>CM068827.1:138390492-138717150 GCA_028554795.2 Sinohyriopsis cumingii | reverse complement strand
CCAAATGTTAATAAAAAGGTATAAAAGCCAAGGAAGAGTTCCATAAGCTTTATTATACTGAATAATTAAATAACATAGTGCTACTTTTTAGTATAAAACTATGGGGAAGGGTGAATAAGCAAAGAATAGACAGAGTAATTTCTTCAAGCCTGGTAATGTTCCCCACAACGGGGGTGGGGTGGGGGGAATGTGTATCAACCCAAATAACATATCAGCATGAGGTATGTTACATAAGGACAGCAAGAGACAAATTTGAAAAAGCTATCCAAAGTTCCTATAATGCTGACATTGATGTTGGAGACAGAAAGTGTATGCACAAACTGTTATGACTCAAGCTATTAAGTATGCTGGAGGTGGAGAAATGTGTGAAAAACTTTGCTATGCCAAGACAAGTTCATGTCTCTATGCAATATGCAGACACTGATAAAAATTGTCACTGAATACACTACTTGTTAAATTTAAGTAATAGAATTGAATTGCATATTGAAGTTGTCTAATACATAAATATATACCTACATTTACCCAAAGCTCATAAAAAGTTAAGAAAAAGTCTCAAAATCATTACTGTGGCTACTTTCCACTATAAGCAGTGTTAAATTACTTACTTTTTAATATAAAGCTGAAAAAATGCATACATTATTGAACAAAAGAGAAACAAAGCAAACATTGCAATCACTCAATTACAGTCAAAGGGGAGGTAATACACCTTGATTTGGCAAACCAAATAGCAAGCTCTAATTTACAGCTAAATGATTCCTTACTATTACTTGATGGTAAGAACAGAGCAATGTAGGTTTAATAAATAGCTTTTGTTTCAAATATGAAACCATATTTCTGACATGAAGCTTGTTTTCATTTATTCACAACAACATATATGGTGAACAAAACCCATATCACTTAGTGCACGCAGTAATCAAATGCTGAGATTTGGAATAATGTGTTCTGAGACCACAAGTTGCAACACCCTGAGTATAAAGGTTTTCTATCATGGGACTTGGTACATGAAGAAAAAAGAGATCTGGTTTGGTGGGAGAGAGCAGTATGTTCACCATGCAGTTATACATCAAGAATGTTTCAACTGTATGAAGGGAGGTTGGGGAAGAAAAACTGCCTGTGTAAAGAATGCAATACAGATAGGACTTTTGCAGACTTATATTGGGAATGAAGGGTTGAAAACTATTATTTTAAGTGAAAATGTCCCTCCCTGCTCCCTCAACAAAAGGAATGCAGAAAAGTTCCAATACTGTTTGCCCAAAAATGTAATGTACCAATATGAGAAACATGCTGAACATAGAATAGGTGTCAAGGAGTTTAATTCTAGGATAAGAAATAAGACCGGTATAATTGATATTCAATGTGACTCGACATATAATAATTCAATTTACAGGTTGAGGCAATGCAGCATGTGCAGTTTTGTGCACAGTCCTTATTTTTACAATGTTCTCTGCTTTGATCTGCTGAGTGTGTCTCTAAAGTTAAATGATCAGTACTGATACATAAGTGATTGTGACATAAGTGGCTTACATATAAAATCTACCCCACCCCACCCCATTTTGGGGAATTATTGCATGTGTTAAATGGTATTTAACCATACAGGCCAATCTATGGGTACCATCATATGAAATTCTGCCATCAGGCCATACTGTGCTCTTTTCCCTATGGCCTGAGCTATCTACTTCCACTCTCCAGTGTATAAAACCATCCCCATCTGTCTTTTGTATAGAATTTTTCTCCAAAATCACATGCAAACCATGATAAAAAGACTCCATTATCACTGTCATATGTAAAAACCACCAAATCGATACCCTGGATGCACGTGGTAACCATGGAAACAACAAGCTCCTATTATGGTATAGGTCGCATATAGGACTCACGGTACTAATTCCACTCCAATGGTAAACATATGGAAACACTGTCATATTCAAAATTCAATAACTTAAAATTTATGGGTGCTGATAATGACACCTATAATTTTTCGTGCACATCTAACCTTGGTGCAAGCTTATGTGTGGAGAACACC
Organism: Sinohyriopsis cumingii; assembly: GCA_028554795.2. NCBI lineage: Eukaryota > Metazoa > Mollusca > Bivalvia > Unionida > Unionidae > Sinohyriopsis > Sinohyriopsis cumingii. The sequence continues at coordinate 138,715,130 of CM068827.1, read as the reverse complement.
ATATGACCCGCGGCAATTTGTTTACATACATGTGCATGAAACACGTGTTATTGATTCTGCACCAAATGAATCAGGTGCTACTTTCAGTAGTGAGTACTCCTGAGTCAAGCCTGTAAAAATGCTAAAATTGCATCAGTAGAAATTTGTCAATATTTTTTTTACATTACATATAGGACAAGCTCTCAAAAGATATTTTTCCTAAAATTTTAATTTTCATTATTAACCAATTATGGACCACCAAACCTGTAAATACTCTATCATTTCTTCACCCATTTCTAGACTGGTTCACAGTTCTTCCGTATAATTAGTACCGTGTGTCCTATAACCAGATTTAATTTTTTTTGAAAAAGTTGTATTTTACTCCTTGATATTAGAGCATAATTGTAAGAAAGAATTGGCCATGCTTGTGCATGGATAATAGTGCAATAGCATTTTATGTGATACCAATATCTATAGTTAAATTGCATCCGCATCACATGTTGCTGTGTTGTATTGTACTTATTAATGGCTTATTCTTGTTATTAAAATAATTGTTTTCTGCCTTTGTATCTTCATGTTATCTTTCTATGGCATGCATGCTACACAAAAGAAACACAAGCATGCTGACATCAGCAAGTATGACATCACAGGGTATCAAATTACATGACGCATTGTATTTTCATCTCTCACTGGCTATAAGACAAGTTTTAAATGTTTTAAATTTCAAAATTGCATTTCTTTTCTTGCTGACTCTCACAGAAATAAGATACAGTGCATCCCTATTCACATCAATCAAACAAAACAAATAAGTGTGCCACATGACAGGTCAAAATGATAAGAGGCCATTGCCCTTTTGTGACTAAAACATATACACACACCCATGAAGCATCAAGAGATGCTGACATTCCAAACTTATTTAAACTATCATCACATGTGATTCATGACCCCCAAATGTTAATAAAAAGGTATAAAAGCCAAGGAAGAGTTCCATAAGCTTTATTATACTGAATAATTAAATAACATAGTGCTACTTTTTAGTATAAAACTATGGGGAAGGGTGAATAAGCAAAGAATAGACAGAGTAATTTCTTCAAGCCTGGTAATGTTCCCCACAACGGGGGTGGGTGGGGGGAATGTGTATCAACCCAAATAACATATCAGCATGAGGTATGTTACATAAGGACAGCAAGAGACAAATTTGAAAAAGCTATCCAAAGTTCCTATAATGCTGACATTGATGTTGGAGACAGAAAGTGTATGCACAAACTGTTATGACTCAAGCTATTAAGTATGCTGGAGGTGGAGAAATGTGTGAAAAACTTTGCTATGCCAAGACAAGTTCATGTCTCTATGCAATATGCAGACACTGATAAAAATTGTCACTGAATACACTACTTGTTAAATTTAAGTAATAGAATTGAATTGCATATTGAAGTTGTCTAATACATAAATATATACCTACATTTACCCAAAGCTCATAAAAAGTTAAGAAAAAGTCTCAAAATCATTACTGTGGCTACTTTCCACTATAAGCAGTGTTAAATTACTTACTTTTTAATATAAAGCTGAAAAAATGCATACATTATTGAACAAAAGAGAAACAAAGCAAACATTGCAATCACTCAATTACAGTCAAAGGGGAGGTAATACACCTTGATTTGGCAAACCAAATAGCAAGCTCTAATTTACAGCTAAATGATTCCTTACTATTACTTGATGGTAAGAACAGAGCAATGTAGGTTTAATAAATAGCTTTTGTTTCAAATATGAAACCATATTTCTGACATGAAGCTTGTTTTCATTTATTCACAACAACATATATGGTGAACAAAACCCATATCACTTAGTGCACGCAGTAATCAAATGCTGAGATTTGGAATAATGTGTTCTGAGACCACAAGTTGCAACACCCTGAGTATAAAGGTTTTCTATCATGGGACTTGGTACATGAAGAAAAAAGAGATCTGGTTTGGTGGGAGAGAGCAGTATGTTCACCATGCAGTTATACATCAAGAATGTTTCAACTGTATGAAGGGAGGTTGGGGAAGAAAAACTGCCTGTGTAAAGAATGCAATACAGATAGGACTTTTGCAGACTTATATTGGGAATGAAGGGTTGAAAACTATTATTTTAAGTGAAAATGTCCCTCCCTGCTCCCTCAACAAAAGGAATGCAGAAAAGTTCCAATACTGTTTGCCCAAAAATGTAATGTACCAATATGAGAAACATGCTGAACATAGAATAGGTGTCAAGGAGTTTAATTCTAGGATAAGAAATAAGACCGGTATAATTGATATTCAATGTGACTCGACATATAATAATTCAATTTACAGGTTGAGGCAATGCAGCATGTGCAGTTTTGTGCACAGTCCTTATTTTTACAATGTTCTCTGCTTTGATCTGCTGAGTGTGTCTCTAAAGTTAAATGATCAGTACTGATACATAAGTGATTGTGACATAAGTGGCTTACATATAAAATCTACCCCACCCCACCCCATTTTGGGGAATTATTGCATGTGTTAAATGGTATTTAACCATACAGGCCAATCTATGGGTACCATCATATGAAATTCTGCCATCAGGCCATACTGTGCTCTTTTCCCTATGGCCTGAGCTATCTACTTCCACTCTCCAGTGTATAAAACCATCCCCATCTGTCTTTTGTATAGAATTTTTCTCCAAAATCACATGCAAACCATGATAAAAAGACTCCATTATCACTGTCATATGTAAAAACCACCAAATCGATACCCTGGATGCACGTGGTAACCATGGAAACAACAAGCTCCTATTATGGTATAGGTCGCATATAGGACTCACGGTACTAATTCCACTCCAATGGTAAACATATGGAAACACTGTCATATTCAAAATTCAATAACTTAAAATTTATGGGTGCTGATAATGACACCTATAATTTTTCGTGCACATCTAACCTTGGTGCAAGCTTATGTGTGGAGAACACCATATGACCCGCGGCAATTTGTTTACATACATGTGCATGAAACACGTGTTATTGATTCTGCACCAAATGAATCAGGTGCTACTTTCAGTAGTGAGTACTCCTGAGTCAAGCCTGTAAAAATGCTAAAATTGCATCAGTAGAAATTTGTCAATATTTTTTTTACATTACATATAGGACAAGCTCTCAAAAGATATTTTTCCTAAAATTTTAATTTTCATTATTAACCAATTATGGACCACCAAACCTGTAAATACTCTATCATTTCTTCACCCATTTCTAGACTGGTTCACAGTTCTTCCGTATAATTAGTACCGTGTGTCCTATAACCAGATTTAATTTTTTTTGAAAAAGTTGTATTTTACTCCTTGATATTAGAGCATAATTGTAAGAAAGAATTGGCCATGCTTGTGCATGGATAATAGTGCAATAGCATTTTATGTGATACCAATATCTATAGTTAAATTGCATCCGCATCACATGTTGCTGTGTTGTATTGTACTTATTAATGGCTTATTCTTGTTATTAAAATAATTGTTTTCTGCCTTTGTATCTTCATGTTATCTTTCTATGGCATGCATGCTACACAAAAGAAACACAAGCATGCTGACATCAGCAAGTATGACATCACAGGGTATCAAATTACATGACGCATTGTATTTTCATCTCTCACTGGCTATAAGACAAGTTTTAAATGTTTTAAATTTCAAAATTGCATTTCTTTTCTTGCTGACTCTCACAGAAATAAGATACAGTGCATCCCTATTCACATCAATCAAACAAAACAAATAAGTGTGCCACATGACAGGTCAAAATGATAAGAGGCCATTGCCCTTTTGTGACTAAAACATATACACACACCCATGAAGCATCAAGAGATGCTGACATTCCAAACTTATTTAAACTATCATCACATGTGATTCATGACCCCCAAATGTTAATAAAAAGGTATAAAAGCCAAGGAAGAGTTCCATAAGCTTTATTATACTGAATAATTAAATAACATAGTGCTACTTTTTAGTATAAAACTATGGGGAAGGGTGAATAAGCAAAGAATAGACAGAGTAATTTCTTCAAGCCTGGTAATGTTCCCCACAACGGGGGTGGGGTGGGGGGAATGTGTATCAACCCAAATAACATATCAGCATGAGGTATGTTACATAAGGACAGCAAGAGACAAATTTGAAAAAGCTATCCAAAGTTCCTATAATGCTGACATTGATGTTGGAGACAGAAAGTGTATGCACAAACTGTTATGACTCAAGCTATTAAGTATGCTGGAGGTGGAGAAATGTGTGAAAAACTTTGCTATGCCAAGACAAGTTCATGTCTCTATGCAATATGCAGACACTGATAAAAATTGTCACTGAATACACTACTTGTTAAATTTAAGTAATAGAATTGAATTGCATATTGAAGTTGTCTAATACATAAATATATACCTACATTTACCCAAAGCTCATAAAAAGTTAAGAAAAAGTCTCAAAATCATTACTGTGGCTACTTTCCACTATAAGCAGTGTTAAATTACTTACTTTTTAATATAAAGCTGAAAAAATGCATACATTATTGAACAAAAGAGAAACAAAGCAAACATTGCAATCACTCAATTACAGTCAAAGGGGAGGTAATACACCTTGATTTGGCAAACCAAATAGCAAGCTCTAATTTACAGCTAAATGATTCCTTACTATTACTTGATGGTAAGAACAGAGCAATGTAGGTTTAATAAATAGCTTTTGTTTCAAATATGAAACCATATTTCTGACATGAAGCTTGTTTTCATTTATTCACAACAACATATATGGTGAACAAAACCCATATCACTTAGTGCACGCAGTAATCAAATGCTGAGATTTGGAATAATGTGTTCTGAGACCACAAGTTGCAACACCCTGAGTATAAAGGTTTTCTATCATGGGACTTGGTACATGAAGAAAAAAGAGATCTGGTTTGGTGGGAGAGAGCAGTATGTTCACCATGCAGTTATACATCAAGAATGTTTCAACTGTATGAAGGGAGGTTGGGGAAGAAAAACTGCCTGTGTAAAGAATGCAATACAGATAGGACTTTTGCAGACTTATATTGGGAATGAAGGGTTGAAAACTATTATTTTAAGTGAAAATGTCCCTCCCTGCTCCCTCAACAAAAGGAATGCAGAAAAGTTCCAATACTGTTTGCCCAAAAATGTAATGTACCAATATGAGAAACATGCTGAACATAGAATAGGTGTCAAGGAGTTTAATTCTAGGATAAGAAATAAGACCGGTATAATTGATATTCAATGTGACTCGACATATAATAATTCAATTTACAGGTTGAGGCAATGCAGCATGTGCAGTTTTGTGCACAGTCCTTATTTTTACAATGTTCTCTGCTTTGATCTGCTGAGTGTGTCTCTAAAGTTAAATGATCAGTACTGATACATAAGTGATTGTGACATAAGTGGCTTACATATAAAATCTACCCCACCCCACCCCATTTTGGGGAATTATTGCATGTGTTAAATGGTATTTAACCATACAGGCCAATCTATGGGTACCATCATATGAAATTCTGCCATCAGGCCATACTGTGCTCTTTTCCCTATGGCCTGAGCTATCTACTTCCACTCTCCAGTGTATAAAACCATCCCCATCTGTCTTTTGTATAGAATTTTTCTCCAAAATCACATGCAAACCATGATAAAAAGACTCCATTATCACTGTCATATGTAAAAACCACCAAATCGATACCCTGATGCACGTGGTAACCATGGAAACAACAAGCTCCTATTATGGTATAGGTCGCATATAGGACTCACGGTACTAATTCCACTCCAATGGTAAACATATGGAAACACTGTCATATTCAAAATTCAATAACTTAAAATTTATGGGTGCTGATAATGACACCTATAATTTTTCCGTGCACATCTAACCTTGGTGCAAGCTTATGTGTGGAGAACACCATATGACCCGCGGCAATTTGTTTACATACATGTGCATGAAACACGTGTTATTGATTCTGCACCAAATGAATCAGGTGCTACTTTCAGTAGTGAGTACTCCTGAGTCAAGCCTGTAAAAATGCTAAAATTGCATCAGTAGAAATTTGTCAATATTTTTTTTACATTACATATAGGACAAGCTCTCAAAAGATATTTTTCCTAAAATTTTAATTTTCATTATTAACCAATTATGGACCACCAAACCTGTAAATACTCTATCATTTCTTCACCCATTTCTAGACTGGTTCACAGTTCTTCCGTATAATTAGTACCGTGTGTCCTATAACCAGATTTAATTTTTTTTGAAAAAGTTGTATTTTACTCCTTGATATTAGAGCATAATTGTAAGAAAGAATTGGCCATGCTTGTGCATGGATAATAGTGCAATAGCATTTTATGTGATACCAATATCTATAGTTAAATTGCATCCGCATCACATGTTGCTGTGTTGTATTGTACTTATTAATGGCTTATTCTTGTTATTAAAATAATTGTTTTCTGCCTTTGTATCTTCATGTTATCTTTCTATGGCATGCATGCTACACAAAAGAAACACAAGCATGCTGAACATCAGCAAGTATGACATCACAGGGTATCAAATTACATGACGCATTGTATTTTCATCTCTCACTGGCTATAAGACAAGTTTTAAATGTTTTAAATTTCAAAATTGCATTTCTTTTCTTGCTGACTCTCACAGAAATAAGATACAGTGCATCCCTATTCACATCAATCAAACAAAACAAATAAGTGTGCCACATGACAGGTCAAAATGATAAGAGGCCATTGCCCTTTTGTGACTAAAACATATACACACACCCATGAAGCATCAAGAGATGCTGACATTCCAAACTTATTTAAACTATCATCACATGTGATTCATGACCCCAAATGTTAATAAAAAGGTATAAAAGCCAAGGAAGAGTTCCATAAGCTTTATTATACTGAATAATTAAATAACATAGTGCTACTTTTTAGTATAAAACTATGGGGAAGGGTGAATAAGCAAAGAATAGACAGAGTAATTTCTTCAAGCCTGGTAATGTTCCCCACAACGGGGGTGGGGTGGGGGGAATGTGTATCAACCCAAATAACATATCAGCATGAGGTATGTTACATAAGGACAGCAAGAGACAAATTTGAAAAAGCTATCCAAAGTTCCTATAATGCTGACATTGATGTTGGAGACAGAAAGTGTATGCACAAACTGTTATGACTCAAGCTATTAAGTATGCTGGAGGTGGAGAAATGTGTGAAAAACTTTGCTATGCCAAGACAAGTTCATGTCTCTATGCAATATGCAGACACTGATAAAAATTGTCACTGAATACACTACTTGTTAAATTTAAGTAATAGAATTGAATTGCATATTGAAGTTGTCTAATACATAAATATATACCTACATTTACCCAAAGCTCATAAAAAGTTAAGAAAAAAGTCTCAAAATCATTACTGTGGCTACTTTCCACTATAAGCAGTGTTAAATTACTTACTTTTTAATATAAAGCTGAAAAAATGCATACATTATTGAACAAAAGAGAAACAAAGCAAACATTGCAATCACTCAATTACAGTCAAAGGGGAGGTAATACACCTTGATTTGGCAAACCAAATAGCAAGCTCTAATTTACAGCTAAATGATTCCTTACTATTACTTGATGGTAAGAACAGAGCAATGTAGGTTTAATAAATAGCTTTTGTTTCAAATATGAAACCATATTTCTGACATGAAGCTTGTTTTCATTTATTCACAACAACATATATGGTGAACAAAACCCATATCACTTAGTGCACGCAGTAATCAAATGCTGAGATTTGGAATAATGTGTTCTGAGACCACAAGTTGCAACACCTGAGTATAAAGGTTTTCTATCATGGGACTTGGTACATGAAGAAAAAAGAGATCTGGTTTGGTGGGAGAGAGCAGTATGTTCACCATGCAGTTATACATCAAGAATGTTTCAACTGTATGAAGGGAGGTTGGGGAAGAAAAACTGCCTGTGTAAAGAATGCAATACAGATAGGACTTTTGCAGACTTATATTGGGAATGAAGGGTTGAAAACTATTATTTTAAGTGAAAATGTCCCTCCCTGCTCCCTCAACAAAAGGAATGCAGAAAAGTTCCAATACTGTTTGCCCAAAAATGTAATGTACCAATATGAGAAACATGCTGAACATAGAATAGGTGTCAAGGAGTTTAATTCTAGGATAAGAAATAAGACCGGTATAATTGATATTCAATGTGACTCGACATATAATAATTCAATTTACAGGTTGAGGCAATGCAGCATGTGCAGTTTTGTGCACAGTCCTTATTTTTACAATGTTCTCTGCTTTGATCTGCTGAGTGTGTCTCTAAAGTTAAATGATCAGTACTGATACATAAGTGATTGTGACATAAGTGGCTTACATATAAAATCTACCCCACCCCACCCCATTTTGGGGAATTATTGCATGTGTTAAATGGTATTTAACCATACAGGCCAATCTATGGGTACCATCATATGAAATTCTGCCATCAGGCCATACTGTGCTCTTTTCCCTATGGCCTGAGCTATCTACTTCCACTCTCCAGTGTATAAAACCATCCCCATCTGTCTTTTGTATAGAATTTTTCTCCAAAATCACATGCAAACCATGATAAAAAGACTCCATTATCACTGTCATATGTAAAAACCACCAAATCGATACCCTGGATGCACGTGGTAACCATGGAAACAACAAGCTCCTATTATGGTATAGGTCGCATATAGGACTCACGGTACTAATTCCACTCCAATGGTAAACATATGGAAACACTGTCATATTCAAAATTCAATAACTTAAAATTTATGGGTGCTGATAATGACACCTATAATTTTTCGTGCACATCTAACCTTGGTGCAAGCTTATGTGTGGAGAACACCATATGACCCGCGGCAATTTGTTTACATACATGTGCATGAAACACGTGTTATTGATTCTGCACCAAATGAATCAGGTGCTACTTTCAGTAGTGAGTACTCCTGAGTCAAGCCTGTAAAAATGCTAAAATTGCATCAGTAGAAATTTGTCAATATTTTTTTTACATTACATATAGGACAAGCTCTCAAAAGATATTTTTCCTAAAATTTTAATTTTCATTATTAACCAATTATGGACCACCAAACCTGTAAATACTCTATCATTTCTTCACCCATTTCTAGACTGGTTCACAGTTCTTCCGTATAATTAGTACCGTGTGTCCTATAACCAGATTTAATTTTTTTTGAAAAAGTTGTATTTTACTCCTTGATATTAGAGCATAATTGTAAGAAAGAATTGGCCATGCTTGTGCATGGATAATAGTGCAATAGCATTTTATGTGATACCAATATCTATAGTTAAATTGCATCCGCATCACATGTTGCTGTGTTGTATTGTACTTATTAATGGCTTATTCTTGTTATTAAAATAATTGTTTTCTGCCTTTGTATCTTCATGTTATCTTTCTATGGCATGCATGCTACACAAAAGAAACACAAGCATGCTGACATCAGCAAGTATGACATCACAGGGTATCAAATTACATGACGCATTGTATTTTCATCTCTCACTGGCTATAAGACAAGTTTTAAATGTTTTAAATTTCAAAATTGCATTTCTTTTCTTGCTGACTCTCACAGAAATAAGATACAGTGCATCCCTATTCACATCAATCAAACAAAACAAATAAGTGTGCCACATGACAGGTCAAAATGATAAGAGGCCATTGCCCTTTTGTGACTAAAACATATACACACACCCATGAAGCATCAAGAGATGCTGACATTCCAAACTTATTTAAACTATCATCACATGTGATTCATGACCCCCAAATGTTAATAAAAAGGTATAAAAGCCAAGGAAGAGTTCCATAAGCTTTATTATACTGAATAATTAAATAACATAGTGCTACTTTTTAGTATAAAACTATGGGGAAGGGTGAATAAGCAAAGAATAGACAGAGTAATTTCTTCAAGCCTGGTAATGTTCCCCACAACGGGGGTGGGGTGGGGGGAATGTGTATCAACCCAAATAACATATCAGCATGAGGTATGTTACATAAGGACAGCAAGAGACAAATTTGAAAAAGCTATCCAAAGTTCCTATAATGCTGACATTGATGTTGGAGACAGAAAGTGTATGCACAAACTGTTATGACTCAAGCTATTAAGTATGCTGGAGGTGGAGAAATGTGTGAAAAACTTTGCTATGCCAAGACAAGTTCATGTCTCTATGCAATATGCAGACACTGATAAAAATTGTCACTGAATACACTACTTGTTAAATTTAAGTAATAGAATTGAATTGCATATTGAAGTTGTCTAATACATAAATATATACCTACATTTACCCAAAGCTCATAAAAAGTTAAGAAAAAGTCTCAAAATCATTACTGTGGCTACTTTCCACTATAAGCAGTGTTAAATTACTTACTTTTTAATATAAAGCTGAAAAAATGCATACATTATTGAACAAAAGAGAAACAAAGCAAACATTGCAATCACTCAATTACAGTCAAAGGGGAGGTAATACACCTTGATTTGGCAAACCAAATAGCAAGCTCTAATTTACAGCTAAATGATTCCTTACTATTACTTGATGGTAAGAACAGAGCAATGTAGGTTTAATAAATAGCTTTTGTTTCAAATATGAAACCATATTTCTGACATGAAGCTTGTTTTCATTTATTCACAACAACATATATGGTGAACAAAACCCATATCACTTAGTGCACGCAGTAATCAAATGCTGAGATTTGGAATAATGTGTTCTGAGACCACAAGTTGCAACACCCTGAGTATAAAGGTTTTCTATCATGGGACTTGGTACATGAAGAAAAAAGAGATCTGGTTTGGTGGGAGAGAGCAGTATGTTCACCATGCAGTTATACATCAAGAATGTTTCAACTGTATGAAGGGAGGTTGGGGAAGAAAAACTGCCTGTGTAAAGAATGCAATACAGATAGGACTTTTGCAGACTTATATTGGGAATGAAGGGTTGAAAACTATTATTTTAAGTGAAAATGTCCCTCCCTGCTCCCTCAACAAAAGGAATGCAGAAAAGTTCCAATACTGTTTGCCCAAAAATGTAATGTACCAATATGAGAAACATGCTGAACATAGAATAGGTGTCAAGGAGTTTAATTCTAGGATAAGAAATAAGACCGGTATAATTGATATTCAATGTGACTCGACATATAATAATTCAATTTACAGGTTGAGGCAATGCAGCATGTGCAGTTTTGTGCACAGTCCTTATTTTTACAATGTTCTCTGCTTTGATCTGCTGAGTGTGTCTCTAAAGTTAAATGATCAGTACTGATACATAAGTGATTGTGACATAAGTGGCTTACATATAAAATCTACCCCACCCCACCCCATTTTGGGGAATTATTGCATGTGTTAAATGGTATTTAACCATACAGGCCAATCTATGGGTACCATCATATGAAATTCTGCCATCAGGCCATACTGTGCTCTTTTCCCTATGGCCTGAGCTATCTACTTCCACTCTCCAGTGTATAAAACCATCCCCATCTGTCTTTTGTATAGAATTTTTCTCCAAAATCACATGCAAACCATGATAAAAAGACTCCATTATCACTGTCATATGTAAAAACCACCAAATCGATACCCTGGATGCACGTGGTAACCATGGAAACAACAAGCTCCTATTATGGTATAGGTCGCATATAGGACTCACGGTACTAATTCCACTCCAATGGTAAACATATGGAAACACTGTCATATTCAAAATTCAATAACTTAAAATTTATGGGTGCTGATAATGACACCTATAATTTTTCGTGCACATCTAACCTTGGTGCAAGCTTATGTGTGGAGAACACCATATGACCCGCGGCAATTTGTTTACATACATGTGCATGAAACACGTGTTATTGATTCTGCACCAAATGAATCAGGTGCTACTTTCAGTAGTGAGTACTCCTGAGTCAAGCCTGTAAAAATGCTAAAATTGCATCAGTAGAAATTTGTCAATATTTTTTTTACATTACATATAGGACAAGCTCTCAAAAGATATTTTTCCTAAAATTTTAATTTTCATTATTAACCAATTATGGACCACCAAACCTGTAAATACTCTATCATTTCTTCACCCATTTCTAGACTGGTTCACAGTTCTTCCGTATAATTAGTACCGTGTGTCCTATAACCAGATTTAATTTTTTTTGAAAAAGTTGTATTTTACTCCTTGATATTAGAGCATAATTGTAAGAAAGAATTGGCCATGCTTGTGCATGGATAATAGTGCAATAGCATTTTATGTGATACCAATATCTATAGTTAAATTGCATCCGCATCACATGTTGCTGTGTTGTATTGTACTTATTAATGGCTTATTCTTGTTATTAAAATAATTGTTTTCTGCCTTTGTATCTTCATGTTATCTTTCTATGGCATGCATGCTACACAAAAGAAACACAAGCATGCTGACATCAGCAAGTATGACATCACAGGGTATCAAATTACATGACGCATTGTATTTTCATCTCTCACTGGCTATAAGACAAGTTTTAAATGTTTTAAATTTCAAAATTGCATTTCTTTTCTTGCTGACTCTCACAGAAATAAGATACAGTGCATCCCTATTCACATCAATCAAACAAAACAAATAAGTGTGCCACATGACAGGTCAAAATGATAAGAGGCCATTGCCCTTTTGTGACTAAAACATATACACACACCCATGAAGCATCAAGAGATGCTGACATTCCAAACTTATTTAAACTATCATCACATGTGATTCATGACCCCCAAATGTTAATAAAAAGGTATAAAAGCCAAGGAAGAGTTCCATAAGCTTTATTATACTGAATAATTAAATAACATAGTGCTACTTTTTAGTATAAAACTATGGGGAAGGGTGAATAAGCAAAGAATAGACAGAGTAATTTCTTCAAGCCTGGTAATGTTCCCCACAACGGGGGTGGGGTGGGGGGAATGTGTATCAACCCAAATAACATATCAGCATGAGGTATGTTACATAAGGACAGCAAGAGACAAATTTGAAAAAGCTATCCAAAGTTCCTATAATGCTGACATTGATGTTGGAGACAGAAAGTGTATGCACAAACTGTTATGACTCAAGCTATTAAGTATGCTGGAGGTGGAGAAATGTGTGAAAAACTTTGCTATGCCAAGACAAGTTCATGTCTCTATGCAATATGCAGACACTGATAAAAATTGTCACTGAATACACTACTTGTTAAATTTAAGTAATAGAATTGAATTGCATATTGAAGTTGTCTAATACATAAATATATACCTACATTTACCCAAAGCTCATAAAAAGTTAAGAAAAAGTCTCAAAATCATTACTGTGGCTACTTTCCACTATAAGCAGTGTTAAATTACTTACTTTTTAATATAAAGCTGAAAAAATGCATACATTATTGAACAAAAGAGAAACAAAGCAAACATTGCAATCACTCAATTACAGTCAAAGGGGAGGTAATACACCTTGATTTGGCAAACCAAATAGCAAGCTCTAATTTACAGCTAAATGATTCCTTACTATTACTTGATGGTAAGAACAGAGCAATGTAGGTTTAATAAATAGCTTTTGTTTCAAATATGAAACCATATTTCTGACATGAAGCTTGTTTTCATTTATTCACAACAACATATATGGTGAACAAAACCCATATCACTTAGTGCACGCAGTAATCAAATGCTGAGATTTGGAATAATGTGTTCTGAGACCACAAGTTGCAACACCCTGAGTATAAAGGTTTTCTATCATGGGACTTGGTACATGAAGAAAAAAGAGATCTGGTTTGGTGGGAGAGAGCAGTATGTTCACCATGCAGTTATACATCAAGAATGTTTCAACTGTATGAAGGGAGGTTGGGGAAGAAAAACTGCCTGTGTAAAGAATGCAATACAGATAGGACTTTTGCAGACTTATATTGGGAATGAAGGGTTGAAAACTATTATTTTAAGTGAAAATGTCCCTCCCTGCTCCCTCAACAAAAGGAATGCAGAAAAGTTCCAATACTGTTTGCCCAAAAATGTAATGTACCAATATGAGAAACATGCTGAACATAGAATAGGTGTCAAGGAGTTTAATTCTAGGATAAGAAATAAGACCGGTATAATTGATATTCAATGTGACTCGACATATAATAATTCAATTTACAGGTTGAGGCAATGCAGCATGTGCAGTTTTGTGCACAGTCCTTATTTTTACAATGTTCTCTGCTTTGATCTGCTGAGTGTGTCTCTAAAGTTAAATGATCAGTACTGATACATAAGTGATTGTGACATAAGTGGCTTACATATAAAATCTACCCCACCCCACCCCATTTTGGGGAATTATTGCATGTGTTAAATGGTATTTAACCATACAGGCCAATCTATGGGTACCATCATATGAAATTCTGCCATCAGGCCATACTGTGCTCTTTTCCCTATGGCCTGAGCTATCTACTTCCACTCTCCAGTGTATAAAACCATCCCCATCTGTCTTTTGTATAGAATTTTTCTCCAAAATCACATGCAAACCATGATAAAAAGACTCCATTATCACTGTCATATGTAAAAACCACCAAATCGATACCCTGGATGCACGTGGTAACCATGGAAACAACAAGCTCCTATTATGGTATAGGTCGCATATAGGACTCACGGTACTAATTCCACTCCAATGGTAAACATATGGAAACACTGTCATATTCAAAATTCAATAACTTAAAATTTATGGGTGCTGATAATGACACCTATAATTTTTCGTGCACATCTAACCTTGGTGCAAGCTTATGTGTGGAGAACACCATATGACCCGCGGCAATTTGTTTACATACATGTGCATGAAACACGTGTTATTGATTCTGCACCAAATGAATCAGGTGCTACTTTCAGTAGTGAGTACTCCTGAGTCAAGCCTGTAAAAATGCTAAAATTGCATCAGTAGAAATTTGTCAATATTTTTTTTACATTACATATAGGACAAGCTCTCAAAAGATATTTTTCCTAAAATTTTAATTTTCATTATTAACCAATTATGGACCACCAAACCTGTAAATACTCTATCATTTCTTCACCCATTTCTAGACTGGTTCACAGTTCTTCCGTATAATTAGTACCGTGTGTCCTATAACCAGATTTAATTTTTTTTGAAAAAGTTGTATTTTACTCCTTGATATTAGAGCATAATTGTAAGAAAGAATTGGCCATGCTTGTGCATGGATAATAGTGCAATAGCATTTTATGTGATACCAATATCTATAGTTAAATTGCATCCGCATCACATGTTGCTGTGTTGTATTGTACTTATTAATGGCTTATTCTTGTTATTAAAATAATTGTTTTCTGCCTTTGTATCTTCATGTTATCTTTCTATGGCATGCATGCTACACAAAAGAAACACAAGCATGCTGACATCAGCAAGTATGACATCACAGGGTATCAAATTACATGACGCATTGTATTTTCATCTCTCACTGGCTATAAGACAAGTTTTAAATGTTTTAAATTTCAAAATTGCATTTCTTTTCTTGCTGACTCTCACAGAAATAAGATACAGTGCATCCCTATTCACATCAATCAAACAAAACAAATAAGTGTGCCACATGACAGGTCAAAATGATAAGAGGCCATTGCCCTTTTGTGACTAAAACATATACACACACCCATGAAGCATCAAGAGATGCTGACATTCCAAACTTATTTAAACTATCATCACATGTGATTCATGACCCCCAAATGTTAATAAAAAGGTATAAAAGCCAAGGAAGAGTTCCATAAGCTTTATTATACTGAATAATTAAATAACATAGTGCTACTTTTTAGTATAAAACTATGGGGAAGGGTGAATAAGCAAAGAATAGACAGAGTAATTTCTTCAAGCCTGGTAATGTTCCCCACAACGGGGGTGGGGTGGGGGGAATGTGTATCAACCCAAATAACATATCAGCATGAGGTATGTTACATAAGGACAGCAAGAGACAAATTTGAAAAAGCTATCCAAAGTTCCTATAATGCTGACATTGATGTTGGAGACAGAAAGTGTATGCACAAACTGTTATGACTCAAGCTATTAAGTATGCTGGAGGTGGAGAAATGTGTGAAAAACTTTGCTATGCCAAGACAAGTTCATGTCTCTATGCAATATGCAGACACTGATAAAAATTGTCACTGAATACACTACTTGTTAAATTTAAGTAATAGAATTGAATTGCATATTGAAGTTGTCTAATACATAAATATATACCTACATTTACCCAAAGCTCATAAAAAGTTAAGAAAAAGTCTCAAAATCATTACTGTGGCTACTTTCCACTATAAGCAGTGTTAAATTACTTACTTTTTAATATAAAGCTGAAAAAATGCATACATTATTGAACAAAAGAGAAACAAAGCAAACATTGCAATCACTCAATTACAGTCAAAGGGGAGGTAATACACCTTGATTTGGCAAACCAAATAGCAAGCTCTAATTTACAGCTAAATGATTCCTTACTATTACTTGATGGTAAGAACAGAGCAATGTAGGTTTAATAAATAGCTTTTGTTTCAAATATGAAACCATATTTCTGACATGAAGCTTGTTTTCATTTATTCACAACAACATATATGGTGAACAAAACCCATATCACTTAGTGCACGCAGTAATCAAATGCTGAGATTTGGAATAATGTGTTCTGAGACCACAAGTTGCAACACCCTGAGTATAAAGGTTTTCTATCATGGGACTTGGTACATGAAGAAAAAAGAGATCTGGTTTGGTGGGAGAGAGCAGTATGTTCACCATGCAGTTATACATCAAGAATGTTTCAACTGTATGAAGGGAGGTTGGGGAAGAAAAACTGCCTGTGTAAAGAATGCAATACAGATAGGACTTTTGCAGACTTATATTGGGAATGAAGGGTTGAAAACTATTATTTTAAGTGAAAATGTCCCTCCCTGCTCCCTCAACAAAAGGAATGCAGAAAAGTTCCAATACTGTTTGCCCAAAAATGTAATGTACCAATATGAGAAACATGCTGAACATAGAATAGGTGTCAAGGAGTTTAATTCTAGGATAAGAAATAAGACCGGTATAATTGATATTCAATGTGACTCGACATATAATAATTCAATTTACAGGTTGAGGCAATGCAGCATGTGCAGTTTTGTGCACAGTCCTTATTTTTACAATGTTCTCTGCTTTGATCTGCTGAGTGTGTCTCTAAAGTTAAATGATCAGTACTGATACATAAGTGATTGTGACATAAGTGGCTTACATATAAAATCTACCCCACCCCACCCCATTTTGGGGAATTATTGCATGTGTTAAATGGTATTTAACCATACAGGCCAATCTATGGGTACCATCATATGAAATTCTGCCATCAGGCCATACTGTGCTCTTTTCCCTATGGCCTGAGCTATCTACTTCCACTCTCCAGTGTATAAAACCATCCCCATCTGTCTTTTGTATAGAATTTTTCTCCAAAATCACATGCAAACCATGATAAAAAGACTCCATTATCACTGTCATATGTAAAAACCACCAAATCGATACCCTGGATGCACGTGGTAACCATGGAAACAACAAGCTCCTATTATGGTATAGGTCGCATATAGGACTCACGGTACTAATTCCACTCCAATGGTAAACATATGGAAACACTGTCATATTCAAAATTCAATAACTTAAAATTTATGGGTGCTGATAATGACACCTATAATTTTTCGTGCACATCTAACCTTGGTGCAAGCTTATGTGTGGAGAACACCATATGACCCGCGGCAATTTGTTTACATACATGTGCATGAAACACGTGTTATTGATTCTGCACCAAATGAATCAGGTGCTACTTTCAGTAGTGAGTACTCCTGAGTCAAGCCTGTAAAAATGCTAAAATTGCATCAGTAGAAATTTGTCAATATTTTTTTTACATTACATATAGGACAAGCTCTCAAAAGATATTTTTCCTAAAATTTTAATTTTCATTATTAACCAATTATGGACCACCAAACCTGTAAATACTCTATCATTTCTTCACCCATTTCTAGACTGGTTCACAGTTCTTCCGTATAATTAGTACCGTGTGTCCTATAACCAGATTTAATTTTTTTTGAAAAAGTTGTATTTTACTCCTTGATATTAGAGCATAATTGTAAGAAAGAATTGGCCATGCTTGTGCATGGATAATAGTGCAATAGCATTTTATGTGATACCAATATCTATAGTTAAATTGCATCCGCATCACATGTTGCTGTGTTGTATTGTACTTATTAATGGCTTATTCTTGTTATTAAAATAATTGTTTTCTGCCTTTGTATCTTCATGTTATCTTTCTATGGCATGCATGCTACACAAAAGAAACACAAGCATGCTGACATCAGCAAGTATGACATCACAGGGTATCAAATTACATGACGCATTGTATTTTCATCTCTCACTGGCTATAAGACAAGTTTTAAATGTTTTAAATTTCAAAATTGCATTTCTTTTCTTGCTGACTCTCACAGAAATAAGATACAGTGCATCCCTATTCACATCAATCAAACAAAACAAATAAGTGTGCCACATGACAGGTCAAAATGATAAGAGGCCATTGCCCTTTTGTGACTAAAACATATACACACACCCATGAAGCATCAAGAGATGCTGACATTCCAAACTTATTTAAACTATCATCACATGTGATTCATGACCCCCAAATGTTAATAAAAAGGTATAAAAGCCAAGGAAGAGTTCCATAAGCTTTATTATACTGAATAATTAAATAACATAGTGCTACTTTTTAGTATAAAACTATGGGGAAGGGTGAATAAGCAAAGAATAGACAGAGTAATTTCTTCAAGCCTGGTAATGTTCCCCACAACGGGGGTGGGGTGGGGGGAATGTGTATCAACCCAAATAACATATCAGCATGAGGTATGTTACATAAGGACAGCAAGAGACAAATTTGAAAAAGCTATCCAAAGTTCCTATAATGCTGACATTGATGTTGGAGACAGAAAGTGTATGCACAAACTGTTATGACTCAAGCTATTAAGTATGCTGGAGGTGGAGAAATGTGTGAAAAACTTTGCTATGCCAAGACAAGTTCATGTCTCTATGCAATATGCAGACACTGATAAAAATTGTCACTGAATACACTACTTGTTAAATTTAAGTAATAGAATTGAATTGCATATTGAAGTTGTCTAATACATAAATATATACCTACATTTACCCAAAGCTCATAAAAAGTTAAGAAAAAGTCTCAAAATCATTACTGTGGCTACTTTCCACTATAAGCAGTGTTAAATTACTTACTTTTTAATATAAAGCTGAAAAAATGCATACATTATTGAACAAAAGAGAAACAAAGCAAACATTGCAATCACTCAATTACAGTCAAAGGGGAGGTAATACACCTTGATTTGGCAAACCAAATAGCAAGCTCTAATTTACAGCTAAATGATTCCTTACTATTACTTGATGGTAAGAACAGAGCAATGTAGGTTTAATAAATAGCTTTTGTTTCAAATATGAAACCATATTTCTGACATGAAGCTTGTTTTCATTTATTCACAACAACATATATGGTGAACAAAACCCATATCACTTAGTGCACGCAGTAATCAAATGCTGAGATTTGGAATAATGTGTTCTGAGACCACAAGTTGCAACACCCTGAGTATAAAGGTTTTCTATCATGGGACTTGGTACATGAAGAAAAAAGAGATCTGGTTTGGTGGGAGAGAGCAGTATGTTCACCATGCAGTTATACATCAAGAATGTTTCAACTGTATGAAGGGAGGTTGGGGAAGAAAAACTGCCTGTGTAAAGAATGCAATACAGATAGGACTTTTGCAGACTTATATTGGGAATGAAGGGTTGAAAACTATTATTTTAAGTGAAAATGTCCCTCCCTGCTCCCTCAACAAAAGGAATGCAGAAAAGTTCCAATACTGTTTGCCCAAAAATGTAATGTACCAATATGAGAAACATGCTGAACATAGAATAGGTGTCAAGGAGTTTAATTCTAGGATAAGAAATAAGACCGGTATAATTGATATTCAATGTGACTCGACATATAATAATTCAATTTACAGGTTGAGGCAATGCAGCATGTGCAGTTTTGTGCACAGTCCTTATTTTTACAATGTTCTCTGCTTTGATCTGCTGAGTGTGTCTCTAAAGTTAAATGATCAGTACTGATACATAAGTGATTGTGACATAAGTGGCTTACATATAAAATCTACCCCACCCCACCCCATTTTGGGGAATTATTGCATGTGTTAAATGGTATTTAACCATACAGGCCAATCTATGGGTACCATCATATGAAATTCTGCCATCAGGCCATACTGTGCTCTTTTCCCTATGGCCTGAGCTATCTACTTCCACTCTCCAGTGTATAAAACCATCCCCATCTGTCTTTTGTATAGAATTTTTCTCCAAAATCACATGCAAACCATGATAAAAAGACTCCATTATCACTGTCATATGTAAAAACCACCAAATCGATACCCTGGATGCACGTGGTAACCATGGAAACAACAAGCTCCTATTATGGTATAGGTCGCATATAGGACTCACGGTACTAATTCCACTCCAATGGTAAACATATGGAAACACTGTCATATTCAAAATTCAATAACTTAAAATTTATGGGTGCTGATAATGACACCTATAATTTTTCGTGCACATCTAACCTTGGTGCAAGCTTATGTGTGGAGAACACCATATGACCCGCGGCAATTTGTTTACATACATGTGCATGAAACACGTGTTATTGATTCTGCACCAAATGAATCAGGTGCTACTTTCAGTAGTGAGTACTCCTGAGTCAAGCCTGTAAAAATGCTAAAATTGCATCAGTAGAAATTTGTCAATATTTTTTTTACATTACATATAGGACAAGCTCTCAAAAGATATTTTTCCTAAAATTTTAATTTTCATTATTAACCAATTATGGACCACCAAACCTGTAAATACTCTATCATTTCTTCACCCATTTCTAGACTGGTTCACAGTTCTTCCGTATAATTAGTACCGTGTGTCCTATAACCAGATTTAATTTTTTTTGAAAAAGTTGTATTTTACTCCTTGATATTAGAGCATAATTGTAAGAAAGAATTGGCCATGCTTGTGCATGGATAATAGTGCAATAGCATTTTATGTGATACCAATATCTATAGTTAAATTGCATCCGCATCACATGTTGCTGTGTTGTATTGTACTTATTAATGGCTTATTCTTGTTATTAAAATAATTGTTTTCTGCCTTTGTATCTTCATGTTATCTTTCTATGGCATGCATGCTACACAAAAGAAACACAAGCATGCTGACATCAGCAAGTATGACATCACAGGGTATCAAATTACATGACGCATTGTATTTTCATCTCTCACTGGCTATAAGACAAGTTTTAAATGTTTTAAATTTCAAAATTGCATTTCTTTTCTTGCTGACTCTCACAGAAATAAGATACAGTGCATCCCTATTCACATCAATCAAACAAAACAAATAAGTGTGCCACATGACAGGTCAAAATGATAAGAGGCCATTGCCCTTTTGTGACTAAAACATATACACACACCCATGAAGCATCAAGAGATGCTGACATTCCAAACTTATTTAAACTATCATCACATGTGATTCATGACCCCCAAATGTTAATAAAAAGGTATAAAAGCCAAGGAAGAGTTCCATAAGCTTTATTATACTGAATAATTAAATAACATAGTGCTACTTTTTAGTATAAAACTATGGGGAAGGGTGAATAAGCAAAGAATAGACAGAGTAATTTCTTCAAGCCTGGTAATGTTCCCCACAACGGGGGTGGGGTGGGGGGAATGTGTATCAACCCAAATAACATATCAGCATGAGGTATGTTACATAAGGACAGCAAGAGACAAATTTGAAAAAGCTATCCAAAGTTCCTATAATGCTGACATTGATGTTGGAGACAGAAAGTGTATGCACAAACTGTTATGACTCAAGCTATTAAGTATGCTGGAGGTGGAGAAATGTGTGAAAAACTTTGCTATGCCAAGACAAGTTCATGTCTCTATGCAATATGCAGACACTGATAAAAATTGTCACTGAATACACTACTTGTTAAATTTAAGTAATAGAATTGAATTGCATATTGAAGTTGTCTAATACATAAATATATACCTACATTTACCCAAAGCTCATAAAAAGTTAAGAAAAAGTCTCAAAATCATTACTGTGGCTACTTTCCACTATAAGCAGTGTTAAATTACTTACTTTTTAATATAAAGCTGAAAAAATGCATACATTATTGAACAAAAGAGAAACAAAGCAAACATTGCAATCACTCAATTACAGTCAAAGGGGAGGTAATACACCTTGATTTGGCAAACCAAATAGCAAGCTCTAATTTACAGCTAAATGATTCCTTACTATTACTTGATGGTAAGAACAGAGCAATGTAGGTTTAATAAATAGCTTTTGTTTCAAATATGAAACCATATTTCTGACATGAAGCTTGTTTTCATTTATTCACAACAACATATATGGTGAACAAAACCCATATCACTTAGTGCACGCAGTAATCAAATGCTGAGATTTGGAATAATGTGTTCTGAGACCACAAGTTGCAACACCCTGAGTATAAAGGTTTTCTATCATGGGACTTGGTACATGAAGAAAAAAGAGATCTGGTTTGGTGGGAGAGAGCAGTATGTTCACCATGCAGTTATACATCAAGAATGTTTCAACTGTATGAAGGGAGGTTGGGGAAGAAAAACTGCCTGTGTAAAGAATGCAATACAGATAGGACTTTTGCAGACTTATATTGGGAATGAAGGGTTGAAAACTATTATTTTAAGTGAAAATGTCCCTCCCTGCTCCCTCAACAAAAGGAATGCAGAAAAGTTCCAATACTGTTTGCCCAAAAATGTAATGTACCAATATGAGAAACATGCTGAACATAGAATAGGTGTCAAGGAGTTTAATTCTAGGATAAGAAATAAGACCGGTATAATTGATATTCAATGTGACTCGACATATAATAATTCAATTTACAGGTTGAGGCAATGCAGCATGTGCAGTTTTGTGCACAGTCCTTATTTTTACAATGTTCTCTGCTTTGATCTGCTGAGTGTGTCTCTAAAGTTAAATGATCAGTACTGATACATAAGTGATTGTGACATAAGTGGCTTACATATAAAATCTACCCCACCCCACCCCATTTTGGGGAATTATTGCATGTGTTAAATGGTATTTAACCATACAGGCCAATCTATGGGTACCATCATATGAAATTCTGCCATCAGGCCATACTGTGCTCTTTTCCCTATGGCCTGAGCTATCTACTTCCACTCTCCAGTGTATAAAACCATCCCCATCTGTCTTTTGTATAGAATTTTTCTCCAAAATCACATGCAAACCATGATAAAAAGACTCCATTATCACTGTCATATGTAAAAACCACCAAATCGATACCCTGGATGCACGTGGTAACCATGGAAACAACAAGCTCCTATTATGGTATAGGTCGCATATAGGACTCACGGTACTAATTCCACTCCAATGGTAAACATATGGAAACACTGTCATATTCAAAATTCAATAACTTAAAATTTATGGGTGCTGATAATGACACCTATAATTTTTCGTGCACATCTAACCTTGGTGCAAGCTTATGTGTGGAGAACACCATATGACCCGCGGCAATTTGTTTACATACATGTGCATGAAACACGTGTTATTGATTCTGCACCAAATGAATCAGGTGCTACTTTCAGTAGTGAGTACTCCTGAGTCAAGCCTGTAAAAATGCTAAAATTGCATCAGTAGAAATTTGTCAATATTTTTTTTACATTACATATAGGACAAGCTCTCAAAAGATATTTTTCCTAAAATTTTAATTTTCATTATTAACCAATTATGGACCACCAAACCTGTAAATACTCTATCATTTCTTCACCCATTTCTAGACTGGTTCACAGTTCTTCCGTATAATTAGTACCGTGTGTCCTGTAGCCATTTTATGATGATACTAATAATAAGTGATACATTTTCGCGACCTACTAAACAATTGACAGATGGTGCAAGTTCCAAACCCCATACGTACCTGTTGACAATAACTAACTTCACCCATGTAAGATGTTTTGCTCGATATTTGCTTCACAATTACTACAAATAACTGAAATCTAACAAGCATGCAAATATCAAAATATAAGATAGACAAGTTGGAAACCATAAAATTCAAAAAATAAACAGGATGGAAAATATCTCACAACTGTTGACTAATACTTCCTAATAACTAATACTTTAGGTCGTAAAGATCATATTTATGTCTAATTCGGATCCCGGACTATGCCGCCACTGTGATGATCTATATGGTTGAGGTGGAGTGATCCCAATAGTTTATTTAAACTGTTATAGAAGTCAGTAGTGAATGGGGATACCCTAGGGACAATGGGACTTACCATTAAAAACATGAGAGTTGTACCCTGGGGAC
The DNA here is from genome assembly GCA_028554795.2 of Sinohyriopsis cumingii. Taxonomy (NCBI): domain Eukaryota; kingdom Metazoa; phylum Mollusca; class Bivalvia; order Unionida; family Unionidae; genus Sinohyriopsis; species Sinohyriopsis cumingii. Next base: position 138,690,757 of record CM068827.1, on the reverse strand, counting down.
TATGGAAAATTTAACATTAGAGAAAAAAGTTTGTACCCTAGGGACAATGGGAATTTAACATGGGGAATAGTTCGTGGAACTGTCTAGGGACAAGGGAAATATAACATGGGGAATAGTTCGTGGGACTGTCTAGGGATAAGGGGAAATTTAACATGGGGAATAAATTCTGGGACTGTCTAGGGACAAGGGAAATTAACATGGGAAATTGAAACAGAGAGGGTTTCTATTTTTTTTATTTTAAAAAACATTTTTAAAAATGGGCTAGGCAATTGAAAGTCAAGATCTTTTCGAGACCTATGAGTGGCTCTGAAAAGGGCCTTTGGGTTTATGTTAATATGCCCTTAACATAAAGGGCATCTGCGACATTTTCTTCTTCTTAAACTTCGTCTAACTGTAGGTCCATAGACAAAAACTCTTTTGAGGCATCCTTGCCTCTCCACGTAAATCCTACGTATCCATAGGCTCGTGTCGGTCCTATGGACAACTGTCCACTCGGATCGGACATACATCGGTATGTCCGTCCTGAACATCATCGTTGACACAAGCGTAGAAGACTGAACGTCGGTCCACATGTTGAGGCGCCGAGAACAAGTGAAGGAATGCAGTGAACGGCACTTATTTATAGGGAGAGGAAGGATTGAAACGGATTGAGTTCGTTGACCAATCCAAACACGCGTTACATAATTCAGTCAGCCCGCATCCAATCCGAAGAGAGCAGTCTGTGACGTCACGTGGTCTACATAGATTCGCTAGCGCCTGTGCGCAGTCAATCCATGCGACAGTTTTTCAACATGACGGAAACTCAGAAAACGATCAATTGGGGTGCACCAGCAGTGGAGACCACCCAAGGGAACCCGGACTTACTTTCAGAAGAGGTGAATTGGGATTTTGTGGATTTTCTTACCTCGCAAGAATTTGTTCCGGTACCTTCGCCACCTTCTCCTTCATTACCACACGTGGAGAATTTTAGACAGAGACAGAAAGAAGAATTGGAGAAATTTATACAACAGCAAAATGAAGCGGAACAAGTTTTTCTCTTACAGCAACAGCAGCAAGAAGAAGAGGTAAGAAAAAAACAGCAACAAGAAGAAGCAGCAGCAAAGAAACAAGGGTGTGAAAATCAAACGGTCACGGTACTGTTAAACATTTTAGCGGAGTTAAGAAGTCTGAAACAAATGTATCAGACTTCTTTATTACGACCGAAGTCAATACGACCTTCCCGAGCTAAACACTCCAACCCTGTGACTAAGCCCACCGTACCACCCTTAGTGATTTCAACCAGATCATCATCATCATCAACAGTACGCAGTCCAGAAGTAGGCCTTGGCCGTGGCAAAGGCTTAAGACAGTAAAGTTGATTGTTTAAACTCACCCCTACACCAAAAAAGGCCCTTTTCAGGGCCACCCACGTCTCTCGAAAAGAGATTGACTTTCAATTGCCAACATCCATTAAACTCAAAAAAAAACAACATTTTACCCTTATAGTACGTGTGTATGAGTATGTGAGTGGAGGTTCTTATTTTAAAATCAAAACCCAAAGACACTTACCTTTTTACAGACTTTCTATTCTGGTATAAATTTTACAATTCAATTCACAATTCACAACATAACAATATTAAAAAGTTCATACACTTCTATCTCATTGTTCACTCTCTCTCTCTGTTTTTTTAATTTCTTCACCGTCATAGTCTTTTTCTCCTCTTCCTCCTCACTTTCTTCCCTTCTTCATTTTTTCTCCTCTTTCTTTTTCTTCACCTGTCTGCTTTCTTCCTCTGAAGAATCCCTCGCTTCTTCTGACTCCTCTTCAGAATCCCTCTCTTCTTCTGACTCCGCTTGTTTCCTTTTTGGGCAATCTGGAGACCAATGTCCTTTTTCTTGACAATAATAACAGGTATCTTGACTTTGTCTTCTCTACCCCCTTTTTTTCTTTTTTCACGGTCTGGACACTCTGAAGACCAATGCCCTTTCTTCTGACAGATATAGCAAGTATGTTGACTTTTATGTCGCAAGGAAGGAGAGTAGTCTGTCGGCTGGTCTGAAGAGAATTTTCTAATGACCCCTCGCAAAGCTCTGATGAAACGTTCGATTTGTGTAGTCTCTTCCATCGTTGTGCTCGGTTTGAGAGTGAAATGAATAGTGAAAGGACAAGACACACAGCCTTTTATATACTCTGGTCTGCCAGGACTATAAATTAGTCTATGGTGTTTAAACTTTAGTCATTTGACGTTTTGCTATCAAGATGAAACAATCCAATTCATTCAAGAAGAAAGAAGAAGAAAGTAAGAGGCAGAAACGTGATCTATCGCCTCGTACCAGAGCTGAAGTCTTGGCACAAATTCATGCCAGTGATTTTGAAGAGGACATGAGTGAACCAGAATCCAAACCCTCTAAACAAAGTTCACCACCCTTAGTCAACCCTGAAAAGTACTATGACATTCGAGAGACGGAAAAGCGTCCCTCTAGAACATTTAGAACCACGGTGAAGTTTAAAGATTTCAAGTCCGAAGTACCGTTAGAGAAAGCAGAAGGGTTCATCACCGACATGTGGGATTCTTTGCTCACCACACTCAAGCGACAATGTCAACCCAAAGAAGACGATCGCTTGAGACTTTCCATACAACACGACGGTCTGAAATCCCCTGTTTGGATCGAGTTTAGCAGCCCTGCAGAATTGACCGCTTCCAAAGTCAGGGACAAAATTCAACACGTGCAACAATCCAATGACCAGTTTGACATCACCGATGGAAAAGCCACACTGGACATGACCCACGTCTCTCCTCCTCAAGGGACTGGACGCAAAAAGATGTTATTGGTGGACGAGCTTAGCAGCACCAAAACAAGTCTCGTCCGAACTAACAACCCTCAAGACCAGATGTGTTTAGCCAGGGCTATCGTGGTGGGACGAACCTATGTCGACAAAAACGACACGGTAGAATGGAAAAGAGCCTGGGAGAACATTCGAAAATCGGACCGAGCCAAACAACGAAACGAAGCAGAACACCTGTTGCAAAAAGTCGACTTGCCCAAAGACAAACCCTGTGGCATTCCTGAGATGCAAAAATTGCAAGATATCCTAGCTCCAAGCTACACCTTGAAAGTGTACCCTCAAGAAGTGCGCGGGCCTCTGTTGTTTCGAGGCCAAGACCTTAAAGATGGAAAATACATTCGCCTCTATCATCACGATGACCATTTCGATACCATTACCAGTATCACCTCATTCCTGGGATACGGTTATTACTGTGAGAAATGTGACCGTTGTTATAATTATCGAGAGCAACACAAACATTGCGGATCGAAATGCTCAGGATGTTTGGCCTCTCCACCCTGTCTGAGCGAAGGGCAAGAACCAGTGCATTGTCCAGCTTGTCTGCGCACGTTTGTCAGCCCTGCTGTTACCAACAACATCTGAAGACACAAGGTTCACAGAAGAAATGTGCTTGTCTACTGCTGAGATTGTGCCCCGCGTGTGGACAAGGCATACGTACCAACAGTACCAAGGCACACGTATATTCAGGAAAGAAAAAAATGTCACATTTGTCACCACATCGTGGACTTTGAACACCAATGCTACGTGCAAAAATATCAATCCCAACCAGAGAAAGAGGATGGTCACAAGAAGAAGAAAGGCAATTTCATCTTTTTCGATTTCGAATGCATGCAAGAGACCGGTATTCACATTCCTAATTTCTGCGTGGCTCATCGAGCGTGCGAGAAGTGCATTCAAGAACCTCTCGTGAGTCATTGCCCTCACTGCAGCAAGATTCCCGGAGGACGTGAAAAAATCTTTCCTGGACCGAACACGCTAGCCGATTTCGCCCGATAGGTCGTAGACCCCATCGACAAGACATCCAGCAAAGAGAACATCGAACGTTACGGAGATTTTCATCGTCATACCACGGTGATGGCTCACAATGTCTCCGGATACGATGGACAGTTTCTTTTGAGGTAATATACGGAACATGGCACCGAACGTCCAAAAGTCACTTTGAACGGAGCCAAAATCATTTTCATGCAAGTGGGACAAGTGCAGTTTAAAGATTCGATAAGTTACTTGGCCATGCCTTTGAGTCGAATGCCTAAAACGTTTGGAATGACAGAAATGGCTAAAGGGTACTTTCCACACTTTTTCAATACCGAAGCCAATCAACACGCCGTTCTACCCCATTTACCTGAGGCTCACTATTACGACCCTGACAACATGCGTACCGAACAACGAGAAGCTTTCTACGCTTGGTACCAGGCTCACGCCTCGGACCCTTTCGACTTTCAGGAAGAAATGCTAAATTATTGTCTTTCCGACGTGGACATTTTACGGCGATGCTGTGGAAAATTTCGAGAACTGTTCATGGAACACGGAGGGGTCGATCCTTTGAAAGAAGTTTGCACCATTTGCCAAAGCGTGTTCCTTAGTGTACCGACAACGATTCATGCCTGAAAACACTGTGGCTGTCATCAGTCCTCAAACGACCAACTATGTCTAACGTCAATACTCGGTCAAAGCCCTACGCTGGTTACAATACTTGTGCTACAAGGAAGACAAATGGATTCAGCATGCCCGCAACGGAGGAGGCGAAAAGACCATCGGAACGCATTCGGTCGATGGCTGCGACTTAGAAAACCCCAAGATCGTGCACGAGTTTAACGGTTGCTTATTTCACGGATATCCCGTCTGTTACCCTGACCGTGGAACTAAAAATCAGTTTTTACAACGAACCAAGGAAGACTTGTACCAGGCCACTTGTCAGCGACGCCTAAAGTTAGAACAGGAAGGCTATCAGGTGGTGGCAATGTGGGAACACGGATACGATCACCGTTTGAAAACCGATCCCGAATTTAAACGTGTCGTGGAAAGTTACCAGTTAATGGACCCCCTGAACCCAAGGGATAGTTTGTACGGAGGAAGGACCAATGCCACCTGTTTGCTGTACCAAGCTGACGAAGATAAAGGAGAAGAAATCAAACACTTGGACGTGTGTTAGCTGTATCCCTCCGTGTGCAAATATTGTCGCTTTCCTGCAGGGCACCCACAATTGTTCACGGAACACATCGACCCGAAAAACATTCGACAATACCAAGGCTTGATCAAGTGCAAAGTTTTGCCTCCCACGAACCTATGCCATCCCGTCTTACCTCACCATTGCCAAGGCAAACTGATGTTTCCTTTGTGCCGTACTAGTGCCGAAAAGTGCAACCAAGATCAACCATGCCAGCACACCCAGGAAGATCGGGCCTTGACGGGAACCTGGGTCAGCGTAGAATTGTTCAAAGCTCTGGACATGGGATACCAACTGTTAGAAGTGTACGAAATTTGCCACTTTCCCAAGACACAACAATACCACAAGGGGGACCCCACTCAGAAAGGCATTTTCGCCGACTACGTGGATGCCTTTTTGAAACTGAAGCAAGAAGCCAGTGGCTATCCTTCCTGGTGTCACACTCCCGAAGACCAAAAGACATTCAAAGAGAAATACCGGGCACAAGAAGGCATCTCTTTAGATCACATCGAGAAAACGAAGGCAGGCGATCGTTTGCCAAAGTGATGTTAAATTGCTTGTGGGGTAAAATGGCACAACAACCGTGTTTACCCAAGACGGAATATTTCACCGAACATTCCCGCTGTTTCCAAATGATTGACGACAAAACCAAATTCATGAAACACGTGGACGTCGTTCGCGAGAATTTGATCTTAGTCAATGACGAAGTAGATCTGGACTTTGTACAAGACGACCCCTTTGGAAATGTCATCATTGCGGCTTACGTGACAGCTCATGCTCGCTTAAAATTGTACGAAGCTTTAGAACTGTTAGGGGAACGTGTCCTGTACTTTGACACGGACAGTTGCATTTACATCCATCACCCGAGTCAACATCACCCTGGCATCGAAGGAGACCGTTTAGGAGCCTGGACAGACGAGCACCCAGACGACAAGATTCTAAGTTTCGTCAGTGGTGGTCCTAAAAATTACGGCTACGAATACCGGGACAAACAAGGAGAAATGCACACGAAGTGTAAAGTGAAAAGATTGACTCTGAATTATCGTACCAGTCGAGTGGTGAACTTTGGGGTATTGAAAGAAGCTTGCAGTCTAGAGAGGATGAACACTTTAAAGTGACCACTCACCAAACGAACAAGATTGTACGTTTACCCACTCACCACATCGTCAGTCGACCTTTGGAAAAAGTCTATCAAATCGTGTACCAGAAGCGAGTGCGACTTCCTAATCATTTCACCTTACCGTATGGACACGTCGGTATTGGTCTGTATATAAAAAGGAACCCTAGGCAAGATCGATAGTTCATTGTGACTACCAAGACCAAGCGAACAAGATGAATACTTTCAGAGAAACACAAAACAAGTTCAGACAGGCACAATTAAAGTTTGGGGCTTCTGAAGTGGAATGCGATTGTGAGCCTTGCGATGGGAACGATGCTGTACGTTGTGACCTTAGCGATGCCGTAAAGCATCATTGGAACTTTGTTCTCACTACCCCTATCATGGAAAGTGATGCTGTGCATGTCAAACCTGAGGGATGCGAAAGCGATGCCGCTCGTCCTCTTGGACACTTTACTGGGTTTCGTTTTAAAGGCGTATGTCCAACTTCACGTCTACCTCCCTACGGATGTCATCCAGCCCTGAGCAAACTCCTGTCCATGTCACCCAACCCTCATCAAAACGAACCTATGAAAGACGAATATTCGTTTCCTGTGCGTTTGTCGGAATACTGCGACTTTGAAAATCGTCTTCAATCGTTCAAAGGAAAATGGCCTAAGTATCTGGGAGGACCGACCCCCGAAGAATTAGCCAGAGCCGGATTTTTCTACTTGGGCGAAGGGGATAAAGTCAAGTGCTTCAGTTGCGGTGTGTCACTTCACCACTGGGAACAACAAGATTCGGCCTACGTAGAACATGCTCGTTGGTTACCGAATTGTCATTACTTACCCTTAGTGGGACCGAGACATTGAAGTAACTTACCATGTCATTGAAGAAGAAACCAAACTGGTTAGGAGTCAAATGTTGGACATCACCAAGACCAGTATTTAAACTTCATTTCAAAAACGATATTGAATCATTACCTAAAGAACTGCAAGAGAAGATTTACAAGGAAGTTTGGCAGGGGCTTGCCAGAGTGAAATCTCAATGGGTGACTGTAGAACTTTTGTGCCGAGAAATTCACAAGAGGAAAGTGAAAAAAATTAATCAATGTGTTAGATTTCTCTGGGTTAAGGGTGCATTCATCCTATTATATTACTCTAAACCGTTTACATCAAAAGAGTTCAATGAGATTATTGGACGTTACCCGGAGTGGCAGTGGTCAGAAATTACTCACTATGTGGATTATTTTTGCTCTAGGAGAAGATTGTGAACTGTACGGACTGACCTATTCATGGATGCTTTGCTAGAGAACATTCGTGCTTTGCCTGTGGAGTTGAGAGAACGCATTTACCGAGAACTGGTCAAAATACAAGTGAAACGTAAAGAACAATTGCATCCGTTACGTCACCGGTGTTTGAACCACTGGTATCTGAATGCTATACAAGGACTGATTCAGTTGAAAGTGTTCCATTGGACAGACATTGATCAACGATCCCCTGGTTTTAAAAAGGATTGGTTTGCTATTGATGATTCTATCTAATAGATTTTAAACTTACTGCATCGAATTCCAGAGGAAGAGTTAACCAATTGCCAACATCTTTTACGCAATGTCAACTTAGTGAAAGAGGAAACTTCTGAACGAATTCTAATGTGTAAATTAGTGATTAAACGATTTAAATTCTACACTGAAGTAAAACCATGTCTGTGCAAACGGTACATTTCTTGTGTCAGAAAGAGGATTTAGTGTGACCTGTTCATGGATACTTTACAAGAGAACATTCGTGCTTTGCCTGTGGAGTTGAGAGAACGCGTTTACCGAGAGCTGGTCAAAATACAAGTCAAACGTGAAGAACAGTTGCATCCGTTACGTCACCAGATTTTTAACCACTGGTACCTGAATGGTATAAGAGAACTGATTTTTCAGAAATTGTTTCAATGGTCAGACCTTGTTCAATACTTCCAAGCCATCGATGATCCACGTGTTGATAATTTTGGTTACTTCGAGATTCACCTAGTGCAAGGCATTGAGGAAGACAAGTTAAAGGATTACCAACATATTTTACGTGGAATCTACTTAGTGTAAGAGGAAACTTCTAATCGAAGTTTGAAGTTTAGGTTACAGGTTGGAGCATTTAGATTCCCCACTGGAGAACGAAGATCTCTGGCTAGAAAGTACGTGTATTGTTTCCGACAGAAAGAGAGTATAAAAACATGCTGCCATAACACTACTTTTATCACATGTGATTGAACAGATTCCGTGGAAGGAACTCAATGACACTATTCAAACCTTGGAGGATTACCATCAATTATTACAAGAACTGTATCCATTCAATCAGGGACGACGCACAGTGTGTGTCTTAGTGACTTGTTTTCTGGGATTTCGTTTACCAGCCGATTCCTTGTGGACTCTTTACGAACAGTACTTACCACCCAAATGGCCTTAAATGGCCACTAAAGACTTCTTTTAATCAAAGCCTTGCGTTTTCATCTGGATACTTCTCGACCTCTACGGGAAAAAAAGATTCGTCAACTTTTAGCCACCCAAGACGTGTATGACGATGTGTATGTAGCTTGTGACTTATACCCCCATTGGACAGATGTCAGTGCCTGGAGAAAATGGGGTTTTGAGGCTTGGACCCAAGAAGTGGCCCAGTATGCACGAGAGTTGTTCAAGGAAATAAGTCACTTTTCAACCTGTGTTAGTGACCGTGCCAGAAGAAGAACCCGTCACCGAGGACAGGACTGTCGTGGACATCCCTGAAAGACCCTTTCGGGAGGACACTTGTGTGACCTTACCCCCTACAGAACTGGTCAGAACATTACCCAAAACATGTTGTACAGACATTTGTTCCTATTCCACGTTGATGGTTTTCATGTGCATTTTATCGTTGTACTTAAGCCTCTGGCTTTTATGTATTTTTGTCTTTCGTGTTCATGTTTAAAACATTCAATAAACGTGTCCTGAAAAAAGTATATAAACTCTTGTCTTGTTTTTTTTTCGAGTAACAAGTGACATTCCTGACACTATTGCTACCTCTGCTGTCTCTGCTCCCTCCTCCACTGTCAAAGTCATCGACGAACACTTAGATCGTGCCAGTTGGGAGGCTTTGTATCTTCGCCATCCCTTTAACATGCTCATTGCTGGACCTAGCGGTTCAGGCAAAACCAAATTCGTCAAACGTTCCATCGAACATAAACATCATTTGATCCATCGTCCATCGCACCGCATCGTGTAGTGTTACAAAGAGTGGCAATTGGCGTACAGCCTCTTGCGAGAAAGTCAAGGCGATTCCATCGTGTTTGTGGAAGGCATTCCTAAAGAAGACGACGGCATCGTCTTTGACTCCCGTAAAACCCATTTGGTCATTTTCGACGACATGTTAGGAGAAGACGAAGAAGAAATTAAACTGTGGTTCACGCGCAAAGGGCATCATCGTAATGCCAGTGTCGTTTACATGACTCCAAATTTTTATTCAACAAAGTAAAGCCCATCGCACGATCAGTCTCAATGCGCATTACGTTTTCTTGATTAAAAGCCCTCGAGATAAATCGCAAGTGCAAGTCTTAGCCAAACAGTTAGGAACGCCTTGGCTGACTTAGGCGTACGACGATGCCACTCAAACTCCACACGCCTATCTACTCGTCGATTTGAAACCTACGACCCCCGATGATTTGCGATTTCGTACCCAATTGTTTCACCACTGGTGCCAAGACGGAGGGCCTGTCCTGTACACGCCTCCGTCCTCGACTTAACTTCACTCAACAAAAAAAATCTATAAAATCCTCAGACACTTTTCGTCTGTCTCACACAGTTTGAACATGACGTCCCTTCAGTCGCATCTTCCCGTCAAATTGATTCGTGCCTTTTATGGCATCAGTCGAGAAAAAAATCCACAAACACGAGCTCGTGTCTTAGAAGCTAGTCTCAAAGAAGTCTTACGATGGTCCACGGTGACGGCACGTCAACTACTCCAAGGAATCATTCAGATTCCTCATCAAACCAAACGCTTTTTCGATCGAAACAAAGTCGCTTTGACCCAACTGGCCGATCCCCGCATCGACACTCAAACCAAAAAACAAATCATTTTGAAACCTGGAGGGAGCGGTACTCTAGGAGGGGTCATCATTCGCTCTCTCGTAAGATGGGATCCTAATGCTCCCAAACTTCTCCCCAAGAAAAAAGTCAAACGAAGCTCCAAGAAGAAAAAGAGTCACGGTGTCAAGACCAAGTCCCCAAGGAGACACGTGTCTCCAAGAACTTCTCCAGTGGCAGGACCTTCCTCTTACCAGTCACCACCCCGGAAAAAGAAAAGCCCCCAGAAAAAGAAACAGAGAAAAAGTCCCCAGAAAAAGAAAATTCCACAGAAGAAAACTAGTTGCAAGAGAGGCACTTCGGCCAGGACGCAACCTTACACTCGCAAACCACGACCTGCAACGGCGGTGACCGTGTCTCCGGTAGCCTCAGGTTCATTCACTTCTCCGTTGATGACACCAAGAACTAAAAAGTACTTGGAGCCGTTGATCACACCAAGAACTTCTCCGTTGATGACCCCAAGAACTTCCCCAGTGGCAGGACCCTCCAATTTAGTGGCAGTGGCTGCTGCTCACAAAGTACCTACTCCCAAAATCAAAGTCCAAGTGCGATCGGGCATGTTACAAAGTTTACTGGATTTGTCCAAGCAATAACTGGCTCGATTTAGTCCGTTACGTACCCCTGCACGACGTGTCATGCCTGTCCTGAAGTTGATACGACGTAAAGACAATCAGTGGCGACGCGTTCCAGTATAAAAAAGATCTCTGACCAAGTAGGGGTATCAGTGTTTTTGGTGCTCCTGAAGACTCAAAGATGTCACCCTCCAAAAAACATCCCTCTTCTAAAACCCAAGGAAAGAAAAGGAAAGGACTGCCTCCTCGTTTAGTCAAACATGGGGACATGTTATCTATCCTGTCCAAAGCTTCTCCACCCCTACGAAAAATCCTCATTCAATCAGCCTCCAAAGAGGTCATCGATACCGTGTGCGAATGTTGTTTGAACGTGATGAAAGGCACGATCCCTTTGTCCAAACACCAGAAACAATGCTTAGGCAAACATCGTCACGTTCCTCGCCAAATGGTTCAAAAGAAAATCCCCCTTCGACAAAAGAAGAAGATGTTGGTCCAACGTGGAGGAATTTTACCCCTCTTGTTAGGCCCATTGCTGAAAGGAGTCTTGGGAACCATGTTGGGAGGACTGGTGGGAGCAAGATAAAAAGGCCCTCGGAAGTCCCAAGATCTCAGAATCGACCCCTGACATCCCATGGAAGGACGAAAACTAGCTTTAGTGCCTTACACACGATGGATGGAATACCATCGTTGGCAAGAACAACGCACCCCGCATTTACCTCCTAATCCCCATTTGAGCGAGATGTCCCAGTTACAACACGAATTACAGTCCTTGATGGATCGCCAAGATTTGTCCGAAACAGAAAAATCGCAAAAGTACGGTCAACTCTTGCAACGACTGCAACTCTTTCAACAGAAATCTTTAGACGAAACAGCTCTACCCACTCTTAAAGATTTTAAGACCTTGATGAAAAGTCCAGCACCATCATCACTACCACCACCACCACTACTACCATCCCCAGGGGTCACCAGATATACTACCACACGAGGACCTGGGGAAGAAGAGATACGAGAAGTGTTTCAAACGTCGTCAGCAGCTCCCATTTCAAGTAAGATTGCAGCATCCTTGTTGACCCCGTCCCCCACACCCCAACGAGAAGAAATCAAAGCTTGGGTTAAAAAGATGATGTTCACTCCTCCTTCGACAGAAGTGAAAAAGAAAGAAGGGAAACCAGAAGTGAAAGAAGAAAAGAAGACCAAAGCCATTCCATTGCCACCTCCACCACCACTACCTTCGACTTCTACTCGCGTAGCCCATCGGACATGTAAATCCGTTTCCAAGCCACCCTTTCGTCCCACCCAAAGTAGCATCCTCGAAGAGTGGGTGCCTTATTAAGAAACAAAAAAATGGAGAAGGTGTTAGCCAGCATTTACTACGATCCCTCCCATCCTGCAGGTTACGCAACGATGATTACAAGAACAAGCTACCTACACTTTACACAAACCCATTCGACGCAAGTTTGCCAGAAGTCGCACCCGAGTGGAAGGCATCGATCATCAATGGTAAGCCGATTTAGCCGATGTCTCTCATTTGGCCAGCTACAATCGCGGTTACAAATATTTGTTTTGTGTCATCGACGCCTTCTCCAAATTTGCCTGGGTCATACCCTTGACTTCCAAATCGAGCAGTGAGTTAGTGCGAGCCCTGTAACGAGTGTTGAAACAAAGCGGTCGTCACCCTCTTCGATGGCAAACGGACAAAGGTACCGAATTTCTGAACCAAGCTTTCCAAAAAGAATTAAAGAAACGTGACATTCATTTTTTTTACCACCGAGAATCCTGAAACCAAAGCCAGCATCGTGGAACGTTTTCAACGCACTTTGAAAGAATGCATGTGGAAATATTTTACGCATCACCACACTCTCAAGTACATCGACATCTTACCGCACCTGGTGCAAGCGTACAACCAATCTTACCATCGAAGCATTGGACGTGCCCCGCAAGAGGTGACTCCCGACAACGAAGTGCTGGTGCTTGAGAGCCTGTTTGGTACGTCCCCGACGAGGGTTGTCCCCAAGAAAAGTGGAGTGTTGGCCGTAGGAGATTGAGTACACATTGGCAAAACCAAACGCACTTTCGACAAAGGTTACTTACCTAACTGGACGACCGAATTGTTTCGTGTCACTGGACGAGTGCATGGCCGTCATCCTGCCGTCTATAAATTGGAAGACATGTACGACATCGAAAGCATTCTCGAACGCAGAACCCGTAAAGTGGGCAAACGACGTGTCAAAGAAGTCAAAGTACGTTGGAAAGGATATCCGCCCAGTTTTGATTCTTGGAGCGATGCCTCGCAAGTCATCGACTATAAAAAGAAGTGACCATCATGCCCTTTCACACAGACGCAGCTACAACTGCTACCACTCCTTCACCCAGTTCTTCTCTGCAAGATTTACAAAAACAACCCTTGTGGGTGTGGTGTGGAGAACGTGTGCCTAAAACGCAAATCGTCTTTTTCTGTCAAATCTTCGTGGTGTATTGTGTCATCGGGGCAGCCCTTGCCAATTTGAGTTTGCAACAAGGAGACAAACAATTGTGGACCATTTTATTGAGCAGTTGCATCGGTTACCTGCTTCCTAATCCCTCCCTGAAATTCTCCTCGAACGGGAACCACGGGAACCTTGTATCCAGTGCCAGTGCCAGTCACCACTCCAACAACAACCACAACCAGAACCCCATTTTGGGCGGAGACACGCTTCTGACATCCACTAACCCCTCAGACAGCCACAGAACTCTGGAATTATGAGTCACGAAAACCAATTTTACTTAACCTTACCCAGTGACAGTTCCATGGAGGTGTTTCCCCACAACACGTTGTGCTGTTACACGGCTAAATTACCTCAAGCCATCCAGTTAGATCACGAAGCCCATTGGGAAGTTGCTTTAGTAGAAATGATTCATCCTACACAAATCCAAAACATCACCGAAAAGCAAAACACTTTTGAGGTCGAAATCATGAACCAACACTTACAAGAAGCCATGAATGACATCGGGTTTTCAGGGGACACAAGACCATCCAACAATTCACCCTTCAATATCTACACCTTGAAAATTCCGGCAGGGTTTTATTTTAGTGGCCAACATTTGGTGGACACCATTACTTCCAGGTTCGAGTTCGCCTTTGGCAAAGCCCTGAACAGAGTCAAAAATGTGTCACCCTGGAGTACCATAAAGTGGCTCGTCGCTTACTGATGAAATTTCAGGATACCCAAACGTTGTCCATCAGTTTTAATCGTGACTTGTTTGATATTTTAGGTGGAGACACAAAAATGGCTCCAAATTTTAAACCGAAGATCAACAGCAATACGGAATTTTACAAGTTTTTTCGATTCCCTGTAGAACTGAACCAAGGACTGAATTTGATGTTCGTGTACTCCGATGTGGTGGAGTATAACGTGGTGGGACACACCTCTGTACCGTTACTGCGTGTCATTCCTTTCTAAGTGAATTCTGCCACGAACGCTGACGAGGAAGGTGGAAACACTTATCACGTCCACCGGGAATTTGTACATCCTCATTATTTGCCTGTCAGCAAGTCGTATTTGGACACGGTCAACATTGCTATAAAAGGAGATTTGGGACGAAATATTTCATTCAGCAAAGGAAAAGTCACGGTGAAACTCCATTTTCGAAAACGGTTCTCTAGCGACTCGTAAGTCATGTATCCAGTTACCGAGGGGTTGCAGGACACGGTTTAGGAGATATGTTGAAATCAACCTTTCGTTCGGTGGCTTCGGTGTTGAAACCGATGGTGACACGAGGATTGCATGCCTTGAAAGATGCCGCACTGACGCAAGGCAAAGAATTTCTCCAAAATGTCACCATCGACAAACAAAACCCCAAAGAAGCTTTCATGAGGGCAGGTAAAAATGTCTTGTTGCAAACGGGTAAAGACATTTTGGGCCGACAAGAAACACATATAAATGCCCTGCACGCTACCGAGTCAAGCATTCCCGCTTCCCTGAAGCCACAGCAAGGACAAGACAGAAAGAGACGACGAAGAAAACACCCTTTTACCAGACTTCACACGTCTAAAGTTAGAAAGACTAAGAAAAGAAGAACCGTTCGAGACTTAGACGTTTTTGATTATTAAAATATTGAGAAACAGCAAAAAATGATCCATCGAGAGTCATGCGCCTGTTCCAAGTCGGAACTGGATCTGTTTGCCATGCCACCCACCATGATGACGATGCAAGAATCCCAATGGGTGGAATTTCACCCTGTATCCTCATTGACAGATTCCGCTCCCATCGAGTTTGAAATCAAGGGACAGCCCGAAGATTACATCGATCTGAATAACAGTTACTTGTACTTGAAAGTCAAAATTCTAGATAAAGGAGGAGATACTATAGTAGACGAGGCAGTAGCTCCCGTCAACAAATTCATGCATTCCTTGTTCAGCTCAGTGGACTTGTACTTGAATAACAAACTGGTTAGCAGCAGCATGGATACTTACCCTTACCGTGCCTACCTGCAAAATCTCTTGACGTACGGAATAGACGCCAAGAATACTCATCTCAATGCCTGCGTACTATGGGAACCTGACGATGCGGGCGAGTTTGACATAGCCGAACCGGATGCAAGCAAAACACCACACAATGAGGGATTTCTAGAACGAAGAAACAAAATATTAAATGGAAAGAGTTTAGAACTGATGGATCGTTTGCATTTGGACATGTGGTTGCAAGAGAAATATTTGCTGAACGGTGTAAATGTCCGGTTGAGACTGAATCGTAGCAGTACCGCTTTCCATTTGTTGGCTGATAGTGCTGCCGTCAATCCCAAAAGCAAAATCGAGGAAGCCAAACTCTACGTACGACGCGTGGAAGTGTTACCTAAAGTGGGAAACGACATCAGTAACACTTGGAGCAGAACGACCGCCAATTATCCAATACGACGCGTGGAAGTGAAAACCTTCACCATTCCCGCTAACCATCATTCCATGACCGAAGATCATCTGTTTCAAGGACAGTTACCCAAATGTTTAATCCTTGGTATGGTCAAGAATTCAGCCTTCAACGGAGACTTCACTAAAAATCCTTTTAAGTTTAAACACTTTAAGGTGAAGAAAATCGAAGTCAGTCGCGATGGCAAGACCTTGTGCACCCGACCTTTCGAACCTGACTTTAGTGACACGAAGATGAATTACTTGAGATCGTACTTGTCCCTGTACGAAGCCACCGGCCAGTTAGGAACCAACACCAGTCACGGTATTACGTACGAAGATTACGCAGGAGGCTATGCGTTGTGGGCTTTCGATTTCACTCCAGACCAAGGCAGCGAGAGGGACATTTCAACCCTATAAAATCCGGCCAGACTCGTGTGGAACTTCAGTTTGCAGAAGAACTGAAAGTGACGGTGAACGTCATCCTGTATGCAGAATTCGATAATACCATAGAAATCAACAGTTTAAGAGAAGTCATTCTAGATTATTAGAAGTCATGGAAGACTGTTATCCCTCTTTACCTAGTGGAGAAACTTTGGACATGGAATGTGAGGAGACCGTGGAAGAAGAATATCAAGACAAAGACAACGAAGTTATGGTGAAGTCGAGATGGCCAGAACAAGAAGCCCATTTAGTCTCCTGTTTTGCCAAACACTTGGTCGAAAATATTACGGAATTGATCAAGAACGATTGCTATGGATGTCAAAACGATCATCCCAGTCAAATTCAACACGATAAATGCCAGATCCTGCGTCAAGAAGAAAAATTGGACGAGTATCTGGACGAAGCTTGGACTCTCATCTCGGACGAAGTCGTGTTGCATCTGTGGTATAACGACTTGCGTGAACATTCTTGTCCACCATTAACCACTCAAGAAATCCATCGTATCGATGCTCTCCTGAATCATAGTGGGGAGACGAAGCGAAGAAACGGTTATTTGTCAGACATTTTCAAGCAAAAGGTCAGGATAGAATTGATCACTTATTATTACCTGTGAAGAAGAAGAAAACCACACAAATCAATGGATACCTGGGAACTTTATTACCTTTTAAACCACAGCTCGTACAGTGCTTCTTGGAATCCTGTCGTCTGTGCAAAAGATGAACTCCCTCATCGCAAACCTCAAGACCATCTAGCTTATGTGATCAACACGAACGACAGTCATCTCCCAGGAACCCACTGGGTAGCCGTCTACTTTCCTCAAGAAGGATGTGTGGAATATTTCGATTCGTATGGATTGCCTCCTTTGGAAGACGATATCATCGACTTTATGAGAAGAAATGCTCAGACCACCCGATTCAATAATGTGAAATTACAAGGCACAGATTCCTTGGTGTGTAGACAATATTGTGTGTATTTTCTGCATCATCGTAGTCGGGGTTATTCCTGAGAACATTTAGTGACTCAATTTGATCCTCGTTCTTCTTCTAGAAACGATGTGAAAGTAGATCGATGGTTTTGTGACCATTATACTGGTCTTTTGTCTCAAGCTAGGAAACGTAGTGTCCATCAATGGCCTAATGACTTCCAACGGTGGAAATCACAATTTCATTCACAACATTGTCAGCCTTGTCCAAAATAATCTGTTAGTTAAAAAAAAATGTTTGTGATTTGAAAAAATGTTTGATGTTATATTGTTGGGTTATTGTTAAATATCTTATAGTTGTTTGTTAGTGTTAAGTGATTTTGAATAAAAATGTTGTGTTTGAAAAAAATGCCTTTGTGGTTTGTTTGGCTATAGGAATCTTGATTCATGCTCTTTGATTTCCTACTATCCCTCTCATGACACTCATTGAACGTTTCGGCTCGAAAACCGTGGAGGGATGTTTTCCTTCACGTCCGCGCTTTGACTTTAAAGCCGGGGTAGCCTCCAGTCTAACCATCCATTGTCGACTCATCCTCCTACGAAGATGTGCTCCAAACTAGCTAAGCTAAACGAAGCCTACGTGAATTTGCATAGGGTCAGACACAGTCTGATACCGAAGCCAGAAGAGATAGAGAATGTGAAAATGTTAAAAGTCACTGAAGACCTGATAGAAGAGCTCTTCAGAGAAGAAATGAAAAGGGAGAAAGAAGAATGGACAGAGAAGTACAGACTTCAGAAACAACAGAGAGAGCAGCAACAGCAACAACAACATCAGCAGCAGCAACCTGGACCTGACAGAGGCTTTGTCGATTGTCGTATTGACACCAAAGAGTTCTTCTTCTCTTTCCGAAGAAGCAGACCTATCGTCAGAAAGTCTATCGTCAGAGGACGTCGCAGTCTTAGAATATAAAAGATCGCCCTAGCTTCAACTTCGCACACAAAACACAGCCCTTTTCAGGGCTACCCCAATCTCTAGAAAAGAAATAACAATCGATTGCCTATAATAAGTTAAAAAATAGAAGTGCGTGTGTAAGCACATGAATTATTTATCTTCCTTAGAAAGTGTGTGTGTGTGTGTGTGTGTGTGTGTGTGTGTGTGTGTGTGTGCCATTGTAAACGCTCACGTACGTTTGTGTGGATAGTAGGTTATGATAATGTTTTTTGCTGTTTGAAGTGTGGGAATAGTAAATTTGATTTTGATTTAACTGATTTATGTATGTGGATAGTATATTATTTTTTTTAAATGAAAATTTTTTAATTAGTAATGGGTAGTACAAAGTGAGTGAGTGTTTCTTTATGGTCCGCGCGTTGTTTGGTCATGATCTAGGTAATATAAGTTTTGTTTTAGGGGATGTTTTCCTTCACGTCCGCGCTTCTCGTATAAATTGAAAATCGCTACGCGGTCTAGCTACCCTTGTTGATTGATGAACATCAAAATGAACACCAGACTAGCTAAACTTCTAGAACTTCAGATGCACCTGGAATATGCCAGGCGCATACTAAATGAACTGGCCGCGGAGGCCATCGTCGAAGAGGGAAGGATGAAAGAGGAGGAAATAAGAAAAAAGAAGAGGAGGAAAAGGAGAGAGGAAATTTCAGAATCCCAGAGACAGAAAATTGGGATTCTGAAGCCACTCATCCCGCCTCTGCACTCCCAACAAACAAAGTAAAAAGAGACTGGAATAGAAGATGTGTGTGTGGTGCCAGGCCTGTAAGGTGCCATCATTAACCAGGTGCCCTGGAGTTCAAAACAAACAGCCCTTTTCAGGGCTACCCAAACCTTTAGAAAAGAGATAGTAATCCATTTGCCAATGTGTGTTTGTAGAGTAGTGTGAATATAAACACTGACTCTTTTTCCTAGTGTGAGTGTATGAGTTTATGTATATGATTGTGTGTTTATAAGCGCTAGCATAGGTTAGTGTGGATAGTAGATTATTGGGATTTGATTTTAATGCTTTGCGTGTGTGGATGGTATATTTTGGGTTAGTTTATTGCTGGTTCGCGTATGTGGATAGTAGATAATATGAAATGAGAAAAGTAGGGGATGTTTTCCGTCACGTCCGTGCGTTTTAAGTGATGATCTAGGTAATATAAGTTTTGGATCTTAGGGGGATGTTTTCCTTCACGTCCGCGCTTTTCGTATAAGAGCCCACAGTGTTCGTCGTTCACACCATTCTACGGAATAACTGAAACAAAATGACTCAAGTATCAGTTTTATTTAATCTATTGAGAGACATCTATTTTTGGATAATGGATGTAGAATATGTGGTGGAAAGAATAGAAAATGAATGGAGGCCTGGAGATATGAAAGACTTGGTAACCAGTCAAGTTCAAGGTATAAAGGCAGCCAGAGATATCACAACAGAGATGATAGAAGAAGAAGTCAATAAGTCAAGAGGCTTCATTGACCCACCTTATGTCAGAGTGGGAAGTTTGAAGGAAGCACTGGATCATGTCATCCAAGTCCGGTGCTTCCTAGAAAAGATATTGTACTGGACAGAGTGGAGGAATGTAAAATGGGGGTTGGAAAAGATGAAGAAAGGGGAAGATCTGATGAGAAAAGTAATGGAGGAAGAAGTAGAGAAGATTAAAGAGACATGGAGTAAAGGAAGAAAAGATCAGGAAAACAAAAAGAAACAGAGTTTGAGAGGCTAAATCAGAATTGGATGAAGATACAGACCAAGTTCAGAGAGCTGGGCCATCCTGACTGGTTACCAGAGTCAGAAATAAAGAAGAAGAAAGGAGTATTAGGAAAGATAAGGGGATGGATGAAGAAGTGGAGGAAATAGAAGAAGGGCCACTCCAATCTCTCGAAAGACTTTCATTGCCTACCCCATTTCTTTAATTTTTTTTATTTTTTTTAAAAAAATCCCATGTTAAATTCCCCTTGTCCCTAGACAGTCCCACAATTTATTCCCCATGTTAAATTTCCCCTTGTCCCTAGACAGTCCCACGAACTATTCCCCATGTTAAATTCCCATTGTCCCTAGGGTACAAACTTTTTTCTCTAATGTTAAATTTTCCATAGTCCCCAGGGTACAACTCTCATGTTTTTAATGGTAAGTCCCATTGTCCTTAGGGTATCCCCATTCACTACTGAAGTCCCACCCTGGCTCGATTTTGTTGGAAGTTAAATTTAGTGAAAGATAGATGTAACGCTCTGAGCCCCCAGTTAGCAATGGCGCCAAAAGAATCAAATTTCAAATTACACTCCTTCCGGTCGACCCTTTAACAAGCCTATTGCATCACCTGATTAGCGGTTTGACACTGTTTTCCACATGTCCATGTATTTCTACTGATCTGTTGAATCATTTCTCTCTCTTATTTCTCCTAGTTCCTTCTCTTCCTCCCCGACCTTTCTCCAAATTCCTTCTCATCCTCCTCCTCCTCCACTTTTTCTAGACTCCATCTCCTCCTCCACTTCCTCTCCCAGGACTACACTTCTCTCGACTTCGACTGTCTCAGCTACAGTCTCAATTCCTGTCTTCAACTCTTGAAGACTTAGGCCCCAAATGAACCGGAAGTTCTCTGTCGCCTAAAAAGCTTCCTGTGAAAACACAAGGACGGTACAATCGTTTTCTTTAGCCCTCTCATCTCATACTACACACACCCTATTATCAGATAACATATTAAATTTATTCGATCGTGCGTTAGTTCACATCGAGATACCTATACGTTCTTGTACGTTAAATCAACGTCATAATACAGCACGGTATCAATTACTTCTTATACATACGTCACAAAATTTCGTCACATAAGTACATGTTCCTAATCCCGTTATACTAAACAATATCACAATAATCAGACACATTTCTCTGCCTTACAACTCATACAAGGTACGCAAATATTCAAATAGCTATGCTCTGATATATGCATACGTCCATAGTAACTAATCTTACATACTTCAGCCATGTTTCCAAATTCACAATTCAAGCATGTGTATATTCTAATATAACGCATTAATAAACGCACTGGTTTACTACGAAGTAACCTAATAGCGAATTACTAAATTAATTCTGACCACAAGCTAACAATCTACATAATTCTGCCTCGCATCTAATACTTCTCTACGTAAGGCTCAAGCCCATTTCTCAAATACGCATGTAAATGAAACACTAAAATGTAGTTATACACGCTAAACGATCCTAGTAACTAAGTATACATACTACAAATAATTGCATTTACGATGCAGTAATATTCTGCAAAAATCGAAAACATAACTTACTGGCCTTTTCGAAGATTTGTCTTTCCTTATAATGTGCACCTCTAGGTTCTGCCGACAGATTGCGAGTGACTTCTTTTTCTTAGTAAATCATACTCATCTGTAATCCTTCCAGGAGTATAGTGAATTACCCTTTAAGACTTCGGAAGGTATCATTCTGGTCTGAATAGTAATCACGCCCTCTATCTCAATTTGAATTGAATATCGCTGTGGACCGATCCAATCACCTTAGCGAACAATGTTTCCCTCTCTGTCTGTCAACGTGGGGACGGAAGAGACCACACCCCGTTCACCCCGTGGCCATCATTTTGATCCTTGAACTAACCTTTAACATGTAGCCTTTGCCAACTCAAGTTTATGGTCTCTGGCTGGTCATGGTGACCTTGTGTAACCTTGAGTTCAACACTAACCCTGCGGATATCTTCAGTGATCAAACACAAAGCCACGGTAATATTCCCGAGACAGGTAGGTTATAGCTTATACATTACTTTATAGCTTTGGCTTAAAAAACTGGAATTGTGAAACTTTTTGTCAGTATAATGGAATTGTGAAACATTTTGACAGTTATGACAGCTAAAATAATTATTTTATCTTTTCTTTAATCAATTCAAAATTATGTATAGTCAAATGTGTCAAAAAAGATGCCATGAGAATTCCATAACTTAATTCACAATACATGTTGTATGCTTCAAACCTTGCATGCATCAAAACATAATTTATGTTATCATTCTCCAAGATGTAACTAATGACAGGCTGTTTACCGTTTTACATTCAACGAAATATGAACAGAAGAAATTGCTGTGCAAACTGTATGATTCTTGAAGCTCGGATTGTAACAATGATCGGCCATGTTGCTCGACATTCGGGTTAGTGTGTTGAAGTCATAATCTTGTCCGTGCGTATCGGATTGTTCGCATCAAATCGCTCGGCTGTTTCCATATAGATTGCATTGATATTCAAATGACCATGTGTATTAATCCAGTAAACGAATGTACGTCTTGTCTTCCCTGATCAGGTGAAATGTCTAACAAAAATAGTTGACCGAAAGTAGTATATCGCATTCAGGTATACCTTTGAAAGGGTCTATTCAACGTGTGCATTACGGGAGAGGAAGAAAGCCAGAAGTTTTAAAATTCAGAAATATAATAAAATCTTACTGGCTATAATAGATCTCTCAACGCGAATATCTTTCATGGATATTACTTACGGTAACAGCTTGCAGAAGCTACAAAGCATTTCGTCAAGTACAGCATAAGCACACAGATATTACGAAGTCAAGCTTTGCATTTGTGTTAAGTACAATATAAGCACACATATATTACCAAGTCAAGCGTTGCATTTGTGTCAGGTACAACATAAGCACAGCTATTACCAAGTCAAGTCTTGAATTTGTGTCAAGTACAACATAAGCACACAGATATTGCCAAGTCAAGCGTTGCATTTGTGTCAAGGACGACATAAGCACACATATATTACCGTGTCAAGTGTTGAATTTGTGTCAAGTACAACATAAGCACACAGATAGTAACAAGTCAAGTGCTGCATTTGTGTCAAGTACCACATAAGCATATAGATAATACTAAGTCAAGTGTTGCACTTGTGTCAAGTACAACATAAGCACACATATATTACTAAGTCAAGTGTTTCATTTGTGTCAAGTACAACATAAGCACATATATATTACTAAGTCAAGTGTTGCATTTGTGTCAAGTAGAACATAAGCACGCAGATATTACTAAGTCAAGTGCTGCATTTGTGTCAAGTAGAACATAAGCACGCAGATATTACCAAGTCAAGTGTTGCATATGTGTCAAGTACAACATAAGCACACATATATTACTAAGTCAAGTGTTTCATTTGTGTCAAGTACAACATAAGCACATATATATTACTAAGTCAAGTGTTTCATTTGTGTCAAGTACAACATAAGCACATATATATTACCAAGTCAAGTGTTGCATTTGTGTCAAGTAGAACATAAGCACATATATATTACCAAGTCAAGTGTTTCATTTGTGTCAAGTACAACATAAGCACATATATATTACCAAGTCAAGTGTTGCATTTGTGTCAAGTACAACATAAGCACATATATATTACCAAGTCAAGTGTTTCATTTGTGTCAAGTACAACATAAGCACATATATATTACCAAGTCAAGTGTTTCATTTGTGTCAAGTACAACATAAGCACATATATATTACCAAGTCAAGTGTTTCATTTGTGTCAAGTACAACATAAGCACATATATATTACCAAGTCAAGTGTTGCATATGTGTCAAGTACAACATAAGCACACAGATAGTAACAAGTCAAGTGATGCAAACTTTAATACAGCTATAAATGGGTGGAGTGATCTGACAAGTGCACATAGTAAAACACGGCATGTTAGTGGGTTTATCTTAGAAAATAACAGACGGCAACGTGATATCCACCTCATATAAATAGAAAAGAATAATGATACCAACAATATGTATTAATTATTCGCTGTGCCTGATGCTTAGATGAGTATTCGAAACATTTACCTACAATAAATCATGTTCAGGATATGTTTACTTAGCCATCGTGTTTCATACTAAATAAAGCGTGTAGCTTTACTAATGAATATAAATGTTTCAAAGAACCTCATAACGTTCAAGTTACTAAATTTGAAAGGCTATATTTGCAAAAAATACATTAGTTAATGAAAAAAGAGCTCCTTCGCCTTTGGTTAGGGTTAGGGTTAGGGTCTTAATCTTTGCCTGCGATCTCCTTAGATTTTGTATCTTTTTGTATTACTTCTCTATATGCTAAGATGTTGGTTCTACTCAACGTAATGCATATATGTGTGTGTGTATGTATATATATATATATATATATATATATATATATATATATATATATATATATATATATATATATATATATATATATATATATATATATATATATATATATATATATATATATATATATATATATATATATATATATATATATATATATATATATATATATATATAAGAAGTCTTTCCTAGTGGTTACCGCAAATAGATGTTAGTCTGGCTTCTGAATCCGTTTTCATTATCTCTCTGTCGCTTTACACACATGTCACAGGGTGAGCCCACGGGGCTGTATTTACGTAGCGGACACGTCTAATGGTACTTTTCTCCACGACATAACATGTTTATCGCTTAAAGTTCCTCTTCATGGATAGATTGTTAATAGGATGTATGTGAGATTCTCCGGTGTTGCCAGTAATTACAGGTTACTGCATTTGTATGGGAAAATATGAATGAGTTTTTCGAATCAAAATAGTGCACGACCTTGGGAGTGAAGTATATCCATCATACCAAATGAGTTCATATTTTCCCATGCAAATGCAGTAACCATTTTATTATCGGCTCATGTCTTTGTTCCACCTAATGCTTAATTATATTAACAAAATACTCTACAAAAAACAAAGTAACTGAATGTATGCAAATTCATCATTACACAACAACTGCGCACATAACTCCGCCCAGATAAATTTGAACTTAGTTGCGTGCTCGACATAACTTCGAAACAAAATGGCGTGTCTGGTTAAAATTGAAATTTTGGGGTCATATTGTGAATGAATGCGCATTGCAACAACTTTTCCATTTGATCTGGAGTGGATAGATTTTGGTATTTTTTCGATTCTACGAAATTTCGTGATTATGGACTGGATTTATATTTGACAATTCCACATGAAATACATCGGACTGAAGAAGCGAGGAAGAAGCGTGTTGACATCTGCAAATGTGTTTCTGTTTCTGTCATTGAATGTTTGAAATCAAAATGTGGGGAAATATGAAGTCTTTTAATTCCAATTATTAAAAAGCGCTATGGAATTTAATGCGTATTTCATTTTGAGTGCAGTAAGGAGTATGTAATTGCACTTATTTTCGAAATTACAGTACAATTTCGAAATGTATAATCAATATTGAGAACCTGTGACGTGACTCATATTATCAGGATTTTCAGAACTAAGAAAATATATTTTGAGGAAATTCAGGATGTAAAAATGTAAGTACATTTGTTTGCTATTCTTATCACCTGCTAAAGAAGACAGTATATGCCTTGTCACTTTTATGTTATTTGTAAGGACCTTTTCTTGCGTCTATTGTATAGCTAGCCTAAATCCGAAACATTGTCTCAAAAAGATTGACGCGGAATGTGCCAAATCAGCTGGCATGTGGCAGCTAACAAAACATGTGCTTTACTTCATTCAGAAACAAATTTAAACAACCACAACGTAAAGCGCCTACTACGCGAGTGTACATGATTTGCTTACACATCAAAGTGCTGGCGTCTACGTCCATTGTTTATTACAATAGAAAATAGTTCCTTTATGTACATGAATGCAATATGTGCATTTGCACGCGAGTTCAGTATCGCGTAATATTGCACGATTCTGACAATGTAAACTAAAAGGAGAAAAAATGTGCATATAATAAAGTTTAGCATGAAACCTATAGTGACTCACACTGATGGACAATGATGTTAAACCTATAGTGATTCACACAGACGGACAATGATGTGAAACCTATAGTGATTCACACTGATCGACAATGATGTGACACCTATAGTGATTCACACTGATAGACAATGATGTGAAACCTATAGTGATTCACACTGATTGACAATGATGTAAAACCTATAGTTATTCACACCCATTGACAATGATGTGAAAAATATAGCGAATCACACTGATGGAAAATGATGCAAGAAGAAAAATAGTAGAAACTACATTTTTGTCTTCTAACATTTAACATCATAGAATCAAAGTGGAGCTATCTTCACGGTGATTTTAGCAGACTTAATTGTTTTACTTTCAGAAGCAATATATATATATATATATATATATATATATATATATATATATATATATATATATATATATTGTCTCCAACCATTCTCTCTCTCTCTCTCTCTCACACACACACACACACACATACATCGTACTGGGCAAATCTCTGACTTGTTAATTTGGATCCATTCAAATCAGAGTTGGAATACATGCCATATATTTCCGTGTATAAAGATTCGTTTCGTTACATCACATCAGCATCTGGGAATTATTTTATCACCCAATGGCTCTTGGAGGAACCATAGTGAGTATTTAATTGGTTATGTCTCTACGTGTATAGACGACCGTGTAGGTTTAAATATGAATTATCAAAACATAACCTGAATAAAAAATCCATTTAAACTAGATGCACACAGTTATAGAATATACACCCAAATTTCAGTCCGCCTGTAGTAACTGAGATTCCAAACACCTTGAAAAATTACAGCCTGTGGCAGTGAGAATAGTTTCTGGACTACCAAAATTTGCTAGAAG
Source organism: Sinohyriopsis cumingii (assembly GCA_028554795.2). Taxonomy (NCBI): domain Eukaryota; kingdom Metazoa; phylum Mollusca; class Bivalvia; order Unionida; family Unionidae; genus Sinohyriopsis; species Sinohyriopsis cumingii. Next base: position 138,664,125 of record CM068827.1, on the reverse strand, counting down.
AGAAGAACTTTACACTGAAATAGGATGGCGTACACATTTAAATAGGATGGTGTACACATTTAAATAGGATGGTGTACACATTTAATAAGGATGGCAGCAGCAGAGGGGGCGAACAGACCGACTTTGGAAGCGTCCAAAAACCGAAATAAACCTTCCTAAAAAAAAGGATTAATAACTTTAAAAATCAAAATAACTAACTACAGAGGCTCTCTCAAAGAGTTTTTCTCCAAGAGTCCCTCTTGGGGTTTGTCCACGTTATTTCTCCAACTAAAAACTTGTCGATGGCGAGTATATTACAAAAAACGAACCAACCTGAGGTCCCGCCCCCTCTGCTGCTATTAATTTATCCAAATATTTTATCAAGTCCAATACGATATCTTGTTCTAGGATCGTGCAAATTTATTGTTATAAATCCATGCGGAGTAGCTTGCGCTTGTGAAAAGAAGCTTTTAAATTTAATTATATCCATGTCACCGCTGCACCAAGTTTGATGAATATTTCACAACGTATGTGTATCAACTCCATTAAACACAACTAAAATATTACAGTTATCTCTGATCACTTTTGGTATTTGTGTTTATCGTTGAGTAACATAAATGACATCGGTGTTTTTATGTCTACCTCGAGAAAAAATCCTAGGTGGATTTGATTGTTTGTCCAGCATCACATCATCGCATACAACTAAATTATTAATAAATCCGTCTATGGAATCTACTGATGGTGCTTCATCAATATCGGCTACAAACTCGATAACATCGTTATCTTTATCTATTCACGCGTTTTCATTAAAATCCTTGAGCACATCATAACATCGTTGATCATCAACTGACCGGGCTACCAAATACAATTTATCCCACTTTAACCATCTCATTATAAGATTAAGTAATAACTGTGTCTTCCCACTTCCAGATGGTCCTATTATTATCATTCTGATGGAATTTGGTAATGCAGGACGGTGCTTGACAGGTTCTCGTTTTCTTGTCGCTGAAAAATCATTTATATCCATGCTGTATAAAATATCCATGGATTTATACTGTGTGAAGTGCAGGACGCGTATCCCGACGGATACACCAACAACTATTACCACAAAAAATAACAGATCAGCGGTTACGGGTAAGTGTACGCGGTGTGGTACAAAGAAATTTAAATTTATTCCCGGTGATACATCAGGGACAAAGTCAGCGTTAAAAAAAAAAAAAACAAACAAAAAAAAAAAAAAAAAAAAAAAAAAAACGAGGAGGTGATATTACCCAGGAGAAAAACACCTACCAGGATATAATTATTGCGGTCCTGGTACTCGACTCGATATCAGGCTTGATAAATAGGATCAAACAAAACCAGGCGAGGAACCAATGAACGCTATTGATAAAGCATGTCATGCTCATGATGTTGCGTAAAAAGCAATGATCTACAACATAGGCATATTACAGATGTGAAATTAATTCATGCTCAAAATTCTATAAAAAATAAAAGTATCAAAGAATCACTAGCTAATTGGTTAGTAAGATCCGCGATGAAACGTAAATTAGCGCTAGGGGCTGGTAATGTATAAACGGAATCGATTTATTATTCACCAATTGCATACTGGAAAGGTAACGCAGCGATTAGTAAACTCGCCGAGGCAACAAAAGTTACACGTGTTACTGCTAAAGCGTGTTTATCCAAACAGGCAATATGGCAAATTTACCTACCACCACTGAAACAAATTCAGTACGCGTGTTTCGATGTCAGTGTCCCTAATGAAGTTCATCAAGCTGATATTCTGTTTTTACCACATGATACTGTACGTAGAAAAACGTACAAATACGCACTAACCGTTGTTGATGTTGCAAGTAGATATAAAGAAGCAGAGCCGTTGTCAACAAAGACAGCTGCTGAAGTTGCTTCTGCGTTTAAACGAATTTATCAACGAGGATCCGGACCAGAACGTGGTCTACGATGGCCACAGTTGCTACAGGTTGACCCTGGCAAAGAATTTCTTGGTCCAGTATCATCGTTAATGAAGCAACATAATGCCAAAATACGACGAGGACATACTGCGATTCATCGTGATCAAGCAATTGTTGAACGATTTAACCGAACACATGCTGAGCGGTTATCTGGATATGAATACGCGAAGGAATTCATTCAAGATCAAAGATCTCGTGAATGGGTGGCAAGATTACCAAATATGATAACTGCATTAAATAATGAGATTACTCGAACAACCAACATGAAACCTATTCATGCAATTACAAAAGCGCATATACCAATACAACGACGTGATTTTTCAACACAGCCAGTATTAGGTAATATCACTGTAGATATTTATATGAGCCCGGTGAACTTGAAGGTGGTAAATAAAGAGCCACTGATCCTATTTGGAGTATTACGATGCACAAGATATCCACCGTGACAAGATCCACTGGTAGACCCGCAATCTACAGACTGGATTCAGCTGCTCCTCAGCTTGGATTTGTACGTGAACAATTACAGATAATTCCAGATGGCACACAATTACCACCCAAATCACTTAACTAGCACCTCTACGTCGGTTACATTCAAGACAGGTCAACATGATATTTTCTCGTGTATGACCAAGATTGTTAGTTTTCTATCTATGGTAAATTGTCTTGGATCATTTTTCAGATACCGCCATAACATTATACAATTACAACTTGCACAATTATTATTCTGTTGTTGTTTCAGCGCATTAATAAAATCAACATCAAGATCAAAATCGCGTTTGTTTTTTTTTATCACTTTGTTTATAACCAGATAATTTTTTTCTTATTATATCATTTTGACATTCGTCAATATCATCATTGATCACTGACGAGTCCATGACGATTCTCTGCAGTTGAGATATTTTTCTAACTCGAGACACTGCAAGATAAACTAAGTTCGACCATTTGATACGATCATCAACGATCCAAACAACTGTATCAGTAATAGTTAATCCCTGAGATGAATGAATCGTCATCGCGTATCCAAGCGTCCACGGGGATTTATCAGTACGTAGAACATCTTCAACAACATCGACATCAACTGCAACAATATCATTCAACACAAGATTCTGTTTCCTTGACTTTGTCAAGTGTCCTGGTATATCAATGTCAATATTTTGCCGTCGTGTATCTGCTGGTCGATAACATAACGGAACTGGCAACCTTGGAAACTTTTCTCGTTGTAACTGAAACAACTCCCGTTCAAATGTATCACGAGCTACCTTTTTACTTGCAACTATCAAATCGTTTGGTCTCCACGTTTGCAGAAAGTCTTTCATGGGTGTTTCTGAAATTATCTCGCGCATTACTTCACACTGAATTTTATTCGGTCGTAGTCTGATTAATTTTTTAAATTCCTTTAATTCTGCATCAAGTGCTCTATGATCATCAGTTATTTCTTCATAGTAATCAACGAAATTTTTCAGCTAATTATGTGGAGATGGTCCAACTACGGGTGGTGGTTGACCGTGATCGCCGCACATTATCACAGCAGTATTTATTGTTAATATCCAATCAAGAAATATTTTTAGTGTTTCTAGCGGTACAGTGCATATTTCATCCCATATTATCATCCTTGGAATGCATTTCTCGCCCATCCTTAAAGATGTCCATGTATCACCCTTCCATCGGAAGAAGCTGTGATAAGTACATGATTGTACTCCTCGTTGTTTCATTTCTCGCGCGAGTCTGTGTGTAGGTGTTAGCACAATCATATCTGAATTCTGAAATAGTTCGATAGCTCGAGTGGTTTTACCAGAACTGCCAGGTCCGTTTAGATAAACTGTTTTGTGTCTAGTTATTGCATCGTATACCGATGATAACAACGAAGTTGTCGACGATAGTTTTAATGTTTGATATTTTTTACAGTAAATATCTTTACCCGCAACATCAGAGGATTCGGAATAATTAAGTATATTTTCCTTTTTTATTCTCCACGAACCCCACGATGCACAAGTGTTTATGCTTAATTTTTCTAACAGTATTGAATATTTTTTACTTATATAAAACGAATCCGTAGCAACTCTGACAGCAAACTTAGAAACCTTATTTATCATCGATAATAAATTTTTCGAAACGTACGCTAACATTGAAGATCTTTAATGAGTAAACTGAGGTGACTCACTGTCCATGAAGCTCACAATTGCACCTAGTTTATTTCCATTTGGCAAGAAAGCTATTTCTCAACTTATAAACGTGTTCTTATTCATTGTATCAGCGATTATGAAATCTATCTCACCATCGTCCATATCAATCTTGTACAATGTCGTTTATGATCATATGCTCCTCCTTGGGTGAACTTGCCAATTATTTTTCTACCAAGATCTTTTTTGATCTTATTTTCATAATTAGTTTTATCCTGGTTTTCATCATCAGAATATTTCTTTTGTTATGGTAACCAAACTTCGGTTTGTTTTCGATATGATATAATTGCTTCGCTGATCGTCAGCGATATTAATATCGCACAAGCAAGCATATACCGTAATAGTACTATTGGTGTCCACATTTTTTCTGAAAAATGTTTTCCAAACCAAACATAACAACTTGGACGAAGTCCATTAGCAAACTCGAATGACTCGATAAAAGCGAATCCAGTCAGGTCAAAATCCGGTAATGGTCCATTTATCGATACTCGCGTCATTTCGTGCGTCGGATGACCGAATCTTTTAAAGTATACAGAACAATCTCCCATCCCGAGAAAACTTCCGGGATAACACGCGACCATATCAACTGAAATAACATCTCTGTGATCGTATTTAGTATTCCACAATCCGCCGTGTCCATATCCGACACAACTGGATACTATGTCATCAAGAAAATCAAACCTAGTTGGTTTCCACGAATTTTTCTTTCTAGCAAAATGATCCGCAACTGACGGAACAGTAAAACAGTTGCTCATTAGTTCGTCAGTATCATCAGTATATTGCAGTGCAAGATTTTTCTTTTTTGTCGTGAAGAAGATCTGTTCGATAAATAACACCATTTGGTCTTACAAACTGATCAAATTAATTTTTTTCTTCCATATCTGATTCGTCGTTAGAACTCTGAAATAACCATACTGACACAGGATCGTTTTTACTTATTTCGTTAATAAAATCGAACATATCTCCATCAGAATTATCTATGGGATAACATTTAACAGTTCGATCTCGTGGAAATATTGTTACTGCGTTAGTCCACGCGTGTGCGTTATGATCAATAATTTCAATCGAAGCTCCTTTTGATCTATATTTTGATTCATACAAAATCTCTCCTGCTATCGTCGCTACGGTGATTGGAAATTTCAATTTTTTTTCCTAACTCAGCGACATCTTTGATAGACGCAACGGTATCTTTAACCATTTCTCCCGACGTGTTTCTTATTTTACGTCTTTTATCAATTAGACCGTTTCCACGAGTTGAAAAGGTAAAATGTTCTGTTACTCGTTCAGCTACACAGATATATTTTTGAAAATTTCATCGGCGTCAGTTTATCAACGTTGGGTTTTTCATTTATCACATAGATTCCATAAATAACTGCTGTTACAGGATATGCTCGTTCATAATACGGTTTGTCAATACTTGTCAATAGACCTGGTTTGGAATCTTTACTTAGTACGACAGTTTTTTTTATTACCGTGGACAGGATCATATTTGTCACGGATAATCCAATCATCTGTTTCTGCAAGTATGACAAATTTTATTCTGAAAAGATACTTTCGATTATCAAGGTATTTAATGATAGTTGTCGCTCGTTTGTCGTTCATCGTAGCGTCGATGATACCGTCGACACCCTTGGTGTTGAGTATAATCTTGAACGTTGACCAGACATGAGATGCACCATCTGTGCGAAATTCTTTCTTGGCGTCGTGAATTTTATTAATCAAACTTTTATTTTTCGGATCAACCAGATCTTGCATCGGTAGGTCAGGAGATATTCTGTCGAGATTAAATTTATCTGCTTTCCAAGGCTTTATTCGGGATAATCTATTGAATTCGTTCATATTATATTTCAAACAAATATTTATATTAAAATAGTATGTATACAATGTCTTAATGCAAATGGCTCATGGTGGGTTCATTGACTCGTTGTAATAAATCCTGTAGAAAGGAGGAATTCTGCGGACAACACATGCAAAATGTTCACCGTGGAAGCTTAGGACCAATACCATGTCTGCGATGTGGTGCTGCAGTACGAGGAAAAACACAGTTGTGTGCGTGTTGTGGTGGTAAACGATACAGAGAGCTTAAAAGATGTTATGACAAAAAAAAAATAACGACCCTGACAGAGTCAATAACAACGCTATAAAGTCCCTGGAGGATTATCTAACTAAGTTTTCAGACAAATTATGATTTAAACAAATGATATTATTGTATAATGGAGCAAAATATGAACCACGAGTTTATAAAGCATCCTACAATAACAAACTACGAATCAAATCGTGATGGCATGATTAGAAATTACAGGTTGAAAAAACCAGTTGGTGTTATTAGTAATACTGGATATCTAAAGTTTACTACTGGGAAGAAAACTTATCTTTGTCATCGTTTCACATACGAGTGTTTCTTTGGGGTGATCAAAGACGGCTTTCTGATCGATCATATTGACGGAAATAAACTTAATAATGATATATCCAACCTTCAAGCTGTTACACAGAGTGATAATTCTGCACGGGGTAATACTGGGAGATGTAAAACAACCGGAAAGAGGGCGGTAAAATCTACAAACATAGAGACGCGGGAAGAAATTATATTTCAATCAATGAACGCGGCTGCGAAATACTTTGATATTAACTCGCGTGTGGTAAAATACGTCGCAGAAAATATAACCAAATCTACTCTTTCCAGTATGTATATAAACAGAAAATTATTTTCCAATATTGTTAATGAGATAAACTATCATCACTACCTTAAATTATATTTATTAACTATTTATTTTATGGACCCAGTATTGTACAATCGTATACTACTTATTTCTCGACTTATGCGAAAGGGAGATAATTCTCTCGATATATATTTATCGGTAGATTTCTGATTTTTATCGTCGTAATTAGTCAATTAACCATCTAGGTCGTAATTAATATCAATAATTATGCTCGTAGAAAGATATTTATGGTTATTTAGCTTACAAAATAGAAGAATAAACGTATTTCACATCGTACAATATAACGAGTTATTTTTAGATCTGTTATGAGAAATTTAGGCAGAACACGCTGTTAGTGCAGATATTTACAATATATTCAGAAAGATAGAAATATTTAAACCGATCTGTAGGTGATAAAACGTTTGATGGTGCAGTGGTAGGAGATGTACATATATATTTTAAGGCTCGATTTTATCAAGGCATAACACGCTGTTAGTGCAGATATTTACAATCTGTTACGAGAAATCAAGGCAGAACACGCTGTTAGTGCAGATATTTACAATATATTCAGAAACCGCTGTTTTAATACAGAAATATTTACAATCTATTCAAAAACCGCTGTTTTAATGACAGATATAATCTATTCAGAAACTGTAGCTATATACTAACTTCTGAAACGTACATTGTTAGATGATTCGATAGCTCAGTTGATAACGTATCTGACCGTGATACTTGAAGTCCCAGGATCGAATCCCATGACTGACAACTGTCGGTGGTTTACGCATATTAGCGATTTTTATAATTAATTGGGGCCCCGCCAGCTCCTCTCCGCTCAACAGAACCCCTCCATCCACATCACTGGTGGTTGATACATGTTTTGTATCACCCGCGGCCTGATTATTGGGGGGGGGGAGTGTTCTGTTGAGCGTAGAAAATGGCCCCCTATATGTTTGTGCCGTCCTTAATTAAGATTTCATTCATTGTATATATTTCATGTCATTCATTCATTGTATATGTTTGTGCCGTCCTTAATCAAGATTTCATTCATTGTATATATTTCATGTCATTCATTCATTGTATATGTTTGTGCCGTCCTTAAATAAGATTGTCATTCATTCATTGTATATATTTCATGTACCCACTGAACTTGCTAAAACACTCGAATAGAGGTTCATGTGGGGATTGTCATTCATCATACATGTTGTGATGTGCCCCTCCTGAGCTCGCTAGAACACTCGATTAGGGGTTCACACATGGGGATATATTTTTTGATTTAAATAAATATATACCGTATAATAATGAACTACGAAAATATTAATGATGTAATTGTTGCTATTAAAAAATTGGAAAAAGATGGAATTAATATATCTGATGAACTAAATCCTGAAAAAATAATTTCTGATTTTCAAATTTTACAAGAACGTAAAAACCAAGGAATACACAAACTAACATCTGAATACAAGTTCATAAAACGGATTCAGGCGGCCATGTTTCAGTCGCTAGCTACTGTAGAAGATGATCAAGTGAAGGAATTCGCCCCTCTCTCAGCCGCAGTAGAAAAAATTAGATCAGAGTTATCCCACGAATACGAGGCAAAGAAAACGATTAGTACTCGTATAAGACAATTAAGAAAAATTATGTTAGATCGTGAAACGATCCAAAGTAACTTCGTTGGTGAGACGACCGAGCACGTGTAATATTTTATCAGAAATATTTTATTTTATCAGAAATATTTTATTTATTCTGAAATATTTTATATTTATATTATTCTGAAATATTTTATATTTATATTATTCTGAAATATTTTATTTTTTCAGAACTATTCCAACATTTTTAGTCAAATTTGTTATTTTATAGCTATTTTAGTCGATTTGTCAAGGAAAATTGATGAATTTTCCAATATCATTCGGGTCAAACCTCAAGCGGTTCTCTAATTGATTTATCGATAAATCGTTAAAAATCAGTAAAATTACCTCAAAAAATGAGATTTTTCATCGATTTTTGTTAATTTTGTTGATAATTTTCGAAAAATGAGGATTTTTAACGAATTGTCGATAAATCAATTAGAGAACCGCTTGAGGTTTGACCTGACGAAAAACTGTAATTTGACGAATTTTCCTTGACAAATCGACTAAAATAGCTGAAAAAATAACAAATTTGACTAAAAATGTTGGAATATTTCTGAAAAAATAAAATATTTCAGAAAAAATAAAATAAAATATTTCTGATAAAATAAAAATTTCTGATCAAAGTCTATGATCAAAAATCATTACGATAAAAGTATTTAAGATTTTACATGTAGATTGACAATCAGTTCCTCCCCACGCAGGTCAATTAATCGTCCTATGTGGTCTGTGAGTTTGAAATTGATACGTGACAAATACTGATTATGTGTACGTAGATAAACAGGATTGGTTGGCTCTTGCACGATCAAATCACCAGGGGGAACTTGTGGTGTGAACGTGTATAAGATATATCCTTGTTGAGCCTGATTTGATTTTCCGAGATCTATTTGATAGCTGCCATCGATTACGTCACAAACAAGATTGACTACCATTATCGATTTTATATTAACGATTCCCGGAGATACATATCTACCGCCGCCGCATGGATCATTATTATATCTAAGAACAGTTGCTGGTGGGGCTATTTTTTTCCACACAGCTGGTATTTCAGGAAAGTTTTTCGCGATAAGATCATTGAGTGATCTTATCAATTCGCCGGTTTCAAATCCTGGCAATATGAACGTTGGTATATCCGCGTCAGTTATTTTATAATGATCAGTAAATAATTGTTTAACTGTTATATGAGGTTCGGCATTATAAATAACACTACCACCAGTAAACGCAGACTGTCTTGGAGTGTTGATAGTAAGTGACAGAGTAATAATTGTATTAATATAATTAAGATCTGATATAACATGGTTTAAATGTTGTATTGTTCAATAATCTGTTGTCTTGTATTTTCTGAATAAAGATGTGTTATATCAAAAAATAAATTTCGTAGATTACCGAATACACGTTCATACGCGGACTTAATTGTACTGGAAAATAAACCAATAAATCCTTCACTGACAAACGCTTTTTCATTACTAACATAGTGCATACTACTTCCTACCATCATAGGAAGTTTTGTGCCATCAGGTGCAGTAAATACAGCTCTAACACCACCTATATAGTAATTTGTTAGAGTCCATGGGTATTTGCTTTGATATTCTGGAGTTATTATAAACTTTGTTTCATCTGTGATAAAATCATTTAACTTCGGTTCTGGTGGTCCATGATATTCTGGCGCAATATCAGGCCAACCTAGTACGGATCTTATCGTGGACTGATTAATATCAACGACGTGATCAGGCGAGTTTATTTCGATTGCAGAAGACAGCGTCGGCTCATGAACGTTAATTGATATTTTTTTATTCTTTTCCGGTTATTGATTTTATTATACGCGCAAATTCATCATTGATTTGTTCAATCTCATAACCACCAGTGGGTATTCCAACAACAACCCAGTCAGGTGTTCCATCGGGTTTATTCTTGTTAGCAAATACAAGCGAATTATTTGCTGGTGAACCATTAAATGATCTCGATCTGATATTTGGCCAACTGTGGTATACTCGTAATTGCGCTAGTGCAATTTCTTTTACTGGAATTGCAGTTGGAAAATTGATGTCAAATTCAGGATTAATCGAGCTTACCGAGATCATCGTGGTCTTGTGTGGAGTTGTGTTCGTCACGATCTGCTGGAGTAATTCCGTCATTATTAATACTCGTACCTTTAACAGCACTGTTATATATTTTAATCATCTCTGAAAACTCAAAATCAGAGATAATTCCATCGCTGAGGCTTGCTTATAACAACGAAGATAACTTCGAGCATGCGACCGTCACTGTATGTAATTTTATCATGTAATCGGATAATTTTTCATTCGTGCAAGTACATATTTTTTTGGCAATGATATTGAGCACACCTGCAATCGTTGTTGTAACTGAAATACAAATAGTTACAGCTACTGGTGCCATCATTGTCATTGTTGATAATATCACACCGGTTCCAGCAACAACAGCGGATACTGAATAAACGATCACGTCGACGATAACTAGTCGTCGTCGATATTTCTTTACTTTTACTGTATATTGTTCGACTCGATCTTTCAACGCTGCCTGCCATTCACGCGCTTGATTGTGCCTAAAGTTTTAAACGTCGATTGAGGTACTTATTATATTTTATGCAGTAACCAATTGAAGTGTTTCAGCTACAAATTCTAGACACCACCAGTAAGATGTTGCGGTTAATTTCTTATCAGCTGCTTCCAGAATAAATATTTCTTCGTTTCCGCTATTTAATATAACAGATACAACCCGGAAAACTTATCAGTTGAATGACGCCATGGATACGTTGTACATATTTCAAATCTTGCAGCACTGAACACAGACAGCCTGTACACGCCAGTGACTGTTGTGGTATATTTGATAGTTTTATTTTGCTGCGACCATGTTGCGAATCCAGATGATACTGTGTATACGATGTTGGTAATATGCCCGGGAGTAACCACGCCGAGAATTTTAATCAAACTGGTTTTATTAACGATCTCAGGAATCCCCGCTACGATGTTTTGCTGTGTTTGTTTGATCGTGTCGATGTTCGTCTTGATATCAACGAGTTTTACGTCAACGGTCAACGGATTACCAAAACATTCCTCTGCGGTTTCATTAATTTTTCTAAAGTTTCTGCGAAGATTTGTGAACGCGTTTACGTGAACGTCATACTCGGCCCGCAACGTGGATAATTTACCATCTACGGTGTTGTAGTTAACGTCAACGTATTTTGTTTGTTGCCGCGTCTTCGTCGGATGTTGGATCTCTCAAAACTACTATCTTATTCCCGTTCATACTGAGTTCTCCCGTCATTGTGTCACCGGTATTTTTCACGCGATTAGCAACACTTGCTATAATTTGATCTCTGATGGATGTAAACGATACAGTTGAATCCCTGATTTTTCCGCTGTCAGTAAACACAGGGATATTATCCATAACTGCACCGAGTACTCGTCGAATTATATCATTCCATTTAAAATTGCTGGTTTTTAGTTTACCTTATCGATCCTGAAAAATAACAACCTCATCTGGGTCAACTCCAGCCAGGTTCATAATATCAGCGAGTTCATCTTTAGTCGCGTACTTCGACAGATCAATGTCATCGGACTTTTTCTTAACTGTAGAAGAAGATCTTCTTCCGTAAATATCAACCATTATATAAGATTTAAGATCTAAGATCTGTTTAAAACGAACTGGTTGCTTGTATAATCATGCACGACTTTATGTGGTGGCTTGGCTGATTTTGATATAGCGTTAAGTACATTAATTACTTCACGGCCGCATATTGGCGGATCTGTCATTGTTTGTGTGGGTAGCGTCGAATACCAAACTTGCGCGTGATGTGGTGCAACATACTTGATAAACTCACGCGGTGGAGCTAACCCGTATGAATCAAAATAAACGATTCTACGTGGATCAACCGCGTATGATACCCAAAGAGTACCAGGTCCTGAATTGGAGTCAAGATTAATGATACCTGTTTCGAATTCATTCGGTTGTTTCGGTAATTGATCTCGCATAAAAACACCTCTGAAGTTTTTTTTTTTATTTTTAATCGTTTAGCAGCATCAAGTAAATCAAAATCTGATGCTGGAGCATCTAACGAAGTGATCCTGGAAGCCTCAGACCTCTTCCCCAACGAGATCCTGGTAATCTTAGGCCGCGTCCCTTCTTTTTATATCCATTTCCTGTTGCTTTCTTTAGAGCCATTCCAGCAGCTGTTCCAACAGCACCTAACGCGGCTGCTTTTGCTACGGCTGGAGCGGCAGCAGCTATTAACGCTGGTATTGCTGCAAGAAGTGGAAAAATACCACCGGTTTTAACTGAGTCCTTAATCGCACACGCAGAGAGATTAAGTTTGACGCCTGGTTTGATTGTTTTGCGCCGTTGAAATGTTTAAGTTATAATGATAATTTATTTTGACCACCCGTGATCTGATCTCGCTTTAGTGATATTTTCATTCAGCAGTTTTTTGCTGAATTTGATTGAAGGTTTTTAATCTGACCAGGAGTCAGACTGACACTAACGTGATGATATGGCATTTTATGATAAATACTTGCCACGCTCCAAATAATGATTAAAGATTTTCCACTGGTGCATCAACGACCCTCATTCGACCACTACCACCTTCAAGTGACATGGCTTTATCGCTGATTATAACCGCGATTGCTCTGTAATCAACACCACCTGTATTTAACGTTGCTTTAAGATGTATATCAACGACAGATTGTTTTGATAGATCAAGATGCTCCAGTGAAAAATAATAAATCGGATACAAAGTTCTGAAATCATATTGTGATATTTGCAACTCAGTATCTACATTTTGATCACGTCCCATGAATGACATCAAACGATGATATACACGTCCTATATGATTTTGTTCATAATTTAGTTGTAAATTTTCTGTTGGTTCTTGTTGTCCGTTTATCCGTAAAGAAACATCTGTGATACCTAGTTTATCAAATATCATATGAGAATGAGTTTGTGAGTTTAAACGATCATGATTCCAAAACGCAATAAAAATATGCCGTAGTGCAGAAACACCTTGTTGTGATGCTATATGCCATGTAAACTGACCGTTAACGTCATTTTGTATATTATCTGTGCTTGTTGTTAACCATGACAACAAGGATTTACCACCTGTGTCCATGAAAGAAATCATTTTTTGCTCTTCTGCGATTGTTGGAGTCATTACCGGCATCCACAGTGAAAGTTTCGATAATACTACTTTACCAGCATCACCAATAGGTCTCCACAGAGCATCATTATCATCACCTTTTCTTGCAAAAACAACCGTGTGTCTAGCTCCAAAAATAACCTTTTTAATATTCCTACAAAATCCAAAAATATCCGATAGTGGAATTGTACATGAAAAACTTCTATTGGCTCCTAGCAACATATTTTTACGCGTTGCAAATCTCAAGTTGAAATCTGGGTTAGCACAATGAACCAGTGGCCACACATCAACATCAGCGTTATTGGCATTGTTTCTTGGTCGTCTTATATTATACGGATCGCTTTCAGGGTTACCAGAATTATCTTTTATAAACAGCATTGTGGGACCTGCTGATCTTGTATAATCATCAGAATATCTTCCTAGACCAATTACTGTTGTAGCAACGTCGACATCTTTCTGAATTGATTCAATATTTTTTCCATCGATCATATATGTGGCGCTATCAAATAATGCCATGATCCCGTTGTTGACAAAACCAACTTTTACTGCATCTGCGTAATTAGTATCATCCGTTTTTACAATTGTACCTTCTACCTCAATAAAAGCCTCAGCCGGTAGAAAATATCTACTTGTGTCATGAACTTGTAGTTCAATTCTTCCACGTTGATCTGGCATTCGTGCGTCATAAGAATAAAACTGATAATCACGTACCGATTCATCTTTAATGACAGGTGCTTCCATGTCAAATGATGTGACAGATATGCGCTTGAACATTTTATTGTAATTATTTTCGTCTAACACGTTGATTACCGCGTTCAGGAAATTCCACTTCGGGAAGTTTCACTTCCTGATATCAAACTTTAGATATTATTCCTTGGTTCACCGAGTCCTTGATCTGCTAACGCTACCAGTTTTTGATTTGCAACTAGATTTATTTTTTTTTTTCTGACATCTGCGGACATAATTTCAGTACTTGGTAATTTTACTGGTTGTTGTTTTCGTCTTATTAATCGTACTAGTCTATCTTTGATCGCCGAGAAACCTTATCAGCAACATTGACAATTGCACCAGGAGTCTTTTCACGAACAATATCAATAGCTTTCATCGATAAGTGTTTTGCAATAGGCGCTGCTTTGGGGGCTAACCTTGTAAATAATCCCTGAATAACATCACCAAGTCCATCTCCGTAAATTGCTCTATAGATTGGTAATCGTGAGTTTACCGCTCTGACCTGTACGGATTTACGATGATTATTGTGTACGATCATCTTATTTTATTTACTATTTATCTAATCTCGGTGACTAATCATCAACGACCTCATCAATAAGTTCCCGGTAAACACTGATATCCATGATGCCGCCGCGAAATAAGCGCTGGCAAATATCAGCTGCTTCATTGGTTATTTCTGGTGAATTATTTCCTGCACGTTTTTCCCCTATGAGAACTTCTAACCGTGACACGTCATTGAGGATATTATCGGGACAAACAAAATTATTTCCCACTGTATTCAGGGAAGAAAGACCACTTCCAGTAGCGTCAAAAGAATCATCGCCAGGATCTCTTTTTTAACCAGTGAACGTAATTTCTCCTGTTGTTTAGTTTCTATATCTCTGAATATTTCTTCTCTTTGTTTCCATTCTTCTTCTACTTTTTGCTTCATTTCTTTTGCCATCTGTTTCCTTTTCTCTCTAGATGGTTTCAACATCATCTCTTTCTGCGGTGAAGAAGATTGTTGTTGTTCTATTTGTTGCAGAGGTGGAGGAAGTTGATATGAAGGTTCCTGCTGGGAGAGTTGTTCTTGTTCTAGTTGTTTTATTTTCTCTCTATAAAGTCTTTTTACTTCTTTATCAAGATTTTTATATTCTAGATCTCTGGCTTGTTTTTTGTTTCTATATACGCGCTATATCCATTTGATAAGATTATCATCACTTATTTTTTCATGACGGGGTTTTAAGATGTCAGATTTATTAAATATACCAAATAATATTGTTTCGGGTAAATTTTTCTCTTTTAGTATTTCTAATATCTTCGACAAACCCTTTCCTAAATCTTGCAATCAATTCTAAGTTTTCTTCTATTGGTTTGGGTTCAAGTGCAAGTTCTTTTCTCACGTCGGCGACTTCAGTACGAAGTTTTCCAATATCTTCAAGTATTTCTTCATCGACAGGTGGAGGTTGAGCCGCAGCTATATTAGCTGGAAGATCTCGTAAAATCTTTTTTGTTTGTTTGGTTCTTCTTGCTATTTTTTCAGTCTGCGCTGCAGTTTGTTCTAATACTGGAAAAATACCCTCTTTCCTCTTCTCATCTTCCTCCGCAATATCTCCACATATAGTTTTTTCAACAGCCGCTGCAGCTGTCTTAGTAGCTGCAGTGACGTGCTTAAATAGTTTTTTAGTGTCTTCTTCGTACTCAACTTGTGCTTCCTGCTGCGCTTGTAGTTTTTTTCTAAATGAATCTCTAACAGGAAGAAATTTTTTGATTGCTTCTAATCGTTCTCGAGCTTTCCTTGCAGTATGAGATTCCGGATGTACCATTTTATTATAACATAATGATTTAATTATAGCAGCAGAGGGTTCGGGACTTCAGGTTGGTTCGTTTTTTGTAATATACTCGCCATCGACAAGTTTTTAGTTGGAGAAATAACGTGGACTAACCCCAAGAGGGACTCTTGGAGGAACACTCTTTGAGAGAGCCTCTGTAGTTAGCTATTTTGATTTTTAAAGTTATTAATGCTTTTTTTTAGGAAGGCTTATTTCGGTTTTTGGACGCTTCCAAAGTCAGTCTGTTCGCCCCCTCTGCTGCTATGGCATGCATATAATAACATCTGGAGATTTTACAAAATTAGCAGAGACCAGTCTCTGGATTAATTTGTAGAAATGTGCTATGTGCACAAAGTTACATACAAACATATTATTATATTTTGTCCCATTATGATTACAGCTGAAATTTTACGTTTCGGACCACACCAAACACTATCCATCCCGTCAAATCATTTTTTCGCACGTCTCATTTCATTATGAGAATGTATAATACCGATCTTGAATGCATGATCCCTAGATAATTATTTATGTCTACTATGGAGAACTTGAAGTTGAAATAATCGTTTAAAATCGTGCGAATAAAATAAAGGTTTTTTATTTTTTTAAATAATATTCTAGCACGTAATCTATATATGCTTTGTTTCAAGTGAAATAATACACGAGTTAGTCAAAATGACGTCAATGCAAAATATATATGCAATCGTAGTTCTAAAACTAATCAAGTCAAAAATATTTAAAGCGAGTAAAGACCAGCTTCTCTCGCAAGTAACTCGTTCGACCCTGTTCATAAACTCTGCTACTGACAGGATTAAACTCATATGGGTCAAAAAGTATTTATGAAGACGACCAACATCGCAACCCTCACTTCCCTTCC
Source organism: Sinohyriopsis cumingii (assembly GCA_028554795.2). Classification (NCBI taxonomy): domain Eukaryota; kingdom Metazoa; phylum Mollusca; class Bivalvia; order Unionida; family Unionidae; genus Sinohyriopsis; species Sinohyriopsis cumingii. Next base: position 138,647,109 of record CM068827.1, on the reverse strand, counting down.
ACATTCCATTTCATTCCATGTTCAAGTAATCCTATTCTTGTTCTTTCGCTATCTGAAAGTTGAGGTTCGGATCAGGTTTTTCCCAGTTGTAATACGTGTAGACTGGGGCAAAGTTATGCGACGTCTCAGCATTAGCGTTTTCAGCATTCACATTTACTCCTCCCATTGCGCTTTCGGCCATCACTGGTTTCGCTGGAATATTTAAATTTAATTGTAATTACGAAAGAGGAAGATTTATCTTTGCAACTATGGTTACAAAGGTAATGCATTTCATCGAGATTAAGACTATTTTGTAGCTTGCAAAGTAATGAGACATTTGATCTTAGGAATAATCAAGATGACAATGGGCTAGAAGAAAGGGGCTAATAGACCCTTTCTATGGAGCGCAGCGCCTTCCAACCCTTTCACCGTCCTCCATACTCCGACCCAATGGGTAACGCGTCAAAGTTATTTTATTTTATTTTTGTCACCACACCTTCCCACTGGACCGTAAATGCAAGAACAACAGCACGACGAATTCATTACGGGTCTGGTATGACTGTAAAAATTACTCGAGCCACGATACTCGCGGGAAACTGTCAGCGGCTCGTCTGACGATATGTAGTAGTACAAGTTGCAGCTTGACCAATATTTGTAGGTTCAAACGACAAAGGTCAACTTTGTCTTCGGATTCGGCCTCGGATGACATGGAAATTCGCATTGGTTACATCTGTGGTTTCAAAGACGAGATATTACTGGCTCATGATGAACCCTGACGCTTGCCTTTACCGAAAGTTGCAAGGAAAAGGAGACTCAAAGTTCCACGACAACGAGTCTACTGCGCTAATTGTTGAAGCAATTACTTTTGGTTTGTTATGGTTTGGATCTTTAGCTCCTTGAACGGATAAGATCTACTCGCGCACAGCGAGCAATAGTAGCCGGGCGACGCTTCAAAAAGCGTTCATTGATTACACTGGACAACAAATTTTTACAAAAGTCATGTTACTGAAATAAAATTAGTCAATTCTTATCAATTTTTATGTGCTGAACACGAATATGACAGTCAAATTGCAAAATTGGCTCTAGTTTTTTTGTAATCTGCAAGAAATTAATGTTTACATAACGAAATGCATTCCAATAGTAAAAGGTCAACTGTAATAGCCTACCTATAAAAAATCAAGTCATTGACTACATCTTAGATTTCTTCGCCTGTCTCTTGTACAGCTGTTCGGGAGCATCTCTGAGGAGTGTCCAGCAGTAGTCAGCCAGCATTGTAGTGGACCATTTTCCCTGGTATCTTTGTTCCATTGTTGCGATATCTTGATGAAAACGTTCGCCGTGTTCATCACTAACAATACCACAGTTGCTAGGAAAGAAATCCAAATGGGAATGAAGGAAGTGAATCTTTAGAGACATATTGCAGCCAAGTTTCTTATACTTCATCAACATGTCTTCTACTAGTTCCTTATAGTTTTCTGCCCTAACATTTCCGAGGAAGTTTGTAGAAACTAGGCGAAAAGCATTCCATGCTTGTTTCGCGTCACCTTCCAGCAAGTTGTTGAACCGGTCATCTTTGAAAAGCTCTCGAATCTGAGGACCCACAAAAACTCCCTCTTTAATCTTTGCTTCGCTGAGTCGAGGGAATTTTTCATGCAGGTATCGGAATGCTGGCAAAGTCCGGTCAATGGCTTTCACGAAGTTCTTCATCAAACCTAGTTTGATGTGAAGGGGTGGTCGCAAGATTTTCTGAGCCTCAACCAGAGCTGGGTGTTGGATATTCTTCTCTCCAATGGCTACATTCTGCCTGTGAGTCCATTCCTTCCTCATGTAGTGCATTTCCCTTGCTCGGCTATCCCACTCGCATAAGAAACACATGTATTTTGTATATCCTTGCTGCAGTCCCATTAAAAGGGCAACTACCTTCAAATCACCACAGAGGTGCCAGCTGTACTTGTTATACTCAATGGAATTCAGTAGCTGCCTTAAGTTATCGTATGTCTCTTTCATGTGGACAGCATACGCTACTGGAATAGATGGAAGAATGTTTCCATTGTGCAAAAGCACAGCCTTGAGACTCAGTTTCGAAGAGTCCACAAATAGTCTCCATTCTTGTGGGTCATGAGTGATTTTTAAAGCATTCATGAGGCCCTCAATATCGGAACAGAATATCAGATTACTTTCCTTTCTGAAGAAAGGCTCCAATTGCTGGTGGCGCTTTCGATATGCAGTAATTGTGACATCTTCTTCTAGAAGATTCCATTGTTGGAGTCTTGATCCTAGCAATTCTGCCTTGTTCTTTGATAAGTCCAAATCACGAATCAGGTCATTTAGTTCTTCCTGTGTTATTCTGTGTGGGGTTGATGATGCACCACAGTGAAAATCTGGATCACTGCATGCTGATGGACCAGGAGAAGAACAGGTCGACTCACCTTTGTCTTCGTCAGATGAATCAAGAGAATATTCTGCTGGAGGTTCTGGAATAGGAAGTCCCTCACCATGTGGAACTGGTCTCAATGCAGACGGAATGTTTGGGTAGACTATTCTCGACTTCTTTCGCTTCGTTATTCCGCCAGAAAGAGGAGGAACCAAGCAGAAGTAACAGTCATTTAGGTGGTTGCTTGGCTCTCTCCACACCATTGGGACTGCAAACGGCATTGATGACCTTTTGCAATTCAACCACTGTGAAAGCTGTGTTGTACATGTAGCACAGCATATATGCGGAGCCCAAGGCTTGTCTTGGTCACCAACCTTGCATCCGAAGTAAAGATGATATGCCTTCTTCACTTAAGAATTGATACTTTTCTTCTGGTTGGCAAATGTCACTTCCCCACAAATATAGCAAAAATTGTCCGCGGTATTAACACACTTTCGAGGCATTACTGTTCTTTATTGTACGTAAATGGATAAAATAATAAGTTTTATGTAACAGTAGCTTGAACTGTCTCGCACAACGTCTAAAATATTTTAAATGCTGAACCTATCTGATTGGGCTTTATATAGTACACTGCTTACGTCAGCTTCAGCAGCCGCCTGGCATTAGTATAATAGGCCTACACATGTATAGTACACTGCTGACGTCAACTTACTTCAGCAGCCGCATGGCATTAGTATTGCATTGCATCAGAAAATGATGCAATCAACTGTGGATGATGTGAGCATGATGGTATTATGCAATGTTACATCATTATTCCGGATGTTGCTGCAGTCCTACTGGAGAAATTTACACAGTGAAACATAGAAAATGAGGTATATGAATATCTTCAAAACGAGAGCCAATACAAATTTTTCACGGTTATATTCGTGTTCGGCACACCAAAATACTACAGATTAGGGCCTTTTCAAGTCAGTAATGATTTCACTGTTGACCAGTGTTATCAGTGAGCCAAATGTCTGCTTTGTCGAACCTCAGACATCACGACATGATGCTCCTCATACCAGGATATTTTTTAAGATTTCCAAGGGCACTAGGAAGAGATTGCCTGTGGGTTTTTTAATTTTAAATACATTCTATTCCTTATCACTACCATCGTTGCACTGCGTAAATCCAATCAACCAATCAAAAAACCATCGTTATTTGGATAATTTGAGGTGACATGCCACTGTCAATGATCTATAGCACTTTTGTTACTTTGAGGTTTGTCAGGATACTCACGATGTCCTGCTCTCAGAAGAACGTCCCGAATCGCTCGCCTTGCGTCGTGTTCTCATCTTGCAGATACTGTTAATCAGCATCAGGCATGACGAATGTTTGTCGATCTTTTCATTTGGTTGTGTCTGGAGCTGTTCGCGACTTTCCTCCTCATTTTCATTCTCTAAGACTTACCGCATGAAGGCATTGTATCTGTCGAGCTCGTGTTACCTAGTTTAGTTGTCGACCAGATATCCCATCTGGTTTTGTATGGTCTTTTTAAGTCACTGGAGCTCTGGTAAAGACATCTTTTGTTTGTAACATGTCCTTTCGTAATGTTAGGTTCCCTTCCAGTATCATGTAGCATGTAACATGTTCACTAAGGCCAGGTTGCCATAGTGGCAAAATACCTGAATCTGACCAATATTACAATCGCAAAGTATCTCACAAACATGCACGCACTAAGGAGTACGTGTGTTCCCATGATGAAGACCCCCTCTACAAAAGAGATGAAGTGTTAAGAGCGACAGCAAAAACGTAGTTGGCCTTTTGTGCATGCGCCTCTACGTCATCTAGATTGTACTACCCAATATTGAAGATGACAGGTTTCGTACTGCGCTTTACTAATGCTAAATGCTGTCCACGCTTTTCCAAAGAACCCATTACACGATCATCTTTAAATAACCTGTTGCAGCAAGGTTTCTAGTTCGACCTTTTCGAAATCCTTTCTCATAGCCAGTTTCAGCATAGTATCAGCCTATACCCCACCATCCGCTCGAACAATATATACTAATGACGGAGATTGGTTTAAACGGGTCCAGATAATTATATCGTCCACCTGGGGGAGCGGTTTTACGATCGGCTACTGAGCATCTAGGGTATACTAATAATCTATATATATTATCACTGATTGCTCAGCTGCTAAAGCCCTGAGAAAAAGAAAGATTAGGTCTTAGAGCACACTTATTCCGGCCACCATTCAAAAAGAAAATGATCGGGCACTAATGCAGAAAAATTATTATTTCCCCAGTGCTCTTATGGAGAAGGTCAAATTGATCTGGGTTTTTTCTTCTTTCTTTTTACTGCAAGGATCTCGATAGCTTTGAAAAGTGTCTGCATGCATGCAAACAGTATCATCCCGACACAAAGAGAAAGGAATAATGTCCATGTTTAAGCATGCTACACTTTTTCAAAGGACCAAGCAAGGTTTGACCTCCAGGTCAAAAAATATTAATTGAAGGAGGCTTACGACTTGGAGCAAGGCAACGGCAATCGATAGGCTGTCTTGTAAAATACTAATCACAAAGAATATTATCAGGATATTGTCACATATAGAAGACAACGTAGATAAGGCTTAGCCGTAAAGCGTGATGACAAGAAGCATGCCTTTACCGTGGAGGAGACCTACGACGCAAATCTAAGCGACAATATGCAATAGCTTTGCAAGAGTTTGTCAGGAAATAAACTAACACAAAGCCTACCACTAAGACATCGACACGGGTATAGCACTCATCCCATCACAACTGCGAGATAATAGTTAAAAGCAAACGAATGACAGTTAAAACTTTAATAAGCTGAAAGCGTACCAAAATATACAGAAAAAAATACAATCTATCCTGTTCATCATTATTTTGGATACCCTATCATATTTTTGCACGCATATACTAAACTTAGGCGAAGGATAGGATGTCACGGCATATGTGATAAAGAACAGTGAACTATAACGAAGTGCTCCACCAGTTACCTTTATGGATGAATTAAAGCTGTTCAATTTGGCCAAAATGTAAACATAATTGTTGGAGACGTCAAAAGGAGAACGAACCAGATCTTTCTACTCGCCTTAAGGATATGTTTGAGACTTTTCCGACTGTAGGAATTTTTGCACGATGGATATTAAGATCCAGTACATCTCCTACAGCCCTAAAGGTTATTGGTTCCGTAATAACTCAATAAAAAAAATCTTACCGAATTTTTATATCAACCGGTTAAATTATGTACACTAGGCAGACAGTTTTCTGCTATCACCATGATAATGTCCTCCGCATAACAAATACGTACGCACTAACTGTGGTCGGCGTTGTCAGGAGGTACAAAGATGCCGATCGGCTGACCCACTAGAAGATCACATAGATCACCAATATTTTGATCCAAATCTACAAACAGTAATCTATAAAACGGCTTTCCATGCTTTTATGCGTCCTGTGGGCCTTGGGGCCTCTGGTGGGGGACTTGAGGTTAAGTGTGTTCTAGAGAGGAAATGCCCCTTACAATTTTTCTCCCCTGGGGTTGTAGGCTAAATTAGGGATATCGTAAATATCGGTATATTACCCCCTCTCCCATCTGCTTCTGGACTTGAACAACTGTAAATGTTAGGTAGAATATTAGGTCTAAACTTCTTGCATAAAACCCTTATGGATACTTAGCTTGTACTTACGGATATTGTCTGGAAATTGTTCTGACGGCGGTAGCATTCCCTGCCCGACCACCCCGTAGACATTCTCGGCAGAGGGGATCCCATACATCTGAGCAACCGTTACGAGGGGGATACTGCCAATGGTCACCTCCATCGGTACGTAAAGGTCAAATGATGGACCCGATGGGTCCACAATAATCTGAAATAAAATGATTTGCCACATGAAAATTTGCGCGCACAGTTTTCAGCTGCTACGTGAACGAACTATATTGATCTCATGGCCAGCGTCATCAGATATATATTCTATCTGACAGCTATCGATATTTTCAAACATTGACCTTAACATTTTGTATTTTTCCCCAGTGGTATGTAGAATCTCCTCTTCGTAGTGAAACATTGCATGGAACATATGAATGACCCATTTTTTTAAATGTGAAATATGTTTCTTCCATTTGTCACTTTGCAATTGGAACATAAGTTATAATTTTGATCATCACCATAATGGATATAACAGAATATTTAGATCAGTCGAATTTTAGATAGTACGAATACAATAGCAATGTTCTTAAAAACATATCGTGATATTGTATGAGTTTTCATAAATTCTTCTTGTTTTTGTTTGTAATCACTGCGGTTATTCAGCTCCGTCCCTGGGCAGTATGTCAAGAAAGATAAACAAGCACATAAAAGTACAATGATATCATGTGCAACATGATGATACTAATCGACGATAAATATTGCTCTCATAGGCTAACTACAAAGTAATGAGAGTCTCATTGGAGTGTATTATTAAGCAGTTAGTAGATTTGTACTTAGATGGTAAATCATATACTTATTGGTAGGGTTAGGGTTAAGGCAAATCATATACTTACTGGTAAACACGACGAATTTTTGTTAGGATCAAGCTCATGCCAACAAAATGTTTTGACCTATGTCAGTATTAAGATAGTTTGTCGATGACCTGTCGGTAGTGAAAGGGGATACCGTAGCCTCAATGGGAATTAACATTACAGACCCCCCCCCGGGACACTATAGCCTCAATGGAAATTTAACATGGAGAAAAATCGTGGGACACTATAGCCTCAATGGAAATTTAACATGGAGAAAAATCGTGGGACCATATAGCCTCAAGGGAATTTAACATGGAGAAAAATTGTGGGACCATATAGCCTCAAGGGAATTTAACATGGAGAAAAAGGGGACTGTATAGCGTCAAAAGGAATTTAAACAGGGTGGGACTGTATAGCGTCAAGGGAAATTGAACATGGGATTTTTTTTTTAAATTTTTTTTTAAAAAAGGGGTAGGCAATCGAAGATCATTCTCTTTTCGAGAAATGTGGGTGGCCCTGAAAAGGGCCTTTGGTTTTCTTCTGCTTCTAATTTCTTCTTTTTCTCCACCAACTTCTTATTTTCTCTCCTACACTCTTTCTCTTCTTTTCTTTCTTTTTTTTCTCCTCCTCTTCTTTCTTCTTCTCCTCCTCTTCTTTCTTCCTCTTCTCGTTTTCTTCTTCTTTTTCAATTTTTTCATTCCATTCTCTTATTCTTATCCTTTCCTCTTCATCCTCCTTCTCCTCCTTTATTTCTTTCATCACACCACTTATCATGTCCTTTGCTTTTCTTAAGTTATTAATCTCCATCTTTACTCGATGGGGACTATAGGAATAGTGGTCTTCATTTAGTCTCACTAGCATTTGTTCCATCATGCCCAAATTGTCTAGGACGTCTTGCAATGTTTGCATTTTATCCAGGTAGTTTGAAGCCATCTTCTCTGTAGAATGGTTTGAACGACGAATACTGTGGGTTGTTATACGAAAAGCGCGGACGTGATGGAAAAATCCCCTAAGACATAAAATTGATCTTACTTAGATCATGACCAAACAACGCGCGGACGTGAAGGAAAACATCCCCTACTTTTCTCATTTCATATGATCTACTATCCACATACGTGAACCATCAATAAAGAAACCCCAAATCTACTATTTGCACACGCAAATCATTATAACTAAATCCATAATCTACTATCCACACAATCGTACGTGAGCGTTTACAAAACCCGTACTATACTCTCCACATACGCTAAGAAACAATAAACAAACCCATAATCTACTATTCACACAAACGTACGTGAGCGCTTACAAACACAAACACACAAATACATACCCTCACACAAAAAAGAGTCAGTGTTTATATTCACACTACTCTACCTACACACATTGGCAAATTGATAGTTATTTCTTTCCTAGAGTATTGGGTAGCCCTTAAAAGGGCTGCTTGTTTTTGAACTCCAGATGCACCTATCTAATGTTGGCACATTCCTGGCCTGGCACCACACACGCATCTTCTACTCCAATCTTTCCAGTTGACTTGTTTGACTGGGAGCGCAGAGGGAGGATGATTAGCTTCATCACCCCAATCCTCTGTCTCTGGTATCTTGCAAGCCATCCTCTCTCCTATTTTCTTTTCCTCCTCTTCCCTCTGTCTTCTCTCCTCCTCTTCCTTCTTTATTCTTTCCTCTTCTACTATAGCCTCCGCGGCCAGTTCATTTAACAGGCGCCTGACATATTCCAGATGTATCTGGAGTTCAAGAAGTTTGCTTATTCTGGTATTCATTCTGGTGTTGATCAATCAACAAGGGTAGCTAGACTGCCCAGCGAATTTCAATTTATAGTGAAAGCGCGGACGTGAAGGAAAACATCCCCCTAAAAACATAAAATTGATCTTACCTAGATCATAATCAAAACAACGCGCGGACCTAAAAGAAACACTCACTTTTTTATACTGCCCATTACTATTCTAAAAAATTTTCATTAATCACTTCAATATACTATTCACATACGCAAAGCAATCCAATCAAACCCCCAAATCTACTCTCCCCACACCTCTAACAACAAAAAAGACATGATCTTAATCTACTATCCACACCAACGTACGTTAGCACTTACTAACACACAATCTTATACACAAACACATACACTCACACTATACAAAAGAGTTAGTGTTTATATTCACACTACTCTACCTACACACATTGGCAAATTGATGGTTATTTCTTTTCTAGAGTATTGGGTAGCCCTGAAAAGGGCTGTTTTTTGTTTGCTATGGCAATCGTTTAGTTTCTAAGAATGCGTCGTCCTCTGAGGATAGACTTTCTGACGATAGGTCTGCTTCTTCGGAAAGAGAAGAAGAACTCTTTGGTGTCGATACGACAATCGACAAAGCCTCTGTCAGGTTCAGGTTCCTGCTGCTGCTGCTGCTGTAGTTGTTGTTGTTGTTGCTGTTGCTGTTGCTGCTGTCTCTGAAGTCTGTACTTCTCTGTCCATTCTTCTTTCTCCCTGTTCACTTCTTCTCTGAAGAGCTCTTCTATCAGGTCTTCAGTGACTTTTAGCATTCTCACATTCTCTATCTCTTCAGCTTTCGGTATCAGACTGTGTCTGACCCTATGCAAATTCACGTAGGCTTCGTTTAGCTTAGCTAGTCTGGAACACATCTTCTTAGGAGGATGAGTCGACAATGGATGGTTAGACTGGAAAACTGCCCCGGTTCTTAAAGTCAAAGCGCGGACGTGAAGGAAAACATCCCTCCACGATTTTCGAGCCGGAACGTTCAATGAGTGACATGAGAGAGATAGAGAGAAGTCAAAGAGCATGAATCAAAATTCTTATAGCCAAACAAAAGACAAAGACATTTTTTTAAAACACAAAATTTTTTATTCAAAATCACTTAACACTAACCAACAACAACTCCAACATTTTTAACAATAATCCAACATTATAACATCAAACATTTTTTCAAATCACAAACATTTTTTCAATTTACAGTCTACTTTAAACAGGGCTGACAACGTTGTGAATGAAATTGTGATTTCCACTGTTGGAAGTCATTAGGCTATTGATGGACACTACGTTTCCTAGCTTGAGACAAAAGATAAGCATAATGGTCACAGAACCATCGATCTACTTTCACATCGTTTCTAGAAGAAGAACGAGGATCAAAATGAGTCACTAAATGTTCTAAGGAATAGCCCAGGCTGCGATGATGCAGAAAATACACACAATATTGTCCACACACCAAGGAATCTGTGCCTTGTAATTTCACATTATTGAATCCGGTGGTCTGAGCATTTCTTCTCATAAAGTCGATGATATCGTCTTCCAAAGGGGGCAATCCATACGAATCAAAATATTCCACACATCCTTCTTGAGGAAAGTAGACGGCTACCCAGTGGGTTCCTGGGAGATGACATTCGTCCGTGTTGATCACATAAGCTAGATGGTTTTGAGGTTTGCGATGAGGGAGTTCATCTTTTGCACAGACGACAGGATTCCAAGAAGCCGTATACGATCTGTGGTTCAAAAGGTAATAAAGTTCCCAGGTATCCATTGATTTGTGTGTTTTTTCTTCTTCTTCACAGGTAATAATATGTCATCAATTCGATCCTGATTTTTGCTTGAAAATGTCTGACAAATAACCGTTTCTTCGTTTCGTCTCCTCACTTTGATTCAGGAGAGCTTCCATACGATGGATCTCTTGAGTGGTTAGTGGTGGACAAGAATGTTCACGCAAGTCTTTATACCACTGGTGCAACACGTCTTCGTCCGAGATGAGACTCCAAGCCTCGTCCAGATACTCGTCCAATTTTTCTTCTTGACTCAACATCAGGCATTTATCGTGTTGAATTTGACTGGGATGATCGTTTTGACATCCATAGCAATTTTTCTTGATCAATTCCGTCATTTTTTTGACCAAGTGTTTGGCAAAACAGGAGACTAAATGGGCTTCTTGTTCTGGCCATCTTGACTTCATCATGATCACTTCTTCCACAGTCTCCTCACATTTCATCTCTAAAGTTTCTCCACTAGGTAAAGAGGGATAACAGTCTTCCATGGCTTCTAATAGTCTAGAATGACTTCTCTCAAACTGTTGATTTCTATCGTATTGTCAAATTCTGCATACAGGATGACGTTCACCGTCTCAGTTAGAGCTTCTGCAAACTGAAGTTCCACACGAATCTGACCAGATTTTATAGGGTGGAAATGTCCCTCGTCGCTGCCTTGGTCTGGAGTGAAATCAAAAGCCCACAAAGCATAGCCTCCTGCATAATCCTCGTACGTAATACCGTGAGTGGTGTTGGTTCCTAACTGCCCCGTGGCTTCGTACAGGGACAAGTACGACCTCAAGTAATTCTTCTTCTCAAAGTCAGGTTCGAAAGGTCGGGTACACAAGGTTTTGCCATCGCGACTGACTTCAATCTTGGACACTTTGTAATGTTTAAACTCAAAAGGATTTTGATCGTGGTATCCGTTGAAGGCTCTATTCTCGACCATACCAAGGATTAAACGTTTAGGTAACTGCCCTTGGAACAGATGATCTTCGATCATGGATCGCTGTCCAGCAGGAATGGTGAAGGTTTTCACTTCCACGCGTCGTATGGGATACTTGGCAGTCGTTCTGCTCAACGTCTGACTAATGTCGTTTCCCACTTTAGGTAACACTTCCACACGACGTATGTAGAGTCTGGCTTCTTGGATGATGGTTTTGTAATTGTCACTATCAGCCACTAAATGGAAAGTGACGCTGCTACGATTCAGTCTCAGGCGAACATTCACCCCGTTCAGCAAATACTTTTCTTGCAACCAAATGTCCAAATGCAAACGATCCATCAGTTCTAAACTCTGGCCATTTTTGATTTTGTCTCTTCGTTCTACAAATCCCTCATTGTAGCCTTTTTTGTATCAATTTCCAATTTGTCAAACTCGCCTGCATCGTCAGCTTCCCGTAAGACAGAAGCATTGAGATGAGTGTTTTTGGCGTCTATTCCGTACGTCAAGAGATTTTCCAGGTAGGCACGGTAAGGGTAAGTATCCATGCTGCTACTGACTAGTTTGTTATTCAAGTACAAGTCCACTCCGCTAAACAAGGAATGCATGAAATTGTTGACGGGAGCTACTGCCTCGTCATCTATTACACCGCCTGTTTTATCAAGAACTTTGACTTTCAGGTACAAGTAACTGCTGTTCAAATCGATGTAATCTTCGGGCTGACCTTTGATTTCAAACTCGATGGGAGCGGAATCCGTCAAAGAGGAGACAGGGTGAAATTCCACCCATTGGGATTCTTGCATGGTCATCATAGTGAGTGGCATGGCAAACAGATCCAGTTCCGACTTGGAACAGGCGCAAGACTCTCGGTGCATCATTTTTTGTGTCTCAATAATCGAAAACGTCTAAGTGTCGAACGGTTTTTCTTTTCTTTGCCTTTCTAGCTTTAGACGTGTGAAGTCTGGTGAAAGGGTGTTTTCTTCGTCGTCTCTTTCTGCCTTGTCCTTGCTGAATGCCTGACTCGGTAGCGTACAGGGCATTTATAGGTGTTTCTCGTCGGCTCAAAAGGTCTTTGCCGGTTTGCAACAAGACATTTTTGCCTGCCCTCAAGAGGGCTTCTTTGGGGTTTTGTTTGTCGATGATGACATTTTCGAGAAATTCTTTGCCGTGTGTCAATGCCGCATCTTTCAAGGCGTGCAATCCGCGTGTCACCATTGGTTTCAAGATTGGGGCCACCGAACGAAAGGCTGATTTTAACATATCTCCTAAACCGTGTCCTCGCTGTCGAGCAACCCCTCGGTACACTGGATACATGACTTACGAGTCGTGAGAGAATCGTTTTCGAAAATGGAGTTTCACTGTGACTTTCCCTTTGGTGAATGGAATATTTTGTCCCAGATCTCCTTTTGGTGGCGCTATACAGTTTCGCATTTTGCATAGGGTTAGGAATTTAAAGAAAAAGAATGTCCCCGGCTTTCCTCACTGGTTATACTGGCTATTTAAAAAAGACCTCGTATATCTTAGGTATAATGCAAAGAACCTTTAATTCCCTTTATTTTGGTGTATGATTGATGGGTGTACTATGGGTTATAGAGTATACAGCTTGGCCTTACTTCAAATGTGCACCTTTCAAAAAAGTGCTAGCTCTACTTGGTCATTTTCACTTCCTGAACTTCAGAGGTCAATTGTATAAAAAAGAGCCGATAACTTTTTTTACATTTTATATATTTGGTAATTCATTCATTCCACTTTCAGAAGCTGGTATTGTCTAGTCTGGCAAAATTCATTTTCCCTATTTTAATAGCTGCTATGTATAGTGTACTTTAGACTAATTCAGACTGATTTTTTAACACAAGGGAGCAGTCATTTTAGTTAGCAGTGTGCTTAAATCATGTAAAATTTCCAAAAGTACAATATCCAAAAGAAATATCATCCACATTACATTAATGTAGCATAGAGGTATGCAAACATTCTCTCCACTGTGCATGTTTTAAATGCGAACTACTTCACCTTACATACGTCACTCTCTCAAAAGTACATATTATCTGGTGAGCGCCACCTTTATAGCAATGTTGACCGTGTCCAAATAAGATTTGCTGACGGGCAAATAGTGAGGATGTACAAATTCGCGGTGGACGTGATAAGTGTTTCCACCTTCCTCGTCAGCGAGCGTGGCAGAATCCACTTTGAAAGGAATGACACGCAGCAACGGCACGGAGGTGTGTCCCACCATGTTGTACTCCACCACATCGGAGTACACAAACATCAAATTCAGTCCTTGGATCAGTTCTACTGGGGTACGAAAGAACTTGCTAAAAGAATCGTTGTCGGAAATGACTGGCAATTCGTTTTTCTTCATCATGGCCATCCTCATGTCCATGTCCCCGCCCAACATGTCAAACAATTCAGGGCAAAATAAGAAAGACAACATTTTGTGCCCCTCAGGAAATTTCATCAGGAAGCGACGAGCTACTTTGTGGTACTCCAGGGTGACACTTTTTCTGACACTCTCCAAAGCTTTCAGAAACACGACATTAAACCTAGAGCTTATGGTGCTGACCAAATGTTGACCACTCAAATATTAGCCTGGGGGAATGATCAAGCGATAGGTTGTCTTTTGAGTTTCTGGGTTATATATTTTGTGATCATATTTGACGTGGGTATTCAAGTACTGTTGCATTTGCTCGTCATGAACTTCCACTGAAAAAAGATTTTGATTGGGAAGGACATTGAGGACTTCAGTCGGGTGAATGATTTCTACCAAAGCCACTTCACAATGGGCTTCGTGATCTAATGGGATGGCCTGAGGTAATTTGGCCGTGTAACAGCACAACGTGTTATTGGGAAACACCTCCATGGAACTGTCACTGGGTAAGGTTAAGTAAAATTGGTTAGTGTGACTCATAATTCCAGAGTTCTGTGGCTGTCCGAGGTGTTACTGGACGTCAGAGGCGTGTCTCCGCCCAAAATGGGGTTGTTGTTCTTGTTGTTTAAGTGGTGACTGGCACTGGCACTGGACACAAGGTTCCCGTGGTTCCCGTTCGAGATGAATTTCAGGGAGGGATTAGGAAGCAGGTAACCGATGCAACTGCTCAATAAAATGGTCCACAATTGTTTGTCTCCTTGTTGCAAACTCAAATTGGCAAGGGCTGCCCCGATGACACAATACACCACGAAGATTTGACAGAAAAAGACGATTTGCGTTTTAGGCACACGTTCTCCACACCACACCCACAAGGGTTGTTTTTGTAAATCTTGCAGAGAAGAACTGGGTGAAGGAGTGGTCGACGTAGTTGCGTCTGTGTGAAAGGGCATGATGGTCACTTCTTTTTATAGTCGATGACTTGCGAAGCGTCGATCCAAGAATCAAAACTGGGTGGATATCCTTTCCAACGTACTTTGACTTCTTTGACACGTCGTTTGCCCACTTTACGGTTCTGCGTTCGAGAATGCTTTCGATGTCGTAAACGTCGTCTTCTTTTTTGGTGACACGTTGTAACTCGGGCAAATAAAACGTTCCTTTGAGTACTTCTCCGTTCATGTCTTCCAATTTATAGACGGCAGGATGACGGCCATGCACTCGTCCAGTGACACAAAACAATTCGGTCGTCCAGTTAGGTAAGTAACCTTTGTCGAAAGTGCGTTTGGTTTTGCCAATGCGCACCCAATCTCCTACGGTCAACTCTCCACTTTTCTTGGGGACAGCCCTCGTCGGGGACGTACCAAACAGGCGCTCAAACACCAGTACTTCGTTGTCGGGAGTCACCTCTTGCGGGGCACGTCCGATGCTTCGATGGTAAGATTGGTTGTACGCTTGCACCAGGTGCGGTAAGATGTCGATGTACTTCAGAATGTGGTGATGCGTAAAATATTTCCACATGCGTTCTTTCAAAGTGCGTTGAAAACGTTCCACGATGCTGGCTTTGGTTTCAGGATTCTCGGTGGTAAAAAAATGAATGTCACGTTTCTTTAATTCTTTTGGAAAGCTTGGTTCAGAAATTAGGTGCCTTTGTCCGTTTGCCATCGAAGAGGGTGACGACCGCTTTGTTTCAACACTCGTTGCAGGGCTCGCACTAACTCGCTGCTCGATTTGGAAGTCAAGGGCACGACCCAGGCAAATTTGGAAAAGACGTCGATGACACAAAACAAATATTTGTAGCCACGATTGTAGCTGGCCAAATGAGAGACATCGGCTAAATCGGCTTGCCATTGATAATCAATGCCTTCCACTCGGGTGCGACTTCTGGCGAACTTGCGTCGAATGGGTTTGTGTAAAGTGTAGGTAGCTTGTTCTTGTAACCATCGTTGCACTTGAGGTAAACGGAGACTTTTCAGTCGAGTTTTGGCAGCACGATACAATTTTTGAACTCCTGCGTAACCTGCAGGATGCGAGGGATCGTAGTAAATGCTGGCTAAGACTTTTTCCATTTTTTGTGTTTGTGTGTTAATAAGGCACCCACTCTTGGAAGATGCTACTCTTCTTCTCTTGGGGTATTTTTTTGGATTGTAATGCTTTGCGTGTGCCACCGGCAATAGGTGTCGAGGAGGAGGAGGATGTGGGAACAGGGGATATCGGTTCTTGTTTCACTTCTGTCTTCACTTCTGTCTTCACTTTCTTTTTCTCTTGTGATGAAGAAGGAGTGGCCATCATCTTTTTAATCCATCCAATTCTGGAGGTAGGTGGTGTTGTTAACTTGCGTACGTTTTCTGGTGGAGTTTGAAACCCTTCTTCTTCTTCTTCTTCTCCTTTTTCTGTCTTGGTCATTGGTACTGGTACTGGTAATGGTACTGGTGATGGTGCTGGACTTTTCATCAAGGTCTTAAAATCTTTCAGAGTGGGTAGAGCTGTTTCGTCTAAAGCTTTCTGGTGAGAGAGTTGCAGTCGTTGCAAGAGTTGACCGTACTTTTGCGATTTTTCTCTTTCGGACAAATCTTGGCGATCCATCAAGGACTGCAATTCGTGTTGTAACTGGGACATCTCGCTCAAAAGGGGATTGGGAGGTAAATGAGGGGTGCGTTGTTCTTACCAACGATGGTATTCGATCCATCGTTTGTAAGGCACTAAACCCAGTTTTCGTGCTTCCATGGGGTTGTCAGGGGTCGATTCTGAGATCTTGGGACTTCCGAGGGTCTTTTTATCTTGCTCCCACCAGTCCTCCCAACATGGTTCCCAAGACTCCTTTCAGTAAGGTACCTAACAAGAGGGGTAAAATGCCTCCACGTTGGACCAACATCTTCTTCTTTTGACGAATGGGAATTTTCTTTTGAACCATTTGGCGAAGAACGTGACGATGTTTGCCTAAGCATTGTTTCTGGTGTTTGGACAAAGGGATCGTGCCTTTCAAGACGTTCAAACAACATTCGCACACGGTATCGATGACCTCTTTGGAGGCCGATTGAATGAGTTTTTTTCGTAGAGGTGGAGAAGCTTTGGACAGGACAGATAACATGTCCCCATGTTTGACTAAACGAGGAGGCAGTCCTTTATTTTTCTTTCCTTGGGGCTGTTTAGAAGAGGGATGTTTTCTGGAGGGTGACATCTTTGAGTCTTCAGGAGCACCAAAAATACAGATACCCCGACTTGGTCACAGGCCTTTTTTATACTGGAACGCGTCGCCACTGATTGTCTTTACGTCGTATCAGTTTGAGGACAGGCATGACACGTCGTCCAAGGGTACGCAACGGACTAAATCGAGCCAGTTCTTGCTTGGACAAATGCAGTAAACTTTGTAACATGCCCATTCTTTCTTGAACTTTGATTATGGGAGAAGGTACTTTGTGAGCAGCAGCCACTGCCACTAAATTGGAGGGTCCTGCCACTGGGGAAGTTCTTTTTGGGGTCATCAACGGAGAAGTTCTTGGTGTGATCAACGTCTCCAAGTACTCTTCAGTTCTTGGTGTCATCAACGGAGAAGTGGATGAACGTGAACCTGCTGCAGACGCAGTCACCGCCGTGGCAGGTCGTGGTTTGCGAGTGTAAGGTTGCGTCCTGGCCGAAGTGCCTCTCTTGCGACTAGTTTTCTTCTGTGGACTTTTCTTTTTCTGGGGACTTTTTCTCTGTTTCTTTTTCTGGGGGCTTCTTTTCTTTTTCCGGGGTGGTGTCTGGTAAGAGGAGGGTCCCGCCACTGGAGAAGTTCTCCTTGGGGACCTGGTCTTTTTCTTCTTCTTGGGGCTTCGTTTGACTTTTTTCTTGGGGAGAAGTTTGGGGGCATTAGGATCCCATCTTAAGAGAGAGCGAATGATGACCCCTCCTAGAGTACCGCTCCCTCCAGGTTTCAAAATGATTTGTTTTTTGGTTTGAGTGTCGATGCGGGGATCAGCCAGTTGGGTCAAAGCGACTTTGTTTCGATCAAAAAAGCGTTTGGTTTGATGAGGAATCTGAATGATCCCTTGTAGTAATTGACGTGCCGTCACCGTGAACCATCGTAAGACTTCTTTGAGACTAGCTTCTAAGACACGAGCTCGTATTTGTGGATTTTTTCTCGACTGATGCCATACAAGGCACGAATCAATTTGACGGGAAGATGCGACTGAAGGGACGTCATTTTCACACTGTGTGAGACAGACGAAAAGGGTCTGAGGTTTTTATAGATTTTTTTATGGGGAGTGAAATGAAGTCGAGGAAGGAGACGTGTACAGGACAGGCCCTCCGTCTTGACCCCAGTGGTGAAACAAGTGGGTACGAAATCGCAAATCATCGGGGGTCGTAGGTTTCAAATCGACGAGTAAATAGGCGTGTGGAGTTTGAGTGGCATCGTCGTACGCCTGACTCAGCCAAGGCGTTCCTAACTGTTTGGATAAGACTTGCACTTGCGATTTATCTCGAGGGCTTTTAAACAAGACCACGAAAAGCGCATTGAGACTAATGGTGCGATGGGCTTTACTTTGTTGAAACAAATTTTGGGTGATGTAAACGACACTGGCATTACGGTGATGCCCTTTGCGCGTAAACCACACTTTAATTTCTTCTTCGTCTTCTCCTAACATGTCGTCGAAAATGACCAAATGGGTTTGACGGGAGTCAAAGACGATGCCGTCGTCTTCTTTAGGAATGCCTTCCACAAACACGATGGAATCGCCTTGACTTTCTCGCAAGAGGCTGTACGCCGATTGCCACTCTTTGTAACACCACACGATCCGCTGAGGTGGTCGATCGATCAAATGATGTTTATGTTCGATCAAACGTTTGACAAATTCGGTTTTGCCTGAACCGCTAGGTCCAGCAATGAGCATGTTAAAGGGATGGCGAAGATACAAAGCCTTCCAAGTGGCACGATCTAAGTGTTCGTCGATGACTTTGACAGTGGAGGAAGAGGGAGCAGAGACAGCAGAGGTAGCCATAGTCTCAGAAATGTCACTTGTGACACGAAAACAAACAAGACAAAAGTTTATATACTTTTTTCAGAACACGTTTATTGAATGTTTTAAACATGAATACGAAAGACAAAAATACATAAAAGCCAAAGGCTTATGTACAAGGATAAAAGGCACATGATAACCATTAACGTGGAATAAACACAAGTGTCTGTACAACATGTTTTGGGTAAAGTTTTAACCTGTTCTATAGTAGGGGGTAAGGTCACACAAGTGTCCTCTTGGGTAGCTATAAGTTGACGAATCTTTTTTTCCTGTAGAGGTCGAGAAGTATCCAGATGAAACCGTAAGGCTTTGAGCAAAAGGAGTTTTTCGTGACCATTTAAGGCCATGGGGGTGTGGTAAGTACTGATCGTAAAGAGTCCACAAAGAATCGGCTGGTAAACGAAATCCCAGAAAACAAGTCACTAAGACACACACCACTTGTCGACCCAAATTGAATGGATACAGTTCTTGTAATAATCGATGGTAATGATCCACGGTTTGAATATGGTCATTGAGTTCCTTCCACGGAATCTGTTGGATTACATGTGATAAAAGTCGTGGCATGGCAGCCTGTTTTTATAGTCTCTTTGTTTCGAAAAGAATACACGTAATTTCTAGCCAGAGATCTTCGTTTTCTAGTGGGGAATTTAAATGTTGCATACTGTAACCGAAACGTCAGAGATCGTTTAGAAGTTTCCTCTTCCACTAAGTAGATTCCACGTAAAATATGTCGGTAATCCTTTACCTTGTCTTCTTCAATGTATTGCTGTAGGTGAATCTCGAAGTAACCAAAATAATCAACACGTGGATCATCGGGGTCATGGAAGTATTGAACAAGGTCTGACCACTGAAACAATTTCTGACGAATCAGCTCTCTTATACCATTCAGGTACCAGTGGTTAAAGATCTGGTGACGTAACGGATGCAACTGTTCTTTACGTTTGACTTGTATTTTGACCAGCTCTCGGTAAATGCGTTCTCTCAACTCCACAGGTAAAGCACGAATGTTCTCTAGCAAAGTATCCATGAATAGGTCATACTAAATCCTCTTTTGTCTGACACAAGAAATGTACTGTTTGCACAGACATAGTTTTAATTCATTGTCGAATCGAAATCGTTTAGTCACTAATTTACACATTACAATTCGTTCAGAAGTTTCCTCTTTCACTAAGTTGACATTGTGTAAAAGATGTCGGTAATTCGTTAACTCTTCCTCTGGAATTCGATGCAGTACGTTTACATTGTAGAAGATAGAATCATCAATAGCAAACCAATCCTTTTTAAAACCAGGGGGTTGTTGACCAATGTCTGTCCAATGGAACACTTTCAACTGAATCAGTCCTTTTATAGCATTCAGGTACCAGTGGTTCAAACACCGGTGACGTAACGGATGCAATTGTTCTTTACGTTTGACTTGTATTTTGACCAACTCTCGGTAAATGAGTTCTCTCAACTCCACAGGCAAAGCACGAATGTTCTCGTATAAAGTATCCATGAACAGATTATGGTAAGTTACTTCAGTGTCTCGGTCCCACTAAGGGTAAGTAATGACAATTCGGTGACCATCGAGCATGTTCTACGTAGGCCGAATCTTGCGGTTCCCAGTGGCGAAGTGACACACCGCAACTGAAGCACTTGACTATATCTCCTTCGCCCAAGTAGAACAATCCGGCTCTGGCTAATTCTTCGGGGGTCGGTCCTCCCAGATACTTAGACCATTTTCCTTTGAACGATTGAAGACGATTTTCAAAGTCGCAGTATTCCGACAAACGCACAGGAAACGAATATTCGTCTTTCACAGGTTCGTTTCGATGAGGGTTGGGTGACATGAACAGGAGTTTGCTTAGGGCTGGATGACATCCGTAGGGGGGTAAACGTGAAGGTCGACATTCCCCTTTAAAACGAAACCCAGTAAAATGTCCAAGAGGACGAGTGGCATCGATTTCGCATCCCTCAGGTTTGACACGCACAGCATCACTTTCCATGATAGGGGTAGTGAGAACAAAGTTCCCATGATGCTTTACAGCATCGCTAAGGTCACAACGTACAGCATCGTACCCATCGCAAGGCTCACAATCGCACTCGTCTGCAAACTCTGTTACGCAATTACAATGGTAACCACATGGACAATCGCAGTTTCCTTCCGGACATTTTCCGTCGCAATGCCTGGGTCTTATCCATCCAGTATTAGTCACACTAGAGGAAGATACAACTTTTTTACAATCCCCAAACTGGAACGATGTCTCTTTCAAAGTATTCATCTTGTTCGCTCGGTCTTGGTAGTCACAATGAACTATCGATCTTGCCTAGAGTTCCTTTTTATATACAGACCAATACCGACGTGTCCATACGGTAAAGTGAAATGATCGGGAAGTCTCACTCGATTCTGCTACACGATTTGATAGATTTTTTCCAGGGGTCGACTGACGATGTGGTGAGTGGGTAAACGTACAATCTTGTTTGGTTGGTGAGTGGTCACTTTAAAGTTTCCATCCTCTCCCGATTGCAAGGCTTCTTTCAATACCCCAAAGTTGACCACTCGACTGGCACGATAATTCAGAGTCAATCCTTTCACTTTGCACTGCGTGTGCACTTCTCCTTGTTTGTCACTGACGAAACTTAGAATCTTGTCGTCGGGATGCTCGTCTGCCCAGGCTCCTAAACGGTCTCCTTCGATGTCAGGGTGCTGTTGACTCGGGTGATGGATGTAAATGCAACTGTCCGTGTCAAAGTACAGGACGCGTTCCCCTAACAGTTCTAAAGCTTCGTACAATTTTAAGCGAGCATGAGCTGTCTCGTAAGCCGCAATGATGACATTTCCAAAAGGGTCGTCTTGTACAAAGTCCAGATCTTCTTCGCAATTGACCAAGATCAAATCCTCGCGATCGACGTCCACGTGTTTCATGTATTTGGTTTTGTCGTGAATCATCTGGAAGTAGCGGGAAGGTTCTGTCAAATATTCCGTCTTGGGTAAACACGGACGTTGTGCCATTTTACCCCACAAGCAATTTAACATCACTTTGGCAAACGATCGCCTGCCTTCGGTTTTCTCGTTTTGATTTAAAGAGATGCCTTCTTGTTCATAGTATTTCTCTTTGAATTTTATTTGGTCTTCGGGAGTTTGACACCAGGAAGGATAGCCGCTGGCTTCTTGCTTCAGTTTCAAAAAGGCATCCACGTAGTCGGCGAAAATGCCTTTCTGACTGGGGTGACCCTTGTGGTATTGTTGTGTCTTGGGAAAGTGACAAATTTCGTACACTTCTAACAGTTGGTATCCCATGTCCAGAGCTTTGAACAATTCTACGCTGACCCAGGTTCCCGTCAAGGCCCGTTCTTCCTGGGTGTGCTGACAAGGTTGGTCTTGGTTGCACGTTTCGGCACAAGTACGACACAAAGGAAACATCAGTTTGCCTTGGCAATGGTGAGGTAAGACGGGATGGTATAGGTTCGTGGGAGGCAAAACTTTGCACTTGATCAAGCCTTCGTATTGTCGAATGTTTTTCAGGTCGATGTGTTCCGTCAACAACTGTGGGTGCCCTGCAGGAAAGCGACAATATTTGCACACGTAGGGATACATCGAACACACGTCCAAGTATTTGATTTCTTCTCCTTTCTCTTCGTCGGCTTGGTACAGCAAACAGGTGGCATTGGTTCTTCCTCCGTACAAACTATCCCTCGGGTTCAGCGGGTCCATGAACTGGTAACTTTCCACGAGGTGTTTAAATTCGGGATCGGTTTTCATACGGTGATCGTACTCGTGTTCCCACATTGCCACCACTTGGTATCCTTCCTGTTCTAACTTTAGGCGTCGCTGACAAGTAGCCTGGTACAAGTCTTCCATGGTTTGTTGTAAAAACTGATTTTTAGTGCCACGGTCAGGGTAACAGACGGGACATCCGTGAAATAAACAACCGTTAAACTCGTACACGATCTCGGGGTTTTCTAAGTCGCAGCCATCGACCGAATGCGTTCCGATGGTCTTTTCGCCTCCTCCGTTGCGGGCATGCTGAATCCATTTGTCTTCCTTGTCGCACAAGTAATGTAACCAACGTAGGGCTTTGACCGAGTATTGACGTTTGACAAAGTGGATCGTTTGAGGACTGATGACAGCCACGGTCTTTTCAGGCATGAATCGTTGTCGATACACTAAGGAACACGCTTTGGCAATAGTGCAAGCTTCTTTCAAAGGATCGACCCTCCGTGTTCCATGAACAGTTCTCGAAATTTTCCACAGCAACGTCGTAAAATGTCCACGTCGGAACGATAATACTTTAACATTTCTTCCTGAAAGTCGAAAGGGTCGAAGGCGTGAGCCTGGTACCAAGGGTAGAAAGCTTCTCGTTGTTCGGTACGCATGTTGTCGGGGTCGTAATAGTGAGCCTCAGGTAAATGGGGTAGAAAGGCGTGTTGATTGGCTTCCGTATTGAAAAAGTGTGGAAAGTACCCTTTAGCCATTTCTGTCATTCCAAACGTTTTAGGCATTAGGCTCAAAGGCATGTCCAAGTAACTCATCGAATCTTTAAACTGTACTTGTCCCACTTGCATGAAAATGACTTTGGCTCCGTTCAAAGTCACTTTAGGACGCACAGTGCCTTGTTCCGTATAGTACCTCAAAAGAAACTGTCCATCGTATCCGGAGAAATTGTGAGCCATCACCGTGGCATGACGATGACAATCTCCGTAACGTTCGATGTCCTCTTGGCTCCACGTCTTGTCGATGGGGTCTAAAACCCATTTGGCAAAATCGGCTAACGTGTTCGGTCCTCGAAAGATTTTTTCACGCCCTCTGGGAATCTTGCTGCATTGAGGGCAATGACTGAAGATAGGTTCTTGAATGCACTTCTCGCACGCTCGATGAGCCACGCAGAAATTAGGAATGTGAATGCCGGTCTCTTGCACGCATTCGAAATCAAAACAGATGAAATTGCCTTTCTTCTTGTGACCGTCCTCTTTCTCTGGTGGAGGTTGGTATTTTTGCACGTAGCATTGTTGTTCCAAGTCCACGATGTGGTGACAAATGTGACATTTTTTCTTTATTCGACATACGTGTGCCTTGGCATTATTGGTAAGTATGCCTTGTCCACAGGTAGGGCACAATCTCAGCAGTTGACAAGCACATTTCTTCTGTGAACCTTGTATTTTCAGATGTTTTTCGTAACAGGTAGGGCTGACAAACGTGCACAGACAAGTTGAACAAGGCACTGGTTCTTCGCTCAGACAGGGTGGAGAGGCCAAACATCCTGGACATTTCATTCCACAATACTTGTGTTGCTCTCGATTATTATAACCATAATCACATTTCTCACAATAATAAATATATCCCAGGAATCCGGTGATAGTGGTAATGGTATCAAAATGGTCATCGTGATAATAGACATGAATGTATTTTCCGTCCTTAAAATCTTGGCCTCGAAACAACAGAGGTCCGCGCACTTCTTGAGGGTGCACTTTCAAGGTGTATCGTGGAGCTAGGACATCTTGCAATTTTTGCATTTCAGGAATGCCACAGGGTGTGTCTTTGTACAGTCCGGCTTGTTGTAACAGGAGTTCTGCTTCGTTTCGTTGTTTGGCTCGATCGGATCGTTGAATAGTTTTCCAGGTTCTTTTCCATTCTACCGTGTCGTTCTTGTTGGCATAGGTTCGTCCCACCACGATGGCTCGAGCTAGACACATCTGGTCCTGAGGGTTGTTAATTCGGACGAGACTCTTTTTGGTGCTGCGAAGGTCGTCCACCAATAACATCTTTTTGCGTCCAGTTCCTTGAGGAGGAGAGACGTGGGTCGTGTCCAGTGTGGCTTTTCCATCGGTGATGTCAAACTGGTCATTAGATTGTTGCACGTGTTGAATTTTGTCCATGACTTTGGAAGTGGTCAATTCTGCAGGGGTGCTAAACTCGATCCAAACAGGGGATTTCACACCGTCGTGTTGTATGGAAAGTCTCAAGCGATCGTCTTCTTTGGGTTGACATTGTCGCTTGAGTGTGGTGAGCAAAGAATCCCACACCCCAGTGATGAACCCTTCTGCTTTCTCTAACGGTACTTCGGCCTTGAAATCTTTAAACTTCACCGTGTATTTGTAAGCCGTGGTTCTAAATTTTCTAGAGGAGCGCTTTTCCCTCTCTCGAATGGAATAGTATTTTTCAGGGTTGACTAAGGGTGGCGAACTTGGTTTAGAGGGTTTGAATTCTGGTTCACTCATGTCCTCTTCAAAATCACTGGCATGAATTTGTGCCAAGACTTCAGCCCTGGTACGAGGCGATAGATCACGTTTCTGCCTCTTACTTTCTTCTTCTTCTTTCTTCTCGAATGAATAGGATCGTTTCATCTTGAGTAAAAAACGTCAAATGGCTCAAGTTTAAACACCATGGACTAATTTATAGTCATGGCAGACCAGCGTATATAAAAGGGTGTGTGTCTTGTCCTTTCACTATTCATTTCACTCTCTAACCGAGCACAACGATGGAAGAGACTAGCCAAATCGAACGTTTCATCAGAGCTTTGCGAGGGGTCATTAGAAAATTCTCTTCAGACCAGCCGACGGACTACTCTCCTTCCTTTCGAGATAAAAGTGAAGATACTTGCTATATCTTTCAGAAGAAAGGGCATTGGTCTTCAGAGTGTCCAGACCGTCAAAAAAGAAAAACAGGGGTGAAAAGAGACAAAAGTCAAGATACCTGTTATTATTGTCATGAAAAAGGACATTGGTCTCCAGATTGCCCAAAAAAGAAACAAGAGGAGTCAGAAGAAAACAGGGATTCTTCAGAAGAAGAGAGGGATTCTTCAGAAGAAGAGAGGGATTCTTCAGAGGAAGAAAGCAGACAGGTGAAGAAAAAGAAAGAGGAGAAGAAAAGAAGAAGGGAAGAAAGTGAAGAGGAAGAGGAGGAAAAGACTGTGACGGTGAAGAAATTGAAAAAACAGAGAGACTAAACAAGGAGACAGAAGAAGTCTATGAACTTTTTAAAGTATTCTGTTGTGAATTGTGAATTGGATTGCAACTATGGATAAAAGAATAAATTAATTATATAAGGTAAGTGTCTTTGAGTTATGATTTTAAAATAAGAAGCTACACTCACGCACTCATATAAACGTACTATAGGGGTAAAATGGGTTTTTTTTTTTTGTTTTTTTTTTTTTTGAGTTTTTGGCAATTGAAATTGTATTTCTTTTCGAGAGACGTGCGTGGCCCTGAAAAGGGCCTTTGGTTTTTTTGGTGTAGGGGTGAGTTTAAGCAATCAACTTTAACTGCCTTAAGCCTTTGCCACGGCCAAGGCCTACTTCTGGACTGCGTAATGTTGATGATGATGATGATTTGGTTGAAATCACTAAGGGTGGTAAGACAGGCTTAGTCACAGGGTTGACGTGTTTAGCTCGGGAAGGTCGTATTCTCTTCGGTCGTGATAAAGAAGTCTGATACATTTGTTTCAGACTTCTTAACTCCGGTAAAATGTCTAACAGTATCGTGACCGTTTGATTTTCACCCTCTTGTTTCTTTGCTGCTACTTCTTCTTCTTCTTGTTTTTTTTCTTACCTCTTCTTCTTACTGCTGTTGCTGTTGCTGTAGGAGAAAAGCTTGTTCCGCTTCCTTTTGTCGTTGTATAAATTTCTCCAATTCTTCTTCTTGTCTCTGTC
This sequence comes from Sinohyriopsis cumingii, assembly GCA_028554795.2. NCBI lineage: Eukaryota > Metazoa > Mollusca > Bivalvia > Unionida > Unionidae > Sinohyriopsis > Sinohyriopsis cumingii. Next base: position 138,620,784 of record CM068827.1, on the reverse strand, counting down.
TAAAATTCTCCACTTGCGGTAATGAAGAAGGTGACGAAGGTTCCGGAACAAATTCTTGCGAGGTAAGAAAATCCACAAAATCCCAGTTTACCTCTTCTGAAAGTAAGTCCGAGTTCCCTTGGGCGGTCTCCACTGCTGGTGCACCCCAATGGATCGTTTTCTGAGTTTCCGTCATGTTGAATCACTGTCGCATAGATTGACTGCACACAGGCGCTAGCGAATCTATATAGACCACGTGACGTCACAGACTGCTCTCTTTGGATTGGATGCGGGCTGACTGAATTTTGTCACGCGTGTTCGGATTGGTGAATGAACTCAATCCGTTTCAATCCTTCCTCTACCTATAAATAAGCGCAGTTCACTGCATTGATTCACCTGTTCTCGTCGCCTCCAGATGTGGACTACAGTTGAATCATCCACCCTTGTGTCTTCAATGATGTTTAGGACGGACATGCTCATGTATGTCCGGTCCAAGTGGACTTTTGTTGATAGGACAGATACTAGTCTATGGATGAGAAGAGTTTACATAGAAAGACAAGGATGTCTCAAGAGGGTACTTGTGTATGGACCTGCAGATAGAAGGAGTTTAAGAAGAAGAAGAAGATGTGACAGATGCCATCTATGTTAATATTAATATTAACATAAACCCAAAGGCCCTTTTCAGGGCCACCCACATTTCTCGAAAAGAGAATGACTTTCGATTGCCTACCCCTTTTTTTAAAAAAAAAATTTTATTTTTTAAAAAAAAATCCCATGTTCAATTTCCCTTGACGCTATACAGTCCCACCCTGTTTAAATTCCTTTTGACGCTATACAGTCCCCTTTTTCTCCATGTTAAATTCCCTTGAGGCTATATGGTCCCACAATTTTTCTCCATGTTAAGTTCCCTTGAGGCTATATGGTCCCACGATTTTTCTCCATGTTAAATTTCCATTGAGGCTATAGTGTCCCACGATTTTTCTCCATGTTAAATTTCCATTGAGGCTATAGTGTCCCGGGGGGGGGGGGTCTGTAATGTTAATTCCCATTGAGGCTACGGTATCCCTTTTCACTACTCCTGTCATTGTATTATGCACGAACTATGTGAGTACCTACCGTTACATAGTAATGAATATCAATTATTTTGCATCCAATGAGAAAAGACGGCGGTACAGGAGGTACATGAAGCTTGTAACCGTCCCAGACATCGGTATCCCCTGCAGGTATATGCGGCCGTTTTAGTGCATACAGCACATTTCTTACTGTTCTGGTTTTACGTCGCGCATGATAGTGTACTTGCTGAAATATACATACAAGACATTATTGAGTCATCTAAAGTTTCAATGGGAATATGACAATTATAACACCATAAATTAGAGAGCAAAACAAAATTTGTTGGTCGTATTTGTGATACACACTCAGGTTGATATCTGATGTATATTTAAAACATAAAAGATAATACATTATTATTAATGTTTGTCTCTGAAGAAAATGGACTTCGGTAGAAGTTTATAATTTACGTGATTTCACAAGCTGCAACAGTTTCTTAACTTTCTTCCAAAGTCTCTTTTTTAAATGATTAATGCTAATGTAGGAAAAAGTCTGCAAAACGCTGACATAGAGCAACATCGGTATGGTATGCCACTTAGTTATTCAAAGATATCATCAAGTCTCTCTCTCTCTCTCTCTCTCTCTCTCTCACACACACACACACACACACACACACACACATTGGTACTAAGAAAGACAAGTTACCAACCATGACAAGCTGTGCCTTCGAGCATTCCATCTGCCGGTTGCTGAGGTTAGTAATTTCCGCCCTGAACTTAATGGCTTCCCCAGGCACGTACCCCAGACGATCGGTAGTAATATTGGCTCTGATTGGCCCGCTCTTGCAACATAGGCAGCATAGCGTTTTCTCGTCTGCAATTGTCCCTCCGTTCTGAAAATTGCAGATTCAAACTTAAACCCGTATCGTTTTCTTGTACAATTCACATAGATATTGAGGCATTTATATTCCGCGATAGAAACCGCTTTTTGAGGTTTGTTTATGACGTTCTGTACCATTATATCAAATTTCAACAATGAATACATGTATTTTTGTATGAAAATGTCTGCTAATTTTCAAGCTATTTTTAGTTTTCAATAACCATCAATGTACTCTGGAAGCGACAATAACTTTGATAGATAAGTAGTCGTCTGTCTCACATTTTTATGATGCTTCGTTAGTTCATTACGGAACATATATTATGAACAGATTTATCTGTCCCAACTTATATAATTTAGCGTCAACTTAATTTTTATACTGAGCGAAGCTGGTGTTCTTATGTGTATAACACATTCACATTTTGTGTTATTTACATTTCATCTGTGTAAAGCTTCTTCGCTCGTGAAAAAAGCAATAGAGTATGCTTGAAGAGCCCTCTAATAAGACGTGCTTGACACAGCCAAAACAATTATCAACCATACAGGATGATATACAAAGCCTAGAATGTCTCGCCAAATAATGTAAACAGGAAACTTTCAAAGAGAATGCCCAGAAAAATGTGCTTGAGGGAGTATTGGAGACTGAACGTGGTGTAATCTGAAAGAAACTGTCATAACATTAAATAGTTAGGATTCTCACTGAAGCACGCTAGAATCTCACTCCAACACGTGTTGGTACAAACTGCATAAATTAGCCGAGAGCAAATTGGGAGGTGAAGCAGATCACTTCGTAGTGTTATGCAATTTAATATATAGCTCAAAACGTGATCAACTTATGATGACCCTCTCTAAACTTTTAATTAAAGAAGAGGCCGATTTTGTGTTGGGTCGGGGTCGGGTTAAACATTAGAACTTATTAAATGTGTAAATGTTAAATATAACAGGAGTTCTGTACCTAGATAAATTCTTCGTATCTACTTACAGCAACGTTTGGCAGCTTATTTAAGTCCAACAGTGATATAACAGTGAAAGGACCCATCGTCACAAGATCGAAGGCCCACGGTTTGTCAACCGTCACTACCACGGCGTAACGCACGCGTCCGATCACGGCCTCGTACGAGGACGGAATGTTTAGTGGAAGCTGAAATTTGAACGGGTAGTTGTAGACACCTTGCGGCAAAATAATATCCCCCGAGTGATCAGCCTCTGAAATATGAAGACATATATATATATATATATATATATATATATATATATATATATATATATATATATATATATATATATAATTTTATTATCATTATTATTAGTATTATTGTTATTATTATTATTATTAAGTAATTGTGAAGTTAGAATGAAGTAGTTAATTTTTGCTCAGTCAGAAAAAGTCCAACGTTAAATGTGAGACCTTAAAATGAAACTGAAACATAACTGCAGAGGAATTAATGTGCCTGTCTTTAGCAACACGCGTTCAATAATTCGCTGTCATTTAGTCAATCAACAATTATCAGCTTAAAGAATAGGTGTTCAAATGGTGCTGAACAAACACAATATTTTAATATGCATTTCGACCCATACTTACTTAAAAATTGCATTGCTAACATTATTATTAATTAGACTTTACCCTCTTATTGTTACAAAATTGCTCAATATCAAAAAGGGACTCTCTCTCTCTCTCTCTCTCTCTCTCAGGTGGGTGTCGCTTGAAGGTTTACGTTTTTGAACCAAATGTACGGTTGTATTAAAATAGCTTTCATGGTTGCTATATACGACTGTAGTCGTCCCATTCTTTGTTTTTCTTCTCTCTGTCCATCTTACATTAGCATCACCGGAAAAGGTCAATCGTATCTCTAAAAAAAAAAAAACGCACAATAAATAATATGATATGATGTCTTTAAAAAAAAACAAATGTAGATGATGATATCAACTGTTACCTTACAAAGGAAGATCTCCTTAGATTACATTTTGGAATTGATTCAAAGAAGTTTAAGAAAGTTCAATTTAAAACAGGCACTTTGTGTAGATGAAGCTCCTTATTATTGTATACTCTATTCGGGATGCATTCTTACACCAATGAATTTTAAATTTTGTTGAACTGCAATTATTAAATTTCAAAGCTGAACATTGTACCAAAAAAAAAACAGAGTTTCAGAGTACTTTATTGACGCAAGAAAATGCGTTGTTCTTGTCGTCAAAAAAAACAAACTATTGTGGCAAACAAAGACATTATTACATAAATCAATGCGCATCGTTATTATACAAAAAACACGATATATATATATATATATATGGGGCGGTTCGTAATCTAACATAAAGTTTATATCACACCAATCCAGTCATCAATACCCAAAAGTGATGGTAAATATAGATTAAATCAGGCCATTTCACAGAATTGAAATGACAAAAACGAAGGTATTTTAATATGTAGCCTTTTGGGTCGCTTAATCTGTTTATGTAAGAAAGGTTGTTTTGGCATGAGACAGACAGACAGACAGACAGATTGCCTAACGAACTATCTTCGCAATCTCTTTTAGACATATATCTGATTAAAGAAATGGGGCAGCCAATATTAATTACTCTATGGATATGTTTATTTTCTGGATGGAGAGAATATATAGAATACTATGGAAATAATACATTGAATCATAATACACATGGAGACAATACATTGAATCCTTGCATCCATGAATATAATGCATTGAATCGTAATACCCATAGAAATAATGCATTGAATCGTAATACCCATGGAAATAATACATTGAATCATAATACTCATAATATGCATTTAATCCAAATGCCCATGAGAGAAGCAATTGAATCCATATACCCATGGAGAGAATTCATTGAATCTATATACCCATGGAGAGAATTCATTGAATCTTATACCCATGGAGAGAATTCATTAAATCATTATACCCATGGAGAGAATTCATTGAATCCATATACCCATGGAGAGAATTCATTGAATCCATATACCCATGGAGAGAATTCATCGAATCCTTATACCCATGGAGAGAATTCATCGAATCCTTATACCCATGGAGAAAATTCATTGAATCCTTATACCAATGGAGAGAATTCATTAAATCCTTATACCCATGGAGAGAAGAGATTGAATCCATATAACCATCGAGAGAAGAGACTGAATCCATATAACCATGGAAATAACACAACGAATCCTAAAACCCACGGAAATTATACGCTGAATCCTGATATTGATGATATACATGTATTGTTATTTATCCAATTGTTTGTCTTAATATTTGCCCTTGTTTTCTCCTAAGTTTGTTAACGAAAAACGCAGTAACTCTGTTACCTCTCATTTTCAGCGATTCCGCGACTGTAAGTTGCACGTTCCCATCCACAATCTGCCCGGGGTAGAACACCCTGCTGGCATTGTTAAAAATGATGACTACGCTGTCTTTCCCCATATCTGCCCGATAGTCAGACTCGATCTCGTAACCAGCTCTTCAATCAGATCATTGAAATATGAGCATCTATTAAAGATGAAAAACTTCAAAAAGATGATTTTTATTGATCATTATGGCCTACCCAATATATGTTCGTCTGTTTCTCCGACACAATGCATTGTTTAGTCGCAATTCTATTTGTAGAAATGACAAAACTGCTTTTTAATATTGACGAAGAAACATACGATGTATAGTTTATATCTTTCTAACTCCAATACTAATTGTATAATTTGAATATATTGAGAAGGGTTAGCATTTAACGACAGACTACTCTCTGCGTCAAGCGGGATCATGGTCACTACTGACCGCACAGATTTCTGTTTTTTATACTACTGGTATGTATGCTTATATTGTGTTTTGACTGGTCTATTTTAGAAAATTACTTTGATAGATAGATAGATAGATAGATAGATAGATAGATAGATAACACATGTACAATTATATATGCACAAATATATCAATACAAACTGATATTTTTGTATACATACATAGAACTGCATAGCAATATACACGATACCAGATATTTAACAAAAGGTACATTTTCAGATGTTGTTTGCAGTGTTTCTTAATAAATGTATACGAATAGTGGCGCTATTTGATAATAGTGGTAGATTTGTTGTTGTTAAAATGTTCTTTCCTTACAGTTTAAAGTTGAGCAATAGTGATTAAAAATGTATTATATATATTTAATAGCAATATGCTGAAATGTATCAGTGCGAGAAAAATGATATCGCCATAGTGGCGATATTACTTTTGGAACTACTTTTTCTCCATTTTGGAAATATATCTACTCGTGTGCATGTTATTTAAACCCGTATTGCCAGGTGTATGACTATTTCATTCTCATTCTTATTCTGCTCATTCGCTCTTACTCTTTTCATCCCAGGACGTAGAGATCTTAAATTGTATCAGCAATAGACCCTCTAACATACACGCATGCAGTCGCTGTGGTGCCATCACGAAATACCTAAAACCCAACTCCAAACAGCAAATGTTGACTTCTATTACTTTTCTATGACTTGTTTTCTATTGGAATAACGGAAACTCACAGTGACTGAACCTGTATGACCTGCTGCGATATGTTACCCATACAGTATACATGTACTAACACTGTACGGCAACGGGTACACATTTTATAGACGCAAAAGCTCGTGATTATATAGCAATACAGTTTATTACGCAGCAGTTTTAACACTCATAACAACTGTGTTTGAAAACAATGGGTAGATCGTGCGTTTATAATTGATGATTGCAAACCAAAATCAGGGGACAATCTGCTACCGATGTAGACTACAAACTTGCCAATGTCACACAAAAATTATGTTTGAATATAGAAACATACAAAATAAAGAACGAAAATCTTTGCAAGTACGTTCACAATCCTTAAAATGTGTCGTTCAAATAGATTTACGCTCTGAATTCTGTCAGTAGATTTACGCTCTGAATTCTGTCAGTCGCAGCCGCTGTGTGATGTCTCTACATTGGGCCTACCCCACCCCCAACAGTATAAATCACAGCTGGGATGTTTCTACATTGGGCCTACCCCACTCCAAGCAATATCAACCACCGCTTTGTGATGTTTCTACATTGGGCCTACCTCACGCCAAGCAATATCAATCACCGCTGTGATGTTTCTAAATTAGACCTAACCCACCCCCAACAGTATCGATCATAAATTGTGTTAGGGAAAATAAAAACTCTTTCTTTTGTATGAAAACAGTCGTTATTTTTACAAAATACTCAATCTAATGCGATGGGGCGGTGGTTCTTTCAGAGGTTTACCGGGTTTTTCCTCCACCATTTATACAAGCCGCCATGTATAACAAATCCCTATATTGTGCCGAAAATGGCGTTAAACCCTATAAAACCAACAAAAACAACAATCTGATAGGTAAATTTTGCAAAACATCTCAACCCAAAATTATTCCAAACTTTATAATCTCTTTTTATCGATGTAGTAACTGCATTGACGCAGAATAGATACGAGTCGACGGATTTCGCTTTCAAAAATATATAATAAAAAGATAATCTGCGTTTTTGGATAAGATATACGTAAATATGTCACGAGTGAAGTGGAAACATTGTATTGTCATGAGTGGCGACAAGGAAGTCATTCATGATAATGAAATGTTTCCACTTCATTTGTAATAATGCAATGTCTCCGCCCCACTCGTTATTTTACAATATTTCCTCTTCCCTCGTGAAAATGAAAGATGTCCTTATATCTGCTCAAAATACGTAGCTGTCTTCTCTATAACAACCGGGGGAGGGGAGTGTTAGGGATAAATAAAACTGACATACGTAAAACGTAAACAATAACCTGTTATGAAATATGTCCCGATATATTTTATGAACGAAGTACAATGGTGAGGAAAGATAAGTACGGGTAATACGTTTGCATAACACATTTACGTAGCTTTATAATTAGAGTTAAGTATATGCTAGCTAAATAAACTTAAACAAACTTTGAGATATAGTGTTTATGGTTTAGAGGATTTAGCCCATACCTGTAAACACTAACTGCGGTGTACAGCCATCACTTTACAGTCAATGATTCGGAGTGCTGCCTCGCGTTAAGGCCTAAATACGACACACATCATGCAAAATGTTTAGCATTGAGGTCACAATACATTTTGACTCATACCGACTTTGTATACCAAAGTTGTGGCGGTGGCCACAACAACCACATTATACAAGTTAAATACAAACATGAGTAATTGCCACTTATAGAATATTAAGGATTATAGCTTTTGTATTTACAATTGAAAGAAGATAAACGACTATGTATATCACGACTCGTTGGTTTTGCTAGGTATTATAATGTCATTGTTATGTATGATTTGTTTTGGCTACTGAATACATTTTGATTATGGTTAGGAGCTCCTTAATTATGTAATGGTATGCAGAATAAACGAGTAAAATAATATATGCAAGTTCGAGTATATTGGCATGGAGAAAAATCTGTGAGATAAATATATTTTGTTCATTCAGTATCAGTCCCCACTGAAGTCCATGCATTGAATGACATAACTTGCTAGGATAAATATCAATTAACAATTTTCACTTCTTATCGAGACAGAAATAGTTACATCACATTCGGTGATGTATCGCATTCGATCGATTGATCGACGTTAGGCATTCGACCGACACCAGTAGTGAATGGGGCACTTTAGTCTCAATTGGAATTAGCATTAAAAACACCCCTGGGTCACTTTAGCCTCAATGGGAAATTTAACATTACGAAAACACCTGGGTCACTTTAGCCTCAAGGGGAATTTAACATGGGAAAATTTTTTGGGTCTGTTGAGCCTCAATGGGAATTTAACATGGGACAAAATTTTGGGTCTGTTGAGCCTCAAGGGGAATTGAACATGGAAAATAATCTTGGGTCTGTTGAGCCTCAAGGGGAATTGAACATAGGGAATAAATCGTGGGACTGTCTAGGGACAAGGGGAATTGAACAGAGGATGTTTTTAAAAATTAAAAAAAAATGGGGTAGGCAATTGAAAGTCTATCTCTTTTCGAGAGATGTGGGTGGCCCTGAAAAGGGCCTTTGGGTTTATATATGCCCTTAACATAAAGGGCATCTGTGACTTCTTCTTGTCCTTAGGCTTCGTCTCACTGTAGGACCGTAAATCAGGACTCTTTTGAGGCATCCTTGCCTCTCCACGTAAATCCTACGTATCCATAGGTTGCTGGGGGTCCTATGGACAACTGTCCATTCGGATCGGACATACATCGGTATGTCCGTCCTGAACATCACTGTTGACACAAGGGTGGAAGATTCAACGTCAGTCCACATGCTGAGGCGACGAGAACAGGTAAATCAATGCAGTGAACTGCGCTTATTTATAGGAAGAGGAAGGATTGAAACGGATTGAGTTCATTGACCAATCCAAACACGCGTTACAAAATTCAGTCAGCTGGCATCCAAACCGAAGAGAACAGTCTGTGACGTCACGTGGTCTATATAGATTCGCTAGCGCCTGTGTGCAGTCAATCTATGCGACAGTGATTCAACATGACGGAAACTCAGAAAACAATCCATTTGGGTGCACCAGCAGTGGAAACCACCCAAGTGAACCCGGACTTACTTTCAGAAGAGGTAAATTGGGATTTTGTGGATTTTCTTACCTCGCAAAAATTTGTTCCGGAACATTCGTCACCTTCTTCATTACCGCACGTGCAGAATTTTAGACAGAGACAGAAAGAAGAATTGGAGAAATTTATACAACGACAAAAGGAAGCGGAACAAGCTTTTCTTTTCAAGCAACAACAGCAAGAAGAGGTAAGAAAAAAAAACAAGAAGAAGAAGCAGCAAAGAAACAAGAGAGTGAAAATCAAACGGTCACGGTACTGTTAGACATTTTAGCGGAGTTAAGAAGTCTGAAACAAATGTATCAGACTTCTTTATCACGACCGAAGAAAATACGACCTTCCCGAGCTAAACACGCCAACCCTGTGACTAAGCTTACCGTACCACCCTTAGTGATTTCAACCAAATCATCATCATCAGAAGTAGGCCTCGGCCGTGGCAAAGGCTTAAGGCAGTTAAAGTTAATTGCTTAAACTCACCCCTACACCAAAAAACAAAGGCCCTTTTCAGGGCCACCCACTTCTCTCGAAAAGAGATAGACTTTCAATTGCCAATAACTGAAAAAAAAAAACACAAAAAAAAAAACATTTCACCCCTATAGTACGTGTATATGAGTGCGTGAGTGTAGCTTCTTATTTAAAATCAAAACTCAAAGACACTTACCTTTTTATACCTAATTTATTCTTTTATAAATAGTTACAATCCAATTCACAATTCACAACAGAGCACTTTAAAAAGTACATTCACTTCTTCTGTCTCACTGTTTAGTCTCTCTGTTTTTTAAATTTCTTCACCGTCAGTCTTTTCCTCCTCTTCCTCCTCACTTTCTTCCCTTCTTCTTTTCTTCTCCTCTTTCTTTTTCTTTACCTGGCTGCTTTCTTCCTCTGAAGAATCCCTCTCTTCTTCTGAAGAATCCCTGTTTTCTTCTGACTCCTCTTGTTTCTTTTTTGGGCAATCTGGAGACCAATGTCCTTTTTCTTGACAATAATAACAACATGTATCTTGACTTTTGTCTCTTTTCACCCCTGTTTTTCTTTTTTGACGGTCTGGACACTCTGAAGACCAATGCCCTTTCTTCTGAAAGATATAGCAAGTATCTTCACTTTTATCTCGAAAAGAAGGAGAGTAGTCCGAAGGCTGGTCTGAAGAAAATTTTCTAATGACCCCTCTCAAAGCTCTGATGAAACGTTCGATTTGGCTAGTTTCTTCCATCGTTGTGCTCGGTTAGAGAGTGAAATGAATAGTGAAAGGACAAGACACACACCCTTTTATATACGCTGGTCTGCCATGATTATAAATTAGTCCATGCTGTTTAAATTTTAGTCATTTGACGTTTTTCACTCAAGATGAAACGATCCAATTCATTTGAGAAGAAAGAAGAAAGTAAGAGGCAGAAACGTGATCTATCGCCTCGTACCAGAGCTGAAGTCTTGGCACAAATTCATGCCAGTGATTTTGAAGATGACATGAGTGAACCAGAATCCGAACCCTCTAAACAAAGTTCACCACCCTTAGTTAACCCTGAAAAGTACTATTCCATTCGAGAGACAGAAAAGCGCTCCTCTAGAAAATTTAGAACCACGGCTTACAAATACACGGTGAAGTTTAAAGATTTCAAGGCCGAAGTACCGTTAGAGAAAGCAGAAGGATTCGTCACCGGGGTGTGGGATTCTTTACTCACCACACTCAAGCGACAATGTCAACCCAAAGAAGACGATCGCTTGAGACTTTCCATACAACACGACGGTTTGAAATCCCCTGTTTGGATCGAGTTTAGCAGCCCTGCAGAATTGACCACTTCCAAAGTCATGGACAAGATTCAACACGTGCAACAATCCAATGACCAGTTTGACATCACCGATGGAAAAGCCACATTGGACATGACCCACGTTTATCCTCCTCAAGGGACTGGACGCAGAAAGATCTTATTGGTGAACAACCTTCGCAGCACCAAAAAGAGTCTCGTCCGAATTAAAAACCCACAAGACCAGATGTGTTTAGCCAGGGCTATCGTGGTGGGACGAACTTATGCCAACAAGAATGATACGGTAGAATGGAAAAGAGCCTGGAAAACTATTCGACAATCGGACCGAGCCAAACAACGAAGTGAAGCAGAACTCCTGTTGCAACAAGCCGGCCTATCCAAAGACACACCCTGTGGCATTCCTGAAATGCAAACATTGCAAGATGTCCTAGCTTCACGCTACACCTTGAAAGTGTACCCTCAAAAAATGCGTGGGCCTCTGTTGTTTCGAGGGAAAGACTTTAAGGATGGAAAATACATTCATGTCTATTATCACGATGACCATTTCGATACCATTACCAGTATCACCGCATTCCTGGGATATGCTTATTACTGTGAGAAATGTGACCATGGCTATAACAATCAAGAACAACACAAACATTGTGGATCGAAATGCTCAGGATGTTTGGCCTCTCCACCCTGTCTGAACGGCAAGAACCAGTGCATTGTTCTGCTTGTCTGCGCACGTTTGTCAGCCCTACCTGTTACCAACAACATCTGAAGACGCAAGGTTCACAGCAGAAATGTACTTGTCAACTCCTGAGATTGTGCCCTACGTGTGGACAAGGCATACGTACCAACAGTACCAAGGCACACGTATGTTCAGGAAAGAAAAAATGTCACATTTGTCACCACATCGTGGACTTGGAACACCAATGCTACGTGCAAAAATACCAAACCCAACCAGAGAAAGAGGATGGTCACAAGAAGAAAGGCAATTTCATCTTTTTCGATTTTGAATGCATGCAAGAGACTGGCATTCACATTCCTAATTTCTGCGTGGCTCATCGAGCGTGCGAGAAGTGCATTCAAGAACCTATTTTCAGTCATTGCCCTCAATGCAGCAAGATTCCCGGAGGAAAAAAATCTTTCGGGGACTGAACACGCTAGCCGATTTTGCCCAATGGGTCTTAGACCCCATCGACAAGACGTGGAGCCAAGAGGACATCGAACGTTACGGAGATTGTCATCGTCATGCCATTGTGATGGCTCACAATTTCTCCGGATACGATGGACAGTTTCTTCTCAGATACTATACGGAACAAGGCACCGAGCGTCCTAAAGTCACTTTAAATGGAGCCAAAATCATTTTCATGCAAGTGGGACAAGTACAGTTTAAAGATTCGATGAGTTGCTTGGCCATGCCTTTGAGCCGAATGCCTAAAACATTTAGAAAGACAGAAATGGCTAAAGGGTACTTTCCACACTTTTTCAATACGGAAGCCAATCAACACGCCGTTCTACCCCATTTACCTGAGGCTCACTATTACTACCCGACAACATGCGTACCGAACAACAAGAATCTTTCTACGCTTGGTACCAGGCTCACGCCTCGGACCCTTTCGACCTTCAGGAAGAAATGTTAAAGTATTATCGTTCCGACGTGGACATTTCACGACGTTGCTGTGGAAAATTTCGAGAACTGTTCATGGAACACGGAGGGGTCGATCCTTTGAAAGAAGCTTGCACCATTGCCAAAGCGTGTTCCTTAGTGTACCGCCAATTATGCATGCCCTAACACACTCTGGCTGTCATCAGTCCTCAAACGACCAACTATGTCAAACGTCAATACTCGGTCAAAGCCCTACGCTGGTTACATTACTTGTGCGACAAGGAAGACAAATGGATTCAGCATGCCCGCAACGGAGGGGTCGAAAAGACCATCGGAACGCATTCGGTCGATGGCTGAGACTTAGAAAACCCCAAGATCGTGTACGAGTTTAACGGTTGCTTATTTCACGGATGTCCCGTCTGTTACCCTGACCGTGGCTCTAAAAATCAATTTTTACAACGAACCATGGAAGACTTGTACCAGGCTACTTGTCAGCGACGCCTAAAGTTAGAACAGGAAGGATACCAAGTGGTGGCAATGTGGGAACACGAATACGATCACCGTTTGAAAACCGATCCCGAGTTTAAACGCCTCGTGGAAAGTTACCAGTTCATGGACACCCTGAACCCAAGGGATAGTTTGTACGGAGGAAGGACCAATGCCACTTGTTTGCTGTACCAAGCCGACGAAGAGAAAGGAGAAGAAATCAAATACTTGGGTGTGTGTTCGCTGTGTCCCTACGTATGCAAATATTGTCGCTTTCCTGCAGGGCACCCACAATTGTTCACGGAACACATCGACCTGAAAAACATTCGACAATACGAAGGCTTGATCAAGTGCAAAGTTTTGCCTCCCAAGGACTTGTACCATCCCGTCTTACCTCACCATTGCGAAGGCAAACTGATGTTTCCTTTGTGCCGTACTTGTGCCGAAACGTGCAACCAAGATCAGCCTTGTCAGCACACCCAGGAAGAACGGGCTTTGACGGGAACCTGGGTCAGCGTAGAATTGATCAAAGCTCTGGACATGGGATATCAACTGTTAGAAGTGTACGAAATTTGTCACTTTCCCAAGACACAACAATACCACAAGGGTGACCCCACGCAGAAAGGCATTTTCGCCGACTACGTGGATGCCTTTTTGAAACTGAAACAAGAAGCCAGTGGCTCTCCTTCCTGGTGTCACACTCCCGAAGACCAAAAGATATTCAAAGAGAAATACTGGCCACAAGAAGGCATTACTTTAGATCACATCGAGAAAAACGAAGGCAGGCGATCGTTTGCCAAAGTGATGTTAAATTGCTTGTGGGGTAAAATGGCACAACGCCCGTGTTTACCCAAGACGGAGTATTTGACAGAACCTTCCTGCTACTTTCAGATGATTCACGACAAAACCAAATTCAAGAACACGTGGACGTCGTTCGCGAGGATTTGATCTTGGTCAATTACGAAGAAGATCTGGACTTTGTACAAGACGACCCTTTTGGAAATGTCATCATTGCGGCTTACGAGACAGCTCATGCTCGCTTAAAATTGTACGAAGCTTTAGAACTGTTAGGGGAACGCGTCCTGTACTTTGACACGGACAGTTGCATTTACATCCATCACCCGAGTCAACAGCACCCTGACATCGAAGGAGACCGTTTAGGAGCCTGGACAGACGAACATCCCGACGACAAGATTCTAAGTTTCGTCAGTGGCGGTCCAAAAAATTACGGCTACGAATACCGGGACCCACAAGGAGAAGTGCACACGAAGTGTAAAGTGAAAGGATTGACTCTGAATTATCGTACCAGTCGTGTGGTCAACTTTGGGGTATTGAAAGAAGCCTTGCAATCGGGAGAGGATGAACACTTTAAAGTGACCACCTATCAACCCAACAAGATTGTACGTTTACCCACTCACCACAACGTCAGTCGACCCTTGGAAAAAGTCTATCAAATCGTGTACCAGAAGCGAGTGCGACTTCCCAATCATTTCACCTTGCCGTATGGGCACGCCGGTATTGGTCTGTATATAAAAAGGAACCCTAGGCAAGATTGATAGTTCATTGTGACTACCAAGACCAAGTGAACAAGATGAATACTTTCAGAGAAACACAAAGCAAGTTTAGAATGGTACAATTCAAGTTTGGGGCTTTTGAAGTGAAATGCGATTGTGAGCCTTGCTATGGGAACGATGCTGTACGCTGTGACCTTAGTGATGCCGTAAAGCATCATGGGAACTTTGTTGTCACTACCCCTATAATGGAAAGTGATGCTGTGCGTGTCAAACCTGAGGGATGCGAAAGCGATGCCGCTCGTCCTCTTGGACACTTTACTGGGTTTCGTTTTAAAGGTGGATGTTCACCTTCACGTTTACCCCCCCCCCCTCCCACAGATGTCATCCAGCCCTGAGCAAACTCCTGTCCATGTCACCCAACCCTCATCGAAACGAACCTGTGAAAGACGAATATTCGTTCCCTGTACGTTTGTCGGAATACTGCGACTTTGAAAATCGTCTTCAATCGTTCAAAGGAAAATGGCCTAAGTATCTGGGAGGACCGACCCCGGAAGAATTAGCCAGAGCCGGATTGTTCTACTTGGGCGAAGGAGATAAAGTCAAGTGCTTCAGTTGCGGTGTGTCACTTCACCACTGGGAACCACAAGATTCGGCTTACGTAGAACATGCTCGATGGTCACCGAATTGTCATTACTTACCCTTAGTGGGACCGAGACATTGAAGTAACTTGCCATAATCTGTTTATGGATACTTTACAAGAGAACGTTCGCACTTTGCGTGTGTAGTTGAGAGAAAGGATTTACCGAGAGTTGGTCAAAATACAAGTGAAACGTGAAGAACAATTGCATCCGTTACGTCACCAGATGTTTAATCACTGGTACCTGAATGCTATAAAAGGACTGACTCAGTTGAAAGTGTTCCATTGGACAGACATTGATCAACAACCCCCTGGTTTTAAAAAGGATTGGTTTGCTATTGATGATTCTATCTACTACAATGTAAACTTACTGCATCGAATTCCAGAGGAAGAGTTAACCAATTACCGACATCTTTTACACAATGTCGACTTAGTGAAAGAAGAAACTTCTGAACGAATTGGAATGTGTAAATTAGTGACTAAACGATTTAAATTTGACACTGAAGTAAAACCATGTCTGTGCAAACGGTACATTTCTTCTGTCAGACAAAAGAGGATTTAGTATGACCTGTTTATGGATACTTTACAAGAGAACATTCGTGCTTTGCTTGTGGAGTTGAGAGAACGCATTTACCGAGAGCTGGTCAAAATACAAGTCAAACGTAAAGAACAGTTGCATCCGTTACGTCACCAGATTTTTAACCACTGCTACCTGAATGGTATAAAAGAACTGATTCGTCAGAAATTATTTCAGTGGCCAGACCTTGTTCAATACTTCCAGGCCCCCGATGATCGACGTGTTGATAATTTTGGTTACTTCGAGATTCACTTAGTGAAACGCATTCAGGAAGACGAGTTAAAGGATTACCAACATATTTTACGAGGAATCTACTTAGCGGAAGAGGAAACATCTAAACGAACTCTGACGTTTCAGTTACAGTATGCAAGATTTAGATTCCCCGTTGGAGAACGAAGATCTCTGGCTAGAAAGTACTTGTATTGTTTCCGAAACAAAGAGACTATAACAACAGGCTGCCATGCCACGACTTATGTCACATGTGATCCAACAGATTCCGTGGAAGGAACTCAGTGACCATATTCAAACCGTGGATCATTACCATCGATTATTACAAGAACTGTATCCATTCAATTTGGGTCGACACATAGTGTGTGTCTTAGTGACTTGTTTTCTGGAATTTCGTTTACCAGCCGATTCCTTGTGGACTCTTTACGAACAGTACTTACCACCCCAATGGCCTTAAGACTCCTTTTGCTCAAAGCCTTGCGTTTTCATCTGGATACTTCTCGACCTCTACGGGAAGAAAAGATTCGTCAACCTTTAGCTACCCAAGACGTGTATAACGATGTGTGTGTAGCTTGTGACTTACACCCCCATTGGACAGATGTCCGTGCCTGGAAAGAATGGGATTTTGAGGCTTGGACCCAAGAAGTGGCCCAGTATGCACGAGAGTTGTTCAAGGAAAAAAGTCACTTTTCAACCTGTGTTAGTGACAGTACCAGAAGTAGAACTCGTCACCGAGGACAGGACTGTCGTGGACATGCCTGAAAGACCCTTTCGGGAGGACACTTGTGTGACCTTACCCCCTATAGAACTGGTTAGAACCTTACCCAAAACCTGTTGTACAGACACTTGTTTCTATTCCACGTTGATAATGTCGATGTGCCTTTTATCGTTGTACTTAAGTCTTTGGCTTTTATGTATTTTTGTCTTTCGTATTCATGTTTAAAACATTCAATAAACGTGTCCTGAAAAAAGTATATAAACTCTTGTCTTGTTTGTTTTCGTGTCACAAGTGACATTCCTAACACTATGGCTACTTCTGCTCCCTCTTCCTCTACTGTCAAAGTCATCGACGAACACTTAGATCGTGCCACTTGGGAGGCTTTGTATCTTCGCCATCCCTTTAACATGCTCATTGCTGGACCTAGCGGTTCAGGCAAAACCGAATTTGTCAAACGTTTGATCGAACATAAACATCATTTGATCGATCGTCCACCCCAACGCATCATGTAGTGTTACAAAGAGTGGCAATCGGCGTACAGTCTCTTGCGAGAAAGTCAAGGCGATTCCATCGTGTTTGTGGAAGGCATTCCTAAAGAAGACGATGACATCGTCTCTGACTCCCGTCAAACCCATTTGGTCATTTTTGACGACATGTTAGGAGAAGACGAAGAAGAAATTAAACTGTGGTTCACGCGCAAAGGGCATCATCGTAATGCCAGTGTCGTTAACATCACTCAAAATTTGCTTCAACAAAGTAAAGCAAATCGCATCATCAGTCTCAATGCGCATTACGTGGTCTTGTTTAAAAGCCCTCGAGATAAATCGCAAGTGCAAGTCTTAGCCAAACAGTTAGGAACGCTTTGGCTGAGTCAGGCGTACGACGATGTCACTCACACTCCACACGCCTATTTACTCGTCGATTAAAAAACCTACGACCCCCGATGATTTGCTATTTCGTACCCACTTGTTTCACCACTGGGGTCAAGACGGAGGGCCTGTCCTGTACACGTCTCCGTCTTCGACTTAACTTCACTCAAAAAAAATCTATAAAAACCTCAGACAGTTTTCGTCTCTCTCACACAGTGTCAACATGACGTCCCTTCAATCATATCTTCCCATATAATTGATTCGTGCCTTGTATGGCATCAGTCGATAAAAAAATCCACAAATACGAGCTCGTGTCTTAGAAGCTAGTCTCAAAGAAGTCTTACGATGGTTCACGGTGACAGCACGTCAATTACTCCAAGGAATCATTCAGATTCCTCATCAAACCAAACGCTTTTTCGATCGAAACAAAGTCGCTTTGACCCAACTGGCCGATCCCCGCATCGACACTCAAACCAAAAAACAAATCATTTTGAAACCTGGAGGGGAGCGGTACTCTAGGAGGGGTCATCATTCGCTCTCTCCTAAGATGGGATCCTAATGCTCCCAAAGTTCTCCCCAAGAAAAAAGAAGTCAAACGAAGATCCAAGAAAAAGAAAAAGAAAAAGACCAGGTCCCCAAAGAGACCCGTGTCTCCCAGAACTTCTCCAGTGGCGGGACCTTCCTCTTACCAGACACCACCCCGGAAAAAGAAAAGCCCCCAGAAAATGAAACAGGGAAAAAGTACCCAGAAAAAGAAAAGTCCACAGAAGAAAACTAGTCGCAAGAGAGGTACTTCAGCCAGCATGCAACCTTACACTCGCAAACCACGACCTGCAACGGCGGTGACCGCGTCTCCGGTAGCCTCAGGTTCAGTCACTTCTCCGATGATGTCACCAAGAACTGAACAGTACTTGGAGACGCTGATCACACCAAGAACTTCTCCGTTGATGACCCCAAGAATTTTCCCAGTGGCAGGACCCTCCCATTTAACGTCAGTGGCTGCGGCACACAAAGTACCTGCTCCCAAAATCAAAGTCCAAGAAAGATCGGGCATGTTACAAAGTTTACTGGATTTGTCCAAGCAAGAACTGGCTCGATTTAGTCCGTTACGTACCCCTACACGACGTGTCATGCCTGTGATCAAGTTGATACGCCGTAAAGACAATCAGTGGCTACGCGTTCCAGTATAAAAAAGGCCTGGACCAAGTAGGGTATCAGTGAACTTCCAAAAGATGTCACCTCCAAGAAGTCAAAAAAGAAAGAGATAAAGGCATACTCGTCATCCGAGAAAGCGCTTAGCCAAGCATCGACGTTACCCTAAGAAAAGACACAGTCGTTCCAAGAAAAAGAGGCGTCACCAAAGGGGAGGATACCTTGGCGATTTTGGAAAAAACGTTGTCTCCTTTATGACCAAGCGATAGTCCCCCCCAAAAAAAGATAAAAGGGCGTGTGTTAAGTCATCGATGTTAGTGTCTGTTTGGTGAATGTCCCGGAACCCACAAGCAAAGATGGCCCCCTCCAGAAAACATCCCTCTTCTAAACCCCATGGAAATAAAAGGAAATGACTGCTTCCACGTTTAGTCAAAAATGGGGACATGTTATCTGTCCTGTCCAAAGCTTCTCCACCCCTACGAAAAAAACTCATTCAAACGGCCCCCAAAGAGGTCATCGATACCGTGTGCGAATGTTGTTTGAACGTCTTGAAAGGCACGATCCCTTTGTCCAAACACCAGAAACAATGCTTAGGCAAACATCGTCACGTTCTTCGCCAAATGGTTCAAAAGAAAATTCCCCTTCGTCAAAAAAAGAAGATGTTGGTCCAACGTGGAGGAATATTACCCCTCTTGCTAGGTCCCTTACTGAAAGGAGTCTTGGGAACCGTGTTGGGAGGACTGATGGGAGCAAGATAAAAAGGCCCTCTGGAGTCCCAAGATCTCAGAATCGACCTCTGACATCCCATGGAAGGACTAAAATTAGCTTTAGTGCCTTACAAACGATGGATGGAATACCATCGTTGGCAAGAACAACGCACCCCGCATTTACCTCCCAATCCCAATTTGAACGAGATGTCCCAGTTACAACACGAATTGCAGTCCTTAATGGATCGCCAAGATTTGTCCGAAAGAGAAAAATCGCAAAAGTACGGTCAACTCTTGCAACGACTGCAACTCTTTCACCAAAAAGCTTTAGACGAAACAGCTCTTCCCACTCTGAAAGATTTTAAGACCTTGATGAAAAGTCCATCACCCACACCATCACCACTACCACCACCACTACTACCATCCCCAAAGGTCACCAGAGATGCTACCCCACGAAGGTCTGAGGAAGAAGAGATACGAGAACTGTTTCAAACACCGTCAGCAGCTCCTATGTCTAGTAAGATTGCAGCATCCTTGTTGACCCCGTCCCCCACACCCCAACGAGAAGAAATGAAAGCTTGGGTTAAAAAGATGGTGTCCACTCCTCCTTCGACAGAAGTAAAAAACAATGAAGGGAAACCAGAAGTGAAAAAAGAAAAGAAGACCAAAGCCATTCCACTGGCACCTCCACCACTACCTTCGACTTCTACTCCCGTAGCCCATCTGACACGTAAATCCGTTTCCAAACCAACCTTTCGTCCCACCCAAAGTAACATCACCGAAGAGTGGGTGACTTATTAACACATACACACACAAAATGGAGAAGGTGTTAGCCAGCATTTACTACGATCCCTCCCATCCTGCAGGTTACGCAGGAGTACAAAAATTGTATCGTGTTGCCAAAATTCGACTGAAAAGTCTCCGTTTACCTCAAGTGCAACGATGGTTACAAGAACAAGCTACTTACACTTTACACAAACCCATTCGACGCAAGTTTGCCAGAAGTCGCACCCGAGTGGAAGGCATCGATCATCAATGGCAAGCCGATTTAGCCGATGTCTCTCATTTGGCCAGCTACAATCGTGGCTACAAATATTTGTTTTGTGTCATCGACGTCTTTTCCAAATTTGCCTGGGTCGTGCCCTTGACTTCCAAATCGAGCAGCGAGTTAGTACGAGCCCTGCAACGGGTGTTGAAACAAAGCGGTCGTCACCCTCTTCGATGGCAAACGGACAAAGGCACCGAATTTCTGAATCAAGCTTTCCAAAAAGAATTAAAGAAACGTGACATTCATTTTTTTACCACCGAGAATCCTGAAACCAAAGCCAGCATCGTGGAACGTTTTCAACGCACTCTGAAAGAACGCATGTGGAAATATTTTACGCATCACCACACTCTCAAGTACATCGACATCTTACCGCACCTGGTGCAAGCGTACAACCAATCTTACCATCGAAGCATTGGACGTGCCCCGCAAGAGGTGACCCCCGACAACGAAGTGCTGGTATTTGAGCGCCTGTTTGGTACGTCCCCGACGAGGGCTGTCCCCAAGAAAAGTGGAGTGTTAACCGTAGGAGATTGGGTGCGCATTGGCAAAACCAAACGCACTTTCGACAAAGGTTACTTACCTAACTGGACGACCGAATTGTTTCGTGTCACTGGACGAGTGCATGGCCGTGATCCTGCCGTCTATAAATTGGAAGACATCGACGGAGAAGTGTTAAAAGGAACGTTTCGTTTGTCCGAGTTACAACGTGTCACCAAAAAAGAAGACGACGTGTACGACATCGAAAGCATTCTCGAACGCAGAACCCGTAAAGTGGGCAAACGACGTGTCAAAGAAGTCAAAGTACGTTGGAAAGGATATCCACCCAGTTTTGATTCTTGGATCGACGCTTCGCAAGTCATCGACTATAAAAAGAAGTGACCATCATGCCCTTTCACACAGACGCAGCTACGTCGACCACTCCTTCACCTAGTTCTTCTCTGCAAGATTTACAAAAACAACCCTTGTGGGTGTGGTGTGGAGAACGTGTACCTAAAACGCAAATCGTCTTTTTCTGTCAAATCTTCGTGGTGTATTGCGTCATCGTGGCAGCCATTGCCAATTTGAGTTTGCAACAAGGAGACAAACAGTTGTGGACCATTTTATTGAGCAGTTGCATCGGTTACCCGCTTCCTAATCCCTCCCTGAAATTCACCTCGAACGGGAACAACGGGAACCTTGTGTCCAGCGCCAGTGCCAGTCACCACTCCAACAACAACAACAACCCAATTTTGGGCGGAGACACGCCTCTGACGTCCAGTAAACCCTCGGACAGCCACAGAACTCTGGAATTATGAGTCACTAAAACCAATTTTACTTAACCTTACCTAGCGACAGTTCTATGGAGGTGTTTCCCAACAACACGTTGTGCTGTTACACAGCCAAATTACCTCAACCCATCCCATTAGATCACGAAGCCCATTGGGAAGTGGCTTTGGTAGAAATCATTCACCCAACCCAAGTCCTCAATGTCCTTCCCAATCAAAATTTTTTTTCAGTGGAAGTTCATGACCAACAAATGCGAGAGTACTTGGATAAGCAAGGCAAAAATCTCATAAAAAACCCTATCGCAAAGAACAACAAAAAGGCGAATCAGCAGTCATTTTCGACAACAAAAATTTTGCCAAGTATTTTCGTACCCCGGTAGAATTGAACGAAGGACTGAATTTGATGTTTGTATATTCCGATGTGGTGGAGTATAACGTGGTGGGACACACCTCCGTGCCATTACTGCGTGTCATTCCTTTCAAAGTGGATTCTGTCACGAACGCTGACGAGGAAGGTGGAAACACTTATCACGTACACCGCGAATTTGTACATCCTCATTATTTGCCTGTCAGCAAGTCGTATTTGGACACGGTCAACATTGCTATAAAAGGAGATCTGGGACAAAATATTCCATTCACCAAAGGAAAAGTCACGGTGAAACTCCATTTTCGAAAACGGTTCTCTCACGATTCGTTAAGTCATGTATCCAGTGTACCGAGGGGTTGCTCGACAGCGAGGACACGGTTTAGGAGATATGTTAAAATCAGCCTTTCGTTCGGTGGCCCCAGTCTTGAAACCGATAGTGACACGCGGATTGCACGCCTTGAAAGATGCGGCATTGACACACGGCAAAGAATTTCTCCAAAATGTCATCATCGACAAACAAAACCCTAAAGAAGCTTTCTTGAGGGCAGGCAAAAATGTCTTGCTGCAAACGGGTAAAGACCTTTTGGGTCGACGAGAAACACCTATAAATGCCCTGCACGCTACCGAGTCAAGCATTCAGCAAGGACAAGGCAGAAAGAGACGACGAAGAAAACACCCTTTCACCAGACTTCACACTTCTAAAGCTAGAAAGACTAAGAAAAGAAGAACCGTTCAAGACTTAGACGTTTTCGATTATTGAAAAAAAACAGAAAAAAATGATGCACCGAGGGTCTTGCGCTTGTTCCAAGTCGGAACTGGATCTGTTTGCCATGCCACCCACCATGATGACGATGCAAGAATCCCAATGGGTGGAATTTCATCCCGTCTCCTCTTTGACGGATTCTGCTCCCATCGAGTTTGAAATCAAAGGACAGCCCGAAGATTACATCGATCTGAATAGCAGTTACCTGTATTTGAAAGTGAAAGTGTTCGAACCACCCAACACTAACCTAGACGCTGAGGATGTAGTAGCTCCCGTCAATAATTTCATGCATTCCTTGTTCAGCGAAGTGGATTTGTACTTGAATAACAAACTGGTCAGCAGCATCATGGATACTTACCCTTATCGAGCCTACCTGGAAAATCTCTTGACGTATGGAAAAGAAACCAAGAACACTCATCTGGATGCTTGCGTGGTATGGAAACCTGACAAAGCGTCTAAGTTCGACAGCATTACATTTGCTGGAGATGCTACAAATTCAACGGGGTTTGTAGAACGAAGAAAGAAAATTGCACTAAGTCGTAGTTTAGAACTGATGGATCGCTTGCATTTAGACATGTGGTTGCAAGAAAAGTATTTGCTGAACGGAGTGGATATCCGCCTGAGACTGAATCGCAGCAGTGCCGCTTTCCATTTGATAGCTGCTCATGATGCCACTTACAAAACCAAAATCGGAGAAGCCAGACTCTACGTGCGTCGTGTGGAAGTGTTGCCTAAAGTGGGAAACGACATCAGTCAGACGTTGAGTAGAACGACCTCCAAGTATCCCATACGACGTGTGGAAGTGAAAACGTTCACCATTCCTGCTGGACAGCGATCCATGATCGAAGATCATCTGTTCCAAGGACAGTTACCCAAACGTTTGACTGTTGGTATCGTCAAGAATTCAGCCTTTAACGGAGCTTACCAAGAAAACCCTTTCAACTTTCAACACTACAAAGTGTCCAAAATCGAAGTCAGTCGCGATGACAAGGCCTTGTGTACCAGACCTTTTGAACCTGACTTTGTTAACGCAAAGAATTACTTGAGGTCGTACTTGTCTCTGTACGAAGCCACGGGACAGTTAGGAACCAACACCAGTCTCGGTATTACGTACGAAGATTATCCAGAAGGCTACGCTTTGTGGGCTTTCGATTTCACTCCAGACCAAGGCAGCGACGAGGGACATTTCTACCCTATAAAATCAGGCCAGATTCGTGTGGAAATTCAGTTTGTGGGTGCACTGGAAGTAGGGCACACAGTGAACGTCATCCTGTATGCAGAATTTAATAATACGATAGAAATCAACAGTTTGAGAGAAGTCATTCTAGATTATTAGAAGCTATGGAAGACTGTTATCCCTCTTTACCTTGTGAAGAAATTTTGGACATGAAATGTGAGGAGACCGTAGAAGAATCCCAAGACAAAGACGAAGAAGTTGTCATGATGAAGTCGAGATGGCCAGAACAAGAAGCCCATTTAGTCTGCTGTTTTGCCAAACACTTGGTCGAAAAAATGACGGAATTGATCAAGAAAAATTGCTATGGATGTCAAAACGATCATCCCAGTCAAATTCAACACGATAAATGCCTAATGCTGAGTCAAGAAGAAAAATTGGACGGGTATCTGGACGAAACTTGGAGTCTCATTTCGGACGAAGTCGTGTTGCACCAGTGGTATAAAGACTTGCGTGAACATTCTTGTCCACCATTAACCACTCAAGAGATCCATCGTATCGAAGCTCTCCTGAATCAGAGTGGGGAGACGAAGCGAAGAAACGGTTATTTGTCAGACATTTTCAAGCAAAAAGTCAGGATCGAATTGATGACTTATTACTACCTGTGAAGAAGAAGAAAAAACCCACACAAAACATGGATACCTGGGAACTTTATTACCTTTTGAACCACAGTTCGTACACTGCTTCTTGGAATCCTGTCGTCTGTACTAAAGATGAACTCCGTCATCGCAAACCTCAAAACCATCTAGCTTATGTGATCAACACGAACGACAGTCATCTCCCAGGAACCCACTTGGTAGCCGTCTACTTTCCTCAAGAAGGATGTGTGGAATATTTCGATTCCTATGGATTGCCTCCTTTGGAAGACGATATCATTGACTTTATGAGAAGAAATGCTCAGACCACCCGATTCAATAATGTGAAATTAAAGGCACAGATTCCTTGGTGTGTGGACAATATTGCCTGGGCTATTCCTTAGAACATATTGTAACTCATTTTGATCCTCGTTCTTCTTCTAGGAACGATGTGAAAGTAGATCGATGGTTTTGTGACCAGTATGCTTATCTTTTGTCTCAAGCTAGGAAACATAGTGTCCATCAATGGCCAAATGACTTCCAACAGTGGAAATCACAATTTCATTCACAATGTTGTCAGCCCTGTCCAAAATAATGTGTGAATTGAAAAAAAAATGTTTGGTATTTGAAAAAAAATGTTTGATGTTATATTGTTTTTGATTATTGTTAAAAATGTTAGAGTTGTTTGTTAGTGTTAAGTGATTTTGAATAAAAAATGTTGTGTTTTGAAAACAAATGCCTTTGTCTTTTGTTTTGCTATAAGAATTTTGATTCATGAGCTTTGACTTCTCTCTATCTCTCTCATGACACTCTTTAAACGTTCCAACTCGAAAACCGTTTAGGGATGTTTTCCTTCACGTCAGCGCTTTAACTTTAAGAACCGGGGTAGTTTCCAGTCAAACCATTCATTGTCGACTCATCCTCCTACGAAGATGTGCTCCAAACTAGCTAAGCTAAACGAAGCCTACGTGAATTTGCATAGGGTCAGACACAGTCTGATACCGAAGCCAGAAGAGGTAGAGAATGTGAGAATGTTAAAAGTCACTGAAGACCTGATAGAAGAGCTCTTCAGAGAAGAAGTGAACAGGGAGAAAGAAGAATGGACAGAGAAGTACAGACTTCAGAGACAGCAGCAGCAACAGCAACAACAACAACAACAATAGCAGCAGCAGCAGCAACCTGAACCTGACAGAGGCTTTGTCGATTGTCGTATCGACACCAAAGAGTTCTTCTTCTCTTTCCGAAGAAGCAGACCTATCGTCAGAAAGTCTATCCTCAGAGGACATCGCATTCTTAGAAACTAAAAGATTGCCATAGCAAACAAAAAATCAAAAACAAAAAACAGCCATTTTCAGGGCTACCCAATACTCTAGAAAAGAAATAACAATCGATTTGCCAATGTGTGTATGTAGAGTAGTGTGAATATAAACACTGACTCTTTTTTCTTGGGTTTGTGAGTTTGTGTGTTTGTAAGCGCTCACGTACGTTTGTGTAGATAGTAGATTATTGGGTTTGATTTAATAGCTTTGCGTATGTGGATAGTATATTGAAGTGATTAATGAAAATTTTTAAATTAGTAATGGGTAGTATAAAAAAGTGAGTGTTTCTTTTAGGTCCGCGCGTTGTTTGGTCATGATCTAGGTAATATCAATTTTGTCTTAGGGGATGTTTTCCTTCACGTCCGCGCTTTCACTATAAATTAAAAATTGCTCGGCAGTCTAGCTACCTTTGTTGATTGATCAACACCAGAATGAACACCAGACTAGCGAAACTGCTTGAATTTCATGTACACCTGGAATATGCCAGGCGTATAGTGAATGAGCTGGCTGCAGAGGCCATAGTAGAAGAGGGAAGAATGTAAGAGGAGGCGAGAAGAAACAAAGAAGAGGAGGAGAGAAGAAACAAAGAAGAGGAAGAAAAGGAGAGAGGAAATTTCAGAATCCCAGAGACAGAAGATTGGGATTCTGAAGCCACTTATCCCGCCTCTGCTCTCCCCCAAAAAATAGTGAAAGGAGACTGGGGAAGAAGATGTGTATGTGGTGCCAGGCCTGGAAGGTGCCATCATTAACCAGGTGTCATGGAGTTCAAAAAACAAACAGCCCTTTTCAGGGCTACCCAATACTCTAGAAAAGAAATAGTAATCGATTTGCCAATGTGTGTATAGTTTGGGTTTTGTAACCGCTCACGTACCTTTGTGTGGATAGTAGATTAGGATTTGATTTTGATGCTTGGCTTGTGTGAATGGTAGATTTTGGTTTGTTTCTTGCTACTTGGCGAATGTGGATAGTAGATAATATGAGATAAGAAAAGTAGGGGATGTTTTCCTTCACGTCCGCGCTTTAACTATAAAACTAACAGTGTTTGCCATTGGAGCCCATTCCACGGAATAAGCAAACAAGAAGATGCCAGCAGCTTCAGCTTTGTATAACAGCTTTGTATAACAACCTTATGGGAAGTTGGTACTGGATGGTGGATGGATTGAATGTAGCAGAAAGGCTTGAACAGGAATGGAGGCATGCAGTGACAAAAGACTTCGTCTCAAGACAAGTAACAAGCCTCCACTTAGCAATCGATATTGTGAAAGAAATGATAGAGGATGAGGAGAAGAGAATCAGAGGTTTCATTAACCCAACGTATGTGAAAGTGGGCAAGTTGAAAGAAGCTATAGTTTATGTGACGAGTGTAAGGTGTTTTTAAGAAGACATTGTACAATGGACAGATTGGTCTTTTGTGAAGTGGGGTTTAGACAAACTTAAGAAAACGGAAGAAGTAATGAGGAAAGTGCTGACCGAAGATGTCAAGAACATCAAAGAAAAGTGGTCTAAGGAAAGAAAAGAAGAAGAAAATAGAAAGAAAAAGGAAGAAGTAAAGAAACTAAACGCTAACTGGATGAAAATTCAACAGAAGTTCCGAGCCATGGGTCACCCGGACTGGATACCGGAAAAAGAAAAGAAGAAGAAGAAAGGAATGATGGAGAAAATAAGGGGATGGATAAAGGAGTTAGAAGAAGAAGAAGCCCAAAGGCCCTTTTCAGGGCCACTCCAATCTCTCGAAAAGAGATAGACTTTCAATTGCCAACCCTATTTTTGTTTTAAAAAAAAAACAAAAAACAAATCCCATGTTAAATTCCCCTTGTCCCAGGAATTGCTTTTTTTCTCCCATGTTAAATTTCCCTTGTCCGTAGACTAACCCAAAATAGATTCCCATGTTAATTCCCATTGTCCCCAGAGGGCCGCAACAATATCTCCCATGTTAAATTTACATAGTCCCCAGAGGGCCGCGACCCTGTTTTTAATGGTAAGTCCCATTGTCCCTAGATCGCCCCACTTTACTACTCATATTGCCATGTTGCCAACTACATTACCGAATTTCTTACTATGTTGCCTTATTTCCAGCAATCTTGTCCTGTTGCCGTGTACGAGGCTATGGCGCGACTCACGTTGCCCCTTTTGCTACTCGGAGACCATTCTGTCAGCTACATCGCTCTTATGCCAGCAGACACAGGTGAGATGGCAGTGATCCGTGACGGAGAGCGCTCTAGACCACTGAGCCACTCGGGGCCCCTGAATAACGTATTGTAGAATATTCAGTATGGCATAGCAAGCCTTGTTTTGGAAAGCGAGTTAATTCAAGAATGTTGTTAAACCTCACAACAACAATTTCTTTCAGTTTATGTGAGGAACATTTCAAACGTTCTCCAGTAGACTGAGAAAGCTCCGAGTGTGATTCACATAGGCTCACGTTAAAATATTTTTAAAAAAATGAAATCCACAATATAAAAAAAAACATGTCATCTACATATACATTGCATGAACTTTCTACTTTAATATAAATATGTTGAAAAGTAAAGTGACTATTATGTTTGTCCCAAACCCGGTATAATGTACCGAAAGTCCTAATATCCAAGATAGAAACTGAAATAGTAGATCCAGACGAGAGTGTGTAATTGTTTACAAATGATAATAAGATATTTAGTGCAGGATGTACATGTTATTGAGAACCTGATTTAGGCAATAAGTGTCTGTTTAAAATTTTATTAAATGTTTTATCCATGAATTATGTACCAGTAAGTGTTCACTCTTCTAGGTAATGGGTTACGTAGATTTCTAGCACGTGACGTTTTCGTTTTAGATGTAATATCATTTAAAATTCGACATTTATCATGGGCAGAAACTGTGACATGGATGTCATCTAGAATTGTCATGTAGTTGGTCATTTAAACAAAATGGTCAGTGTACATGCCGATCTCTTCATCGAGAAAATCCTGGATGTTTTATATGTATGCTCTTGTTCGTTCATGCTTTTCGTCGTTCTATAGGTGCAACAATACACGACACTCGTACCTTGGATGGATAATTTGAATTAAGTTAGAATTACATATATTTATATGGCATGTTTTAAAATAATAGTTAATAGCTGTAGATGAAAACACCCCAGTTTGGAATGAGCCTAGTGACAAGATATCAAAGTTAAGCCAATGCAAGGAGAACCTGCATTTTGTAAGTTTGGATGTTGTCTCCGAATAAAAACAGTTGTATTCACTACAAAAACCTCAGGTAATAAATGTGTTCTTTTATCATTCATTTTAAATTTTAATATGAAAGTTTATTTGTACTTATCATTAAAATCTGCCCCAGTCATTGTAAAAGTCAATCTATATTTCATTGATTCTGCCGAAGAAAGTTTATAATAAAAAAAATTGTCATGTTTCGTTATGTTCAACGTTCGATGCTCAATGGAAAGCGGTAATAGATTGGTAGGTAATTTAAACAGAGTATCGATATTGGTTAACTACAGACTCCTTGAACTTTAATACCAGCTGCAAAAAATTAAATTTCCACTTTGATATATCCTATATAATCAATAAAAACTCACTGGTTGAAAGATAAAACCTAATCATGTGGACTACAATTAAACGTAAGACAAGACAAGTTTCAAATGTTCTTGGAGAGGATTATTTTTGTACGGTGATTTGCTCACATTCATGATAAGTCAGTTGAATGATGCTAAATTTGCCTTCTGCCGCTTTCAATTTTTTTTATTCTAGAGCTAAATATATTCGTGGTATGTATTTAAGAAAAAAGACACCTTAAGATATGTGACTCTGAGTGTATGATTGTTGCATTAAATTTGACATGACAAACGGGTATGTTCCATTCATGTTTATCGACACTCCCGTAAGAGAAAAGACATATACTATATAGGAATTTAAATTTAAACATACTGCCGTATACGTTGAATTATGATTGGATATAAACACTGAAGTGATATGTCTACGTTTAATTATGATCGGATATAAACACTGAGGCGATACGCCTAAGTTTAATTATGGTTGGATGTAAACACTGAGGTGATACGTATAAGTTTAATTATGATTGGATGTAAACACTGAGGTGATACGTTAAAGTTTAATTATGATTGGATATAAACACTGAGGTGATACGTATAAGTTTAATTATGATTGGATATTCTTATGTCACTTGTTTAGGCACGAATAAACAGTAACACAAGAAAGAGTGAAAACAACAAGGTTTTAAAAATACAATAATTTATTTACCTGAAAAATATCTGCTCGGTTTTATAGAATCAAATCCAAAAATAATCCGAGAATTATCCAAGAATAAAATTTTAGTAGACCTAATAACAAAATGTTCTACTGATTTCACGTTGGAATCACGAAGAAGAATCCAAGATAGAAGCCAATGACGTATGCTACAATCTGTAGTGTTGAAGTCTACTGTTCCTTGTAGAAATAAGAATTATCACTTCGGTTTCTGATAGCTGAATATTTTTTTTTAATAAAAAGTGTCTTTGTTCCACATTATTACACGAGCACACGTATTTTCCAGAAAAATAACAGAATTAATCTTTTTTGAATCCAAGGAATTTGAAATAACTCCAAACCAAGTAATTTGAAATAACTCCAAACAGCACAAAATAAAACGATCAGTTTAACGGTCCAACTTCTACTGAGATTAATTCTCCAAATAAATAGGTTATATAGGCTTTCTAAACGTAAACAAGGGTCACGTGATCATCTTCTATAAGTTTATAGAAGCAAGTACTTGTTACAGCTCACGTTTACCCAGTGTGATCCTGACGAAAACCAATCAATTTTGCTCTAAGAAATAAATAAAAAATTGTTTATATCTTAAAGACAAGGTCCCATCATGACCTTGGAAACAACCAATCATTTTAGCATAAAATAAAACTTGTTTACGAAGGTTTCTACAACTTCTGAAACAAGGTAAGGATTTAGATCAACATCTGGTGTTTATAAACTAACAGTCAAGGTCAACTATTTTCTACAAAAAAAAAATATCATCACTAGTGAATAAATTTACATTCCAATATCATGTAATGAAAAATAAAAAAATTAAAACTGACAAACAATTAAATTGAAATAAATTTATATTAAATCAGATATAATTAAATCAAATATACATAACAATATAAACACTGAAGTGAAAAGTCATAGTTAAACAATCAAGACTGTTCTTGTTATATTTATGTGTCACTCTTTCAGCCATTTCATTATATAATATGGACTGAACTAATTATCACGACACATGAATAACTTTCGTACTTTGGTATCTTCACTATTAAGCATGACATATTTACAAATGCTGATGAAATTATTAAAAGTGTAAAATAGTTACCTTCGTAAAACATGCATCTACACTCTCCCTTGTTTTCATCCTTCTAACAAGCTCCAAAATATGTGCCCATAGAATCAGGTCCAAGGTGACCAAACAATACAATTCACAACCGTGAATTCACCTTTTCATGTCCATTAAGTTTACATACGATCATACGGTGAGGATCTCAATAGTTAATACTATTATTACACGAGTAAACTATTTTAAACTCTGAATAGAAAGGGACGAATACCTTCAGATTTGCTCTGACTGTAAGAACGATTAGCCATGCTGCTAAATACTCAGATTCGTCTCGTAACGTCATAATCTAACCCGAGCGTTTTTTTTTTGTTTTTTTTTTTGGGGGGGGGGTATTAAAATGCTCGGCTGTTTCAGTAGAGACTGCATTTTGGTGACATTGGAATGACCATATCTATTAATCCAGTGAATGAATATGCATCTTGTCTTCCGAGAGCAGGTAAAATGTCAAACCGAGTAACATGACCGAAATTAGTATATAAAATTCAGGTGTACCTTAAAAGGTCTTTTGAAAATATGCAGTAAAAGAGAAGAAAAAACGCCAGAAGGTTTAAAGCTGAGCTGAGCGATATAATAAAACCTCAATGGCTATAAAAAAATCTGCCAAACGTGATTTACTCTCACGGATTTCACTTACGTTACTCAGCAATATAATAAAATCTTACTGGCTTTAACCTAGCTGTGACATCTTCAATGTTAAATGTCAGCCTTGGTTTGACACAGATTGCAAAACCGCCAAAAGCAAAGCCTTAAGATATCTAAGACAGTTCAGATTAAAAGGCACAAATGAATCACTTGAATATTATAAATTGTATAGAAATATGTATAAATCTCTAACAAGAAACAAGCAGAGGCAATATGAATAAAAACCAAAAATAGCCTTTTATCTGCTTTATAGTCTAAAAATACACACATTTTACGTTGCCTTGTAAAGAACCAAAGTACTAGTATGCAAAACAGTATCCCGTCTGCGACTTGGTATGACTATTGTTTCAGAATTATTTATCTTTTCCAGTTATGCAGACCAGATACAGGAAGATGAAAACATTCAATTAATTCATGAGACTTAAGATAGAACAATCACTAAAGTGGAGGTTCGCCTACCATTGAGTAAACTGAAAACATGACTAAGCTGGGGGAATAGATGCTTTATGGGCCAACATAAGAGTCCCAACATTAACAATATTATTTAATAAACTAATTGATGATGGATATTATCCACAATATTGGTCAACGGCTGTAATCATACCAATTTTGAAGAAAAGGGATGCAAATGAAGCCTCCAATTACGGATGTATTAGTCTATTAACTGTATAAAGCAAAGTGTAAATTTACATCGATTTTAAATAGAGGATAAATAAATGGGTGGAGGAAAACGAATTACTGGGCGAAGAGCAAGCAGGATTTTGAGCGGGATATTCTACAACAGACAATATATTTATATACATTAATTTTTAAATATTTAAGAAAACGTAGGCGTAAATTCAATGCAGTATTAATTGACTATGACAAAGCCTTTGGTAGGATAGAGACACGTTTACTGCACCAAAAGGTAGTGAGCATTTTCATGGAGAAATGGTAAGAATTATTAAAGCAATTTATAATTATGTAAATGCATGTGTTAAGTTCAACAATCTTATTACCGGTGTGTTTAATTGCCCTTTGGACGTCCACTAGGTTGTGTTTTATCACCTTTATTCTTTCCGTGGGGCCTCGAGTGGCCGAGTGGTCTAAAGCACTCTCCGTTACGAAACACCACCATCTCACGTCGGTCTGCGTGGGTTCGAGTCTCAGAATCGGCCAATGTGGGTATGTGAGAAAGCTTCCAATAGCTTCTCGAGGGTCGGTGGTTCTTTCCGGGGATTTCCCGGGTTCTTCCTCCACCATTAATACTGGTCGCCATGTATAGCCTATCGTGTGTTGAATAATGGCGGTAAACCTACAACAAAAAGGATTCTTTTCATTATTTTTGAACCATCTGAAACCCGATTTAACCGAGGAAACTGGGGAGAAGCGGTAGAAACCTTGGACCTAATTTTACTGTTGTATGCAAACAATTTATTTGTCTTTGCTGAAACTGCTCTCAAAATATTCTCAATAGGCTGCCTACATATATTGCCTAAGTGGAAATTGAAAAAGAATATGGAAAAAACAAGAGTGGCTGTGTTTCGCAGAGGTGGCCATTTCATAAGTCATGAAAAGTGGTACTATGGCCATACAGAGATAAAGAATTAATAATATTATAAGTATTTTGGATGCATATTTTCTTCAAGAAACTCATGGTATCTATGCAAAAATCTCTCCTTGCATGCGCTAAGGGCCATGCATATATTGAAGCAAAGTCTGTCAAATTTAGCAGATTACCCGTAACTAGATTGCTTCGTTTGTTTGATGCGAAGGTAGATTTGTGTGTATTGGAATCCCAGGTATGGTATGGGTCTGCTACTTCAAGGTATGCCCTTTGAGATGCAGTATACCAGTACAAGCAAAAACAGAGATCGCCAGTAGTGAATAGGGGCACTAGAGCGACAATGGGAATTAGCATTAAAAACACCCCTGGGCAAATATAGCGACAATCGAAATTTAACATGGAGAAAAATCGTGGGCAAATATAGCGACAAGGGAAATTAACATGGAGAAAAAAAATCGTGGGCCACTCTAGCGACAAGGGGAATTGAACATGGGGGGAATAAAGTGTGGGTCTATCTAGGGACAAGGGGGAATTGAACATGGGATTTTTTTTTTTTAAATTTTTTTTAAATTTAAAAAAGGGGTAGACAATTGAAAGTCATTCTCTTTTCGAGAAATATGGGTGGCCCTGAAAAGGGCCTTTGGGTTTATGTTAATGTATTCATTAACATAAAGGGCATCTGCGGCATCTTCTTGTCCTCAAGCTGCGTCTTACTCGAGGGCCATAAATCAGTGTCCTCTTGAGGCAACCTTGTCTTTCTACGTACACTCTTCGTATCCACAGACTGGTGTCTGACTTGTCGACAACGGTCCACTTGGACCGGATATACATGAGCATGTCCGTCCTAAACATCAAGGAAGACACAAGGGTGGATGATTCGACTGTGGTTTACATCTTGAAGCGACGAGAACAGGTGAATCAATGCAGTGAACTGCGCTTATTTATAGGTAGAGGAAGGATTGAAACGGATTGAGTTCATTCACCAATCCAAACACGCGTTACAAAATTCAGTCAGTCCGCATCCAATCTGAAGAGAGCAGTCTGTGACGTCACGTGGTCTATATAGATTCGCTAGCGCTTGTGTGCAGTCAATCTATGTGACAGTGATTCAACATGACGGAAACTCAGAAAACGATTCATTGGGGTGCACCAGCAGGGGAGACTGCCCAAGGGAACCCGGACTTACTTTCAGAAGAGGTGAATTGGGATTTTGTGGATTTTCTTACCTCGCAAGAATTTGTTCCGGAACCTTCGTTACCTTCTTCATTACCGCAAGTGGAGAATTTTAGACAGATACAGAAAGAAGAGTTGGAGAAATTTATACAACGACAAAAGGAAGCGGAACAAGCTTTTCTCCTACAGCAACAGCAGCAAGAAGAAGAGGTAAGAAAAAAACAACAACAAGAAGAAGTAGCAGCAGCAAAGAAACAAGAGGGTGAAAATCAAACGGTCACGGTACTGTTGGACATTTTAGCGGGGTTAAGAAGTCTGAAACAAATGTATCAGACTTCTTTATTACGACCGAAGAGAATACGACCTTCCCGAGCTAAACACGTTAACCCTGTGACTAAGCCTGTCGTACCACCCTTAGTGATTTCAACCAAATCATCATCAACAGTACGCAGTCCAGAAGTAGGCCTTGGCCGTGGCAAAGGCTTAAGGCAGTTAAAGTTGATTGCTTAAACTCACCCCTACACCAGAAAAGGCCCTTTTCAGGGCCACCCACGTCTCTCGAAAAGAAATACAATTTCAATTTGCCAATAACTCAAAAAAAAACATTTTACCCCTATAGTACGTGTATATGAGTGCGTGAGTGTAGCTTCTTATTTTAAAATCATAACTCAAAGACACTTACCTTATATAATTAATTTATTATTTTATCCATTGTTACAATCCAATTCACAATTCACAACAGAACACTTTAATATAAAGTTCATTGACTTCTTCTTTCTCCTTGTTTAGTCTCTCTGTTTTTTAAATTTCTTCACCGTCACAGGCTTTTCCTCTTCTTCCTCCTCACTTTCTTCCCTTCTTCTTTTCTTCTCCTGCTTCTTTTTCTTCACCTGTCTGCTTTCTTCCTCTGCAGAATCCCTCTCTTCTTCCCAATAATCCCTCTCTTCTTCTGAAGAATCCTTCTTTTCTTCTGACTCCTCTTGTTTCTTTTTTGGGCAATCTGGAGACCAATGTCCTTTTTCTTTACAATAATAACAGGTATCTTGACTTCTGTCTTTTTTAGCCCCTTTTTTTCTTTTTTGACGGTCTGGACACTCTGAAGACCAA
This sequence comes from Sinohyriopsis cumingii, assembly GCA_028554795.2. Taxonomy (NCBI): domain Eukaryota; kingdom Metazoa; phylum Mollusca; class Bivalvia; order Unionida; family Unionidae; genus Sinohyriopsis; species Sinohyriopsis cumingii. Next base: position 138,584,669 of record CM068827.1, on the reverse strand, counting down.
TGCCCTTTCTTCTGACAGATATAGCAAGTATCTTGACTTTTATCTCGAAAGGAAGGAGAGTAGTCCGTCGGCTGGTCTGAAGAGAATTTTCTGATGACCCCTCGCAAAGCTCTGACGAAACGTTCGATTTGGCTAGTCTCTTCCATCGTTGTGCTCGGTTTGAGAGTGAAATGAATAGTGAAAGGACAAGACACACACCCTTTTATATACGCTGGTCTGCCATGACTATAAATTAGTCCATGGTGTTTAAACTTGAGTCATTTGACGTTTTGCACTCAAGATGAAACGATCCTATTCATTCGAGAAGAAAGAAGAAGAAAGTAAGAGGCAGAAACGTGATCTATCGCCTCGTACCAGGGCAGAAATCTTGGCCCAAATTCATGCCAGTGATTTTGAAGAGGACATGAGTGAACCAGAATCCGAACCCTCTAAACCAAGTTCGCGACCCTTAGTCAACCCTGAAAAATACTATTCCATTCGAGAGACGGAAAAGCGCTCCTCTAGAAAATTTAGAACCACGGCTTACAAATACACGGTGAAGTTTAAAGATTTCAAGACTGAAGTACCGTTAGAGAAAGCAGAAGGGTTCATCACTGGGGTGTGGGATTCTTTGCTCACCGCACTCAAGCGACAATGTCAACCCAAAGAAGACGATCGCTAGAGACTTTCCATACAACATGACGGTTTGAAATCCCCTGTTTGGATCGAGTTTAGCACCCCTGCAGAATTGACCGCTTCCAAAGTCATGGACAAGATTCAACAAGTGCAACAATCTAATGACCAGTTTGACATCACCGATGGTAAAGCCACATTGGACATGACCCACGTCTCTCCTCCTCAAGGGACAGGACGCAAAAAGATGTTATTGGTGAACGAGCATCGCAGCATTAAGCGTAGCCTTGTCCAAATTCACAATCCTCAAGACCATATGTGTTTAGCTCGAGCCTTCGTGGTGGGACGAACCTATGCCAACAAGAACGACACGACAGAATGGAAAAGAGCCTGGAAAACTATTCAACGATCCGATCGAGCCAACCAGCGAAACGAAGCAGAACTCCTGTTACAACAAGCCGGACTGTCCAAAGACACACCCTGTGGTATTCCTGAGATGCAAAAATTGCAAGATGCCCTAGCTCCTCGATACACCTTGAAAGTGCACCCTCAAGAAGTGCGCGGACTTCTGTTCTTTCGAGGCCAAGACTTTAAGGACGGAAAATACATTCATGTCTATTATCACGATGAACATTTCGATACCATTACCAGTATCACCGGATTCCTGGGATACAGTTATTACTGTGAGAAATGTGACCATGGTTATAATAATCGAGAGCAACACAAGTATTGTGGATTGAAATGCTCAGGATGTTTGGCCTCTTCACCCTGTCTGAGCGAAGGACCAGTGCCTTGTTCAACTTGTCTGCGCACGTTTGTCAGCCCTACCTGTTACCAACAACATCTGAAGACGCAAGGTTCATAGCAGAAATGTATTTGTCAACTCCTGAGATTGTGCCCTACATGTGGACAAGGCATATGTACCAATGCTGCCAAGGCACACGTATGTCGAGGAAAGAAAAAATGTCACATTTGTCACCACATCGTGGACTTGAAACATCAATGTTACGTGCAAAAATACCAAACCCCACCAGAGAAAGAGGACGGTCACAAGAAGAAAGGCAATTTCATCTTGTTTGATTTCGAATGCATGCAAGAGACCGGCATTCACATTCCTAATTTCTGCGTGGCTCATCGAGCGTGCGAGAAGTGCATTCAAGAACCTATCTTCAGTCATTGCCCTCACTGCAGCAAGATTCCCGGAGGGCGTGAAAAAATCTTTCGGGCACCGAACACGTTAGCCGATTTTGCGCAATGGGTCTTAGACCCCATCGACAAGACGTGGAGCCAAGAGGACATCGAACGTTACGGAGATTGTCATCGTCATGCCACGGTGATGGCTCACAATTTCTCCGGATACGATGGACAGTTTCTTTTGAGGTACTATACGGAACAAGGCACCGAACGTCCTAAAGTGACTTTGAACGGAGCCAAAATCATTTTCATGCAAGTGGGACAAGTACAGTTTAAAGATTCGATGAGCTATTTGGCCATGCCTTTGAGCCGAATGCCTAAAACGTTTGGAATGACAGAAATGGCTAAAGGGTACTTTCCACACTTTTTCAATACGAAAGCCAATCAACACGCCTTTCTACCCCATTTACCTGAGGCTCACTATTACGACCCCGACAACATGCGTACCGAACAACGAGAAGCTTTCTACGCTTGGTACCAGGCTCACGCCTCGGACCCTTTCGACTTTCAGGAAGAAATGCTAAAGTATTGTCGTTCCGACGTGGACAATTTACGGCGTTGCTGTGGAAAATTTCGAGAACTGTTCATGGAACACGGAGGGGTCGATCCTTTGAAAGAAGCTTGCACCATTGCCAAAGCGTGTTCCTTAGTGTATCGACAACGATTCATGCCTGAAAAGACCGTGGCTGTCATCAGTCCTCAAACGACCCACTTTGTCAAACGTCAATACTCGGTCAAAGCCCCACGCTGGTTACATTACTTGTGCGACAAGGAAGACAAATGGATTCAGCATGCCCGCAACGGAGGGGGTGAAAAGACCATCGGAACGTATTCGGTCGATGGCTGGGACTTAGAAAACCCAAAGATCGTGTACGAGTTTAACGGTTGCTTATTTCACTGATATCCCGTCTGTTACCCTGACCGTGGAACTAAAAATCAGTTTTTACAACGAACCATGGAAGACTTGTACCAGGACACTTGTCAGCGGCGCCTAAAGTTGGAACAGGAAGGATACCAAGTGGTGGAAATGTGGGAACACGAGTACAATCACCGTATGAAAACCGATCCCGAGTTTAAACGCCTCGTGGAAAGTTACCAGTTCATGGACCCGCTGAACCCGAGGGATAGTTTGTACGGAGGAAGGACCAATGCCACCTGTTTGCTGTACCAAGCCGACGAACAGAAAAGAGAAGAAATCAAATACTTGGACGTGTGTTCGCTGTATCCCTACGTGTGCAAATATTGTCGCTTTCCTATAGGGCACCCGCAATTGTTCACGGAACACATCGACCTGAAAAACATTCAACAATACGAAGGCTTGATCAAGTGTAAAGTTTTGCCTCCCACGAACCTATACCATCCCGTTTTACCTCACCATTGCCAAGGCAAACTGATGTTTCCATTGTGCCGTACTTGTGCCGAAACGTGCAACCAAGACCAACCTTGTCAGCACACCCAGGAAGAACGTGCCTTGACGGGAACCTGGGTCAGCGTAGAATTGTTCAAAGCTCTGGACATGGGATACCAACTGTTAGAAGTGTACGAAATTTGCCACTTTCCCAAGACACAACAATACCACAAGGGTGGTCCCAGTCAGAAAGGCATTTTCGCCGACTACGTGGATGCCTTTTTGAAACTGAAACAAGAAGCCAGCGGCTATCCTTCCTGGTGTCACACTCCCGAAGACCAAATACAGTTCAAAGATAAATACTATGAACAAGAAGGCATCTCTTTAGACCACATCGAGAAAAACGAAGGCAGGCGATCGTTTGCCAAAGTGATGTTAAATTGCTTGTGGGGTAGAATGGCACAACGACCGTGTTTACCCAAGACGGAATATTTGACAGAACCTTCCCGCTACTCCAGATGATTCACGACAAAACCAAATACATGAAACACGTGGACGTCGTTGGAGAGAATTTGATCTTGGTCAATTACGAAGAAGATCTGGACTTTGTACAAGACGACCCTTTTGGAAATGTCATCATTGCGGCTTACGTGACAGCTCATGCTCGCTTAAAATTGTACGAAGCTTTAGAACTGTTAGGGGAACGCGTCCTGTACTTTGACACGGACAGCTGCATTTGCATCCATCACCCGAGTCAACAGCACCCTAACATCGAAGGAGACCGTTTAGGAACCTGGACAGACGAGCATCCCGACGACAAGATTCTAAGTTTCGTCAGTGGCGGTCCTAAAAATTACGGCTACGAATACCGTGACAAACAAGGAGAAGTGCACACGACGTGCAAAGTGAAAGGACTGACTCTGAATTATCGTACCAGTCGAGTGGTCAACTTTGGGGTATTGAAAGAAGCCTTGCAATCGGGAGAGGATAGAAACTTTAATGTGACCACTCACCAACCGAACAAGATTGTACGTTTACCCACTCACCACATCGTCAGTCGACCCTTGGAAAAAGTCTATCAAATCGTGTACCAGAAGCGAGTTCGACTTCCCAATCATTTCACCTTACCGTATGGACACGTTGGTATAAAACATTGGTTGTAAGAGGATAGTCACACGCTAGAAGGATGACTTCGCCACAGCAAGAATCGAGTGAGAAACCCGATGAGAACTCCAAGTTCAAACCCTACCATTTTCCAGTCTTCTTACCTGACTATTGTGATTGTTCCCGTCGATTGGACACGTTTCAGAAATGGCCAACGGATAGGGAAGGATTACCTTCTTCGCATGTTTTAGCTATAACAGGATTTGTCTACTTGGGACCTGAGTCAGGATTGGGATACGAGGTACAGTGTTTCGCTTGCGGACTGAAGTTACGAATGGATCTATGTATCTATAAAGATTCAGCTATTCTGGAACATACTCGATGGTCTCCGCACTGCCCTTACCTTTGTATTGCCTTTCCACCCATCACACTACGGTACAATTATGACGGTACCTTAGAGACGGTACCTTCAAAAACAAGACATAAAAAACATAAAAAAGGAAAGATGTACAAGCTGGAGACTGCATTGCGACTAGTATAAAAAGGGGCTATGGTCAAGATCGATAGCTCATTGTGACTACCAAGACCGAGCGAACAAGATGAATACTTTCAAAGAAACACAAAACAAGTTGTTTAGAAAGGCACAATTCAAGTGTGAGGCTTCTGAAGTGGAATGCGATTGTGAGCCTTGCGATGGGTACGATGCTGTACGTTGTGACCTTAGCGATTCCGTAAAGCATCATGGGAACTTTAGTGTCACTACCCCTATCATGGAAAGTGATGCTGTGCGTGTCCAACCTGAGGGATGCGAAAGTGATGCCGCTCGTCCTCTTGGACATTTTACTGGGTTTCGTTTTAAAGGGGAATGTCGACCTTCACGTCTACCTCCCTACGGATGTCATCCAGCCCTGAGCAAACTCCTGTTCATGTCACCCAACCCTCATCGAAACGAACCTGTGAAAGACGAATATTCGTTTCCTGTGCGTTTGTCGGAATACTGCGACTTTGAAAATCGTCTTCAATCGTTCAAAGGAAAATGGCTTAAGTATCTGGGAGGACCGACCCCCGAAGAATTAGCCAGAGCCGGATTTTTCTACTTGGGCGAAGGAGATAAAGTCAAGTGCTTCAGTTGCGGTGTGTCACTTCATTACTGGGAACCGCAAGATTCGGCCTACGTAGAACATGCTCGATGGTCACCGAATTGTCATTACTTACCCTTAGTGGGACCGAGACATTGAAGTAACTTGCCATAATCTGTTCATGGATACTTTACAAGAGAACATTCGTGCTTTCCCTGTGGAGTTGAGAGAACGCATTTACCGAGAGCTGGTCAAAATACAAGTGAAACGTAAAGAACAATTGCATCCGTTACGTCACCGGTGTTTGAACCACTGGTACCTGAAGGCTATACAAGGACTGATTCAATTGAAAGTGTTCCATTGGAAATGACATTGATCAACGATCCCCCAGTTTTAAAAAGGATTGGTTTGTTATGGACGATTCTATCTACTACATCATTGTAAACGTACTGCATCGAATTCCAGAGGAAGAGTTAACGAATTACCAACATCTTGAACACAATGTCAGCTTGGTGAAAGAGGAAACTTCTGAAAGAATTGTAATGTGTAAATTAGTAACTAAACGATTTAGATTCGACACTGAAGTAAAACCATGTCTGTGCAAAGAGTACATTTCTTGTGTCAGACCAAAGAGGATTTAGTATGACCTATTCATGGATACTTTGCTAGAGAACATTCGTGCTTTGCCTGTGGAGTTGAGAGAACGCATTTACCGAGAACTGATCAAAATACAAGTGAAACGCAAACGCAAAGTTATTCAACCGTTTTTAAATTATGCTCTGTTCCAAAGTATAAGAAGACTGATTATGAGTGGATATTACATCAGGCACAAAGGTAAACGAGGCTATTGGCCACCACCCAACGATTCCAAAAACAGTGTATATACTTATGGATACTTTACAAGAGAACATTTTGGGCTTGCCTGAGGAGTTGAGAGAAAGGATTTACCGAGAGCTGGTGAAAATACAAGTCAAACGTAAAGAACAATTGCATCCGTTACGTCACCAGATCTTTAATCACTGGTACCTGAATGGTATCAAAGAACTGATTCGTCAGAAATTGTTTCAGTGGTCAGACCTTGTTAGTGAGTTAGTGAATGAACGAAATGTTCATCATTTTGGTTGCTTCGAGATTCACCTAGAGCAACGCATTGAGGAAGACGAGTTAAAGGATTACCAACATATGTTACATGGAATCTACTTAGTGGAAGAGAAAACTTCTAATCGAAGTTTGAACTGTAGGTTACAGTATTCTAGATTTCCTTCTGGAGAAAGAAGATGTCTGGGTCGAATGTACGTGTATTGCTTCCGAAAAAAGTGAGTACAAAAACAGGAATCCATGCCACGGCTTATGTCACAAGTGATTGAACAGATTCCGTGGAAGGAACTCAATGACCATATTCAAACCGTGGATAATTGCCATCGATTATTACAAGAACTGTATCCATTCAATTGGGGTCGACAAGTGGTGTGTGTCTTAGTGACTTGTTTTCTGGGATTTCGTTTACCAGCCGATTCTTTGTGGACTCTTTACCATCAGTACTTACCACATCCCCCATGGCCTTAAATGATCACGAAAAACTCCTTTTGCTCAAAGCCTTACGTTTACATCTGGATACTTCTCGACCTCAACAGGAAAAAAAGATTCGTCAACTTTTAGCTACCCAAGACGTGTATGACTATGTGTGTGTAGCTTGTGACTTACATCCCCATTGGACAGATGTCCGTGCCTGGAAAGAATGGGATTTTGAGGCTTGGACCCAAGAAGTGGCCCAGTATGCACGAGAGTTGTTCAAGGAAAAAAGTTACTTTTCAACCCGTGTTAGTGACGGTGCCAGAAGAACCCGTCACCCAGGACGGGACCGTCGTGGACAGGCCTGAAAGACCCTTTCGGGCGGACACTTGTGTGACCTTACCCCCTACTATAGAACTGGTTAGAACATTACCCAAAACATGTTGTTGTAGAGACACTTGTGTTTATTCCACGTTAATGGTTATCATGTGCCTTTTATCCTTGTACTTAAGCCTTTGGCTTTTATGTATTTTTGTCTTTCGTATTCATGTTTGAAACATTCAATAAACGTGTTCTGAAAGAAAGTATATAAACTCTTGTCTTGTTTGTTTTCGTGTCACAAGTGACATTTCTCACACTATGGCTACCTCTGCTGTCTCTGCTCCCTCTTCCTCTACTGTCAAAGTCATCGACGAACACTTAGATCGTGCCAGTTGGGAGGCTTTGTATCTTCGCCATCCCTTTAACATGCTCATTGCTGGACCTAGCGGTTCAGGCAAAACCGAATTCGTCAAACGTTTGATCGAACATAAACATCATTTGATCGATCGGCCACCTCAACGGATCGTGTGGTGTTACAAAGAGTGGCAATCGGCGTACACCCTCTTGCGAGAGAGTCAAGGCGATTCCATCGTGTTTGTGGAAGGCATTCCTAAAGAAGACGATGACATCGTCTCTGACTCCCGTCAAACCCATTTGGTCATTTTTGACGACATGTTAGGAGAAGACGAAGAAGAAATTAAACTGTGGTTCACGCGCAAAGGGCATCATCGTAATGCCAGTGTCGTTTACATCAACCAAAATTTGTTTCAACAAAGTAAAGCCCATCGCACCATCAGTGTCAATGAGCATTACGTGGTCTTGTTTAAAAGCCCTCGAGATAAATCACAAGTGCAAGTCTTAGCCAAACAGTTAGGAACGCCTTGGCTGACTCAGGCGTACGACGATGCCACTCAAACTCCACACGCCTATTTACTCGTCGATTTGAAACCTACAACCCCCGAGGATTTGCGATTTCGTACCCACTTGTTTCACCACTGGCGCCAAGACGGAGGGCCTGTCCTGTACACGTCTCCGTCCTCGACTTAATTTCACTCCACATAAAAAAATCTATAAAAACCTCAGACCCTTTTTCGTCTGTCTCACACAACGTCAACATGACGTCCCTTCAGTCGCATCTTCCCGTCAAATTGATTCGTGCCTTGTATGGCATCAGTCGAGAAAAAAATCCACAAATACGAGCTCGTGTCTTAGAAGCTAGTCTCAAAAGAAGTCTTACGATGGTTCACGGTGACGGCACGTCAAATACTCCAAGGAATCATTCAGATTCCTCATCAAACCAAACGCTTTTTCGATAGAAACAAAGTCGCTTTGGTCCAACTGGCCGATCCCCGCATCGACACTCAAACCAAAAAACAAATCATTTTGAAACCTGGAGGGAGCGGTACTCTAGGAGGGGTCATCATTCGCTCTCTCTTAAGATGGGATCCTAATGCCCCCAAGTTATACCCAAGGAAAAAGTCCAACGAAGCCCCAAGAAGAAAAAGAAAAAGACCAGGTCCCCAAGGAGAACTTCTCCAGTGGCGGGACCCTCCTCTTTCCAAACACCACCCCGGAAGAAGAAAAGAAGCCCCCAGAAAAAGAAACAGAGAAAAAGTCCCCAGAAAAAGAAAAGTCCACAGAAGAAAACTGGTCGCAAGAGACGCACTTCGGCCAGGACGCAACTTTACACTCGCAAACCAGTGACTGCGTTTCCGGCATCCTCACGTTCATCCACTTCTCCGTTGATGACACCAGGAACTGAAGAGTACTTGGAGACGTTGATCACACCAAGAACTTCCCCAGTGGCAGGACCCTCCAATTTAGTGGCAGTGGCTGCTGCTCACAACGTACCTTCTCCCAAAATCAAAGTTCAAGAAAGATAGGGCATGTTACAAAGTTTACTGGATTTGTCCAAGCAAGAACTGGCTCGATTTAGTCCGTTGCGTACTCCTGCACGAGTGTCATGCCTGTCCTCAAGTTGATACGCCGTAAAGACAATCAGTGGCGACGTGTTCCAGTATAAAAAAAGGCCTGTGACCAAGTCGGGGTATCAGTGTTTTTGGTGCTCCTGAAGACACAAAGATGTCACCCTCCAGAAAACCCCAAGGAAAGAAAAGGAAAGGACTACCACCACGTTTAGTCAAACAATGGGACATGTTATCTGTCCTGTCCAAAGCTTCTCCACCTCTACAAAAAAAACTCATTCAATCGGCCTCCAAAGAGGTCATCGATACCGTGTGCGAATGTTGTTTGAACGTCTTGAAAGGCATGATCCCTTTGTCCAAACACCAGAAACAATGCTTAGGCAAACATCGTCACGTTCTTCGCCAAATGGTTCAAATGAAAATTCCCATTCGTCAAAAAAAGAAGATGTTGGTCCAACGTGGAGGAATTTTACCCCTCTTGTTAGGTCCCATACTGAAAGGAGTCTTGGGAACCATGTTGGGAGGACTGGTGGGAGCAAGATAAAAAGACCTCGGAAGTCCCAAGATCTCAGAATCGACCCCTGACAACCCCATGGAAGGACGAAAACTGGCTTTAGTGCCTTACAAACGATGGATGGAATACCATCGGTGGCAAGAACAACGCACCCCGCATTTACCTCCCAATCCCCATTTGAGCGAGATGTCCCAGTTACAACACGAATTGCAGTCCTTGATGGATCGCCAAGATTTGTCCGAAAGAGAAAAATCGCAAAAGTACGGTCAACTCTTGCAACGACTGCAACTCTTTCACCAGAAAGCTTTAGACGAAACAGCTCTACCCACTCTGAAAGATTTTAAGACCTTGATGAAAAGTCCAGCACCATCACCAGTACCAGTACCAGTACCAGTACCACCACTACCAGTGACCAAGACAGAAAAAGGAGAAGAAGAAGAAGAAGGGTTTCAAACTCCACCAGAAAAAGTACGCAAGTTAACAACACCACCTACCTCCAGAATTGGATGGATTACAAAGATTATGGCCACCCCTTCTTCATCACAAGAGAAAAAGAAAGTGAAGACAGAAGTGAAGACAGAAGTGAAACAAGAACCGATATCCCCCTGCTCAGACATCCTCCTCTTCAACACCTATTGCCGGTTGCACACGCAAAGCATTGCAATCCAAGAAAATACCCGAAGAGAAAAAGAGTAGCATCCTCCAAGAGTGGGTGCCTTATTAACACACCAACCAACACAAAAAATGGAAAAAGTCTTAGCCAGCATTTACTACGATCCCTCGCATCCTGCAGGTTACGCAGGAGTTCAAAAATTGTATCGTGCTGCCAAAACTCGACTGAAAAGTCTCCGTTTACCTCAAGTGCAACAATGGTTACGAGAACAAGCTACCTACACTTTACACAAACCCATTCGACGCAAGTTTGCCAGAAGTCGCACCCGAGTGGAAGGCATCGATCATCAATGGCAAGCCGATTTAGCCGATGTCTCTCATTTGGCCAGCTACAATCGTGGCTACAAATATTTGTTTTGTGTCATCGACGTCTTTTCCAAATTTGCCTGGGTCGTGCCCTTGACTTCCAAATCGAGCAGCGAGTTAGTACGAACCCTGCAACGAGTGTTGAAACAAAGCGGTCGTCACCCTCTTCGATGGCAAACGGACAAAGGTACCGAATTTCTGAATCAAGCTTTCCAAAAAGAATTAAAGAAACGTGACATTCATTTTTTTTACCACCGAGAATCCAGAAACCAAAGCCAGCATCGTGGAACATTTTCAACGCAGTTTGAAAGAACGCATGTGGAAATATTTCACGCATCACCACACTCTGAAGTACATCGACATCTTACCGCACCTGGTGCAAGCGTACAACCAATCTTACCATCGAAGCATCGGACGTTCCCCGCAAGACGTGACTCCCGAGAACGAAGTGTTGGTGTTTGAGCGTCTGTTTGGTACGTCCCCGACGAGGGCTGTCCCCAAGAAAAGTGGAATGTTGGCCGTAGGAGATTGGGTGCGCATTGGCAAAACCAAACGCACTTTCGACAAAGGTTACTTACCTAACTGGACGACCGAATTGTTTCGCGTCACTGGACGAGTGCATGGCCGTCATCCTACCGTCTATAAATTGGAAGACATGAACGGAGAAGTGCTCAAAGGAACGTTTTATTTGCCCGAGTTACAACGTGTCACCAAAAAAGAAGACGACGTGTACGACATCGAAAGCATTCTCGAACGCAGAACCCGTAAAGTGGGCAAACGACGTGTCAAAGAAGTCAAAGTACGTTGGAAAGGATATCCACCCAGTTTTGATTCTTGGATCGACGCTTCGCAAGTCATCGACTATAAAAAGAAGTGACCATCATGCCCTTTCACACAGACGCAGCTACGTCGACCACTCCTTCACCTAGTTCTTCTCTGCAAGATTTACAAAAACAACCCTTGTGGGTGTGGTGTGGAGAACGTGTGCCTAAAACGCAAATCGTCTTTTTCTGCCAAATCTTCGTGGTGTATTGTGTCATCGGGGCAGCCATTGCCAATTTGAGTTTGCAACAAGGAGACAAACAATTGTGGACCATTTTATTGAGCAGTTGCATCGGTTACCTGCTTCCTAATCCCTCCCTGAAATTCACCTCGAACGGGAACCACGGGAACCTTGTATCCAGTGCCAGTGCCAGTTACCACTCCAACAACAACCACAACCAGAACCCCATTTTGGGCGGAGACACACCTCTGACGTCCAGTAACCCCTCGGACAGCCACAGAACTCTGGAATTATGAGTCACCAAAACCAATTTTACTTAACCTTACCCAGTGACAGTTCCATGGAGGTGTTTCCCCACAACACGTTGTGCTGTTACACAGCCAAATTACCTCAGGCCATCCCTTTAGATCACGAAGCCCATTGGGAAGTGGCTTTAGTGGAAATCATTCACCCGACCCAAGTCCTCAATGTCCTTCCCAATCAAAATTCTTTTGATGTGGAAGTTTATGACGAGCAAATGCAACAGTACTTGGATACCCATGGCAAATATGACAAGAAAACCCGTTTACAAAATCAAAAGTACACCACCTATCACTTGTTCATTCCCCCAGGGTATTATTTTAGTGGTCAACATTTGGTGAGCACCATTACCTCCAGGTTTAATGTCGTGTTTCTGAAAGCTTTGGAAAGTGTCACAAAAAGTGTCACCATGGAATATCACAAAACAGCTCGTCGCTTCTTGATGAAATTTGACGGGAGTAAAATCCTGTCCATTCTATTTTGTTCTGAATTGTTTGACATGTTGGGCGGAGACATGGACATGAGAATTGCCATGATCAAGAAAAACGAATTACCCATCGTTTACGACAACGAGTCTTTTAGCAAGTTATTTCGTGCCCCGGTAGAAATGAATCAAGGACTGAATTTGATGTTTGTGTACTCCGATGTGGTGGAGTACAACGTGGTGGGACACACCTCTGTACCGTTACTGCGTGTCATTCCTTTCAAAGTGGATTCTGCCACGAACGCTGACGAGGAAGGTGGAAACACTTATCACGTTCACCGCGAATTTGTCCATCCTCACTATTTGCCTGTCAGCAAGTCGTATTTGGACACGGTCAACATTGCTATAAAAGGAGATTTGGGACAAAATATTCCATTCACCAAAGGAAAAGTCACAGTGAAACTCCATTTTCGAAAGCGGTTCTCTCACGACTCGTAAGTCAGGTATCCAGTGTACCGAGGGGTTGCTGGACAGCGAGGACACGGTTTAGGAGATATGTTAAAATCGGCCTTTCGTTCGGTGGCCCCGGTGTTGAAACCGATGGTGACACGCGGATTGCACGCCTTGAAAGATGCGGCACTGACGCAAGGCAAAGAATTTCTCGAAAATGTCATCATCGACAAACAAAATCCTAAAGCAGCCTTCATGAGGGCAGGCAAAAATGTCTTGCTGCAAACAGGCAAAGACATTTTAGGCCGACGAGACACACCTATAAATGCCCTGCACGCTACCGAGTCAGGCATTCAGCAAGGACAAGGCAGAAAGAAACGACGAAGAAAACACCCTTTCACCAGACTTCAAGCTAGAAAGGCCAAGAAAAGAAGAACCGTTCGAGACTTAGACGTTTTCGACTATTGAGAAACAGCAACAAAAAAATGATGCACCAAGAATCTTGTGCCTGTTCCAAGTCGGAACTGGACCTGTTTGCCATGCCCCCCACCATGATGACCATGCAAGAATCTCAGTGGGTGGAATTTCACCCCGTCTCCTCATTGACAGCCTCAGCTCCCATCGAGTTTGAAATTAAAGGACAGCCAGAAGATTACATCGATCTGAATAGCAGTTACTTGTACTTGAAAGTCAAAGTTGTCAATAAGGACAATTCGCCCCTAGATGGCGATGAGGTAATAGCTCCCGTCAACAATTTCATGCATTCCTTGTTCAGTGGAGTGGACTTGTACTTGAATAACAAACTAGTTAGTAGCAGCATGGATACTTACCCTTATCGTGCCTACCTGGAAAATCTCTTGACGTACGGAATAGATGCCAAGAACACTCATCTCAATGCCTGTGTGCTATGGGAAGCTGACGAAGCTGACAAGTTTGAAACATTCGAAACTAATGCAACCAAAGACAACAATGATGGATTTGTAGAACGAAGAAACAGAATCATGGGAGCCAACAAAAGTTTAGAACTGATGGATCGTTTGCATTTGGACATGTGGTTGCAAGATAAATATTTGCTGAATGGGGTGAATGTTCGCCTGAGACTGAATCGTAGCAGTGCCGCTTTCCATTTGATAGGTACTACTGCTTGCAAAACTGTCATCGAGGAAGCCAGACTCTACGTACGACGCGTAGAAGTGTTACCTAAAGTGGGAAACGACATCAGTCAGACGTTAAGCAGAACGACCGCCAAGTATCCCATATGACGCGTGGAAGTGAAAACCTTCACCATTCCCAAGGGACAGCGATCCATGATCGAAGATCATCTGTTCCAAGGACAGTTACCCAAACGTTTGATCGTTGGTATGGTCGAGAATACAGCCTTCAACGGAGCTGCCGATAAAAATCCTTTCTACTTTCAACACTTTGGTGTGTCCAAGATCGAAGTCAGTCGCGATGGCAAAACCTTGTGTACCCGACCTTTCGAACCTAACTTTGAGAAGAAGAATTACTTGAGATCGTACTTGTCCTTGTACGAAGCTACCGGACAGTTAGGAACCAACACCAGTCATGGCATTACGTACGAGGATTATGCAGGAGGCTATGCTTTGTGGGCTTTCGATTTCACTCCAGACCAAGGCAGCGACGAGGGACATTTTCACCCTATAAAATCCGGCCAGATTCGTGTGGAAATTCAGTTTGCAACCCGAGACCCTGATGTAACGGTGAACGTCATCCTGTATGCAGAATTCGATAATACCATAGAAATCAACAGTTTGAGAGAAGTCATTCTAGACTATTAGAAACCATGGAAGACTGTTATCCCTCTTTACCTAGTGGAGAAACTTTGGAGATGGAATGTGAGGAGACCATGGAAAAAGAAGAAGTGATCATGATGAAGTCACGATGGCCAGAACAAGAAGCCCATTTAGTCTGCTGTTTTGCCAAACACTTGGTCGAAAAAATGACGGAATTGATCAAGAAAAATTGCTATGGATGTCAAAACGATCATCCCAGTCAAATTCAACACGATAAATGCCTGATGCTGAGTCAAGAAGAAAAATTGGACGAGTATCTGGACGAGGCTTGGAGTCTCATCTCGGACGAAGACGTGTGGCACCAGTGGTATAAAGACTTGCGTGAACATTCTTGTCCACCATTAACCACTCAAGAGATCCATCGTATCGAAGCTCTCCTGAATCAGAGTGAGGAGACGAAACGAAGAAACGGTTATTTGTCAGACATTTTCAAACAAAGAGTCAGGATCGAATTGACGACTTATTATTACCTGTGAAGAAAAAAACCACACAAATGGATACCTGGGAACTTTATTACCTTTTGAACCACAGTTCGTACACGGCTTCTTGGAATCCCGTTGTCTGTGCTAAAGATGAACTCCCTCATCGCAAACCTCAAGACCATCTAGCTTATGTCATCAACACGGACGACAGTCATCTCCCAGGAACCCACTGGGTAGCCGTTTACTTTCCTCAAGAAGGATGTGTGGAATATTTCGATTCGTACGGATTGCCCCCTTTGGAAGACGATATCATCGACTTTATGAGAAGAAATGCTCAGACCACCCGATTCAATAATGTGAAATTACAAGGCACAGATTCTTTGGTGTGTGGACAATATTGTGTGTATTTTCTGCATCATCGCAGCCTGGGCTATTCCTTAGAACATTTAGTGATTCATTTTGATCCTCGTTCTTCTTCAAGAAATGATGTGAAAGTAGATCGATGGTTTTGTGACCATTATGTTTATCTTTTGTGTCAAGCTAGGAAACGTAGTGTCCATCAATGGCCTAATGATTTCCAACAGTGGAAATCACAATTTCATTCACAACGTTGTCAGCCCTGTTTAAAGTAGAGTGTGAATTGAAAAAAATGTTTGTGATTTGAAAAAAATGTTTGATGTTATATTGTTGGATTATTGTTTAAAAAATGTTAGAGTTGTTGTTTAGTATTAAGTGATTTTTTGAATAAAAAATGTTGTGTTTTGAAAATAATGCCTTTGTCTTTTGTTTGACTATGAGAATGCTGGATTCATGCTCTTTAATTTCTTACTATCCCTCTCATGACACTCATTGAACGTTGCGGCAAGAAAACCGTGTGGGGGATGTTTTCCTTCACGTCCGCGCTTTGACTTTAAGAACCGGGGTAGTTTCCAGTCTAACCATCCATTGTCGACTCATCCTCCTACGAAGATGTGCTCCAAACTAGCTAAGCTAAACGAAGCCTACGTGAATTTGCATAGGGTCAGACACAGTCTGATACCGAAGCCAGAAGAGATAGAGAATGTGAGAATGTTAAAAGTCACTGAAGACCTGATAGAAGAGCTCTTCAGAGAAGAAGTGAACAGGGAAAAAGAAGAATGGACAGAGAAGTACAGACTTCAGAGACAGCAGCAACAGCAACAACAACAACAACAACAGCAGCAACCTGAACCTGACAGATGCTTTGTCGATTGTCGTATCGACACCAAAGAGTTCTTCTTCTCTTTCCGAAGAAGCAGACCTATCGCCAGAAAGTCTATCCTCAGAGGACATCGCATTCTTAGAAACTAAATGATTGCCATAGCAAACAAAAAAACAGCCCTTTTCAGGGCTACCCAATACTCAAGAAAAAGAAATAACCATCAATTTGCCAATGTGTGTAGGTAGAGTAGTGTGAATATAAACACTAACTCTTTTTTTTAATAGTGCGAGTGTATGTGTTTGTGTATAGGATTGTGTGTTTGTAAGTGCTCACGTACGTTGGTGTGGATAGTAGATTAAGATCATGTTTTTTTTTGGTGTTTGAGGTGTGGGGAGAGTAGAGTTAAGGTTAGATTACTTTGCGTATGTGGATAGTATATTGAAGTGGTTAATGAAAAATTGTTTTAGAATAGTGATGGGAAGTATAAAAAAGTGAGTGAGTGTTTCTTTTAGGTCTGCGCGTTGTTTTTTTGGTCATGATCTAGGTAAGATCAATTTTATGTTTTTAGGGGATGTTTTCCTTCACGTCCGCGCTTTCACCATAAATTAAAACTCGTTCGGCAGTCCAGCTACCCTTGTTGATTGATCAACACGAGAATGAACACCAGACTAGCGAAACTGTTGGAACTTCGTGTGCATCTGGAATATGCCAGGCGCCTGTTGAACGAACTGGCCGCGGAGGCCATTGTCGAAGAGGGAAGGATGAGAGAGGAGGAGGAAAGAAGAAACAAAGAAGAGGATGAGAGAAGATACAAAGAAGAGGAAGAGGAGAGAAGAAACAAAGAAGAGGAGGAAAAGGAGAGAAGAAAAAGGAATTTCAGAATCCCAGAGACAGAAAATTGGGATTCTGAAGCTATTTATCCTGCCTCTGCTCTCTCTCCCAAAAAAGTAAAAAGCAACTGGGGAACAAGATGCGTATGTGGCGCCAGGCCTGGAAGGTGCCACCATTAACCAGGTGTCCATGAAGTTCCAAAAAAAAAAGCCCTTTTCAGGGCTACCCCAATACTCTAGAAAAGAAATGACCATCAATTTGCCAATGTGTAGGTAGAGTAGTGTGAATATAAACACTGACTCTTTTCTCATAGTGTGAGTGTTTGTGTTTGTAACTGATAACGTAAGTTTGTGTGAATAGTAGATTATGGGTTTCTTTATTGTTTCTTAGCGTATGTGGAGAGTATAGTTAGGGTTTTATTATATGAAATGAGAAAGTAGGGGGGATGTTTTCCTTCACGTCCGCGCGTTGTTGGGTCATGATCTAGGTAAGATTAATTTTATGTTTTTAGGGGATGTTTTCCTTCACGTCCGCGCTTTTCGTATAAGAACGCACAGTATTCGTCGTTCAAACCATTCTACAAAGAATAAAAAAGAAGATGGCTTCGAACCACCTTGACAAAATGCAAAAATTACAAGACGTTTTGGACAATTTAGGAATAATGGAGCAGATGTTAGTGAGACTCAATGAAGACCACTATTCCTATAGTCCCCATCGAGTAAAGATGGAGATTAATAACTTAAGAAAAGAAAAGGACATAATAAGTGGTGTCATGAAAGAGATAAAGGAGGAGAAGGAGGATGAAGAGGAAAGTAAAAGGATAAGAAAATGGAACGAAAAAATTGAAAAAGAAGAAGAAAATGAGAAGAGGAAGAAAGAAGAGGAGGAGAAGAAAGAAGAGGAGGAGAAAAAAAAGAAGAGAAAGAGTGTAGGAGAGAAAATAAGAAGTTGGTTGAGAAAAAGAAGAAATTAGAAGCAGAAGAAGAAGAAACCAAAGGCCCTTTTCAGGGCCACCAATATTTCTCGAAAAGAGAATGACTTTCAATTGCCTACCCCTTTTTTAAATTTAAAAAAAAATTTAAAAAAAAAAAAATCCCATGTTCAATTCCCTCTTGTCCCTAGATAGACCCACATTTTATTCCCCCCATGTTCAATTCCCCTTGTCGCTAGAGTGGCCCACGATTTTTTTTCTCCATGTTAATTTCCCTTGTCCCTATATTTGCCCACGATTTTTCTCCATGTTAAATTTCGATTGTCGCTATATTTGCCCAGGGGTGTTTTTAATGCTAATTCCCATTGTCGCTCTAGTGCCCCTATTCACTAATATCGCCTGCTTCACCAAACATACCAAAGCAAAATAGGTTGCATAAAAATCTTAAGAAATCTAATGTGTATTATCAAGAATCATGGTAAGTATGTCCTTTATGATGTACATTTATTCCACTGCCTGGACATTTTCACACCCAAAAAATAAAAATAAACAAAATAAAACCTGGACAGTGGGATCTAGGGCGATTGGAGTCAGAGGTCAGAAAGTGAGCTGACGCATTCCTACAGCTGGTTCTGCTTCTTGGGGGTTGAATCTGACAATTTACATTGAAACGAGGTGCCCACATTTTAAATCATTTTCTTCCTAATAAATTCTTCTTGTTTAATTGCAACATCACAAGAAAATGTCAACTATTAAATTAGAAACTATCGTGATATTATGGCTCTCAACAAAGGCCCAATCTCAGAAAAACGTGCCCTTTATGGTAAAAAAAATTGCTCTAACTCCCCCCACCCCATTAAGAAATGACTGGCTGCAACACTGTGATGAGGGTGTATTGCAACATGGTTTGTATTGGTGTACTGCAACACTGTGATAATGGTGTATTTACTTATCATGATGCATCCTCCTCACCAAGTTTCATCATTCCAAAACACCTGTGCTAAATGCAAAATCTTAAACAAGAATGTAAACTAATGTACCAGGTACATTAAAGTTAGCTCTCTTTGCCCTCTCGCCTGTGGGTAGGTTGTTGTTGTTGTAGGGTTTAACGCCATTTTTCTGCACACGATATACATGGCGGCCAGTATTAATGCTGGAGGAAGAACCCGGGAAAACCCCGGAAAGAACCACCGACCCACGAAAAGCTACTGGCAAGCTTTCTCACATACCCACATTAGCCGAATCCGAGACTCGAACCCACGCAGACAGAGGTGAGATGGCAGTGATCCGTAACAGAGAGCGCTTTAGACCCTGTGGGTAGGTAAGAACTATGATCCCACCCCTCCAAACTATTGATTTAACCTAGGAGAGTGTGTGTGTGTGTATGTGTCTGTGTGTGATTTGGATTTTTAACGTAGCTTTAACAATTTTTCCTAACACTAACCTCTTAATGCTGAGCGCCAAGCGAGGCAGCTATTAGTACCATTTTGTAAGTCTATGGTATGACGACCTCCCGCATCCAAGGCGGATGCTCTAACCACTAGGCCACCGTAGCGGTTTCAACCTAGGAGATAATAGTTGACAGTTATCTTGTACATTTGTATATCTACAAATGA
This sequence comes from Sinohyriopsis cumingii, assembly GCA_028554795.2. Lineage (NCBI taxonomy): Eukaryota > Metazoa > Mollusca > Bivalvia > Unionida > Unionidae > Sinohyriopsis > Sinohyriopsis cumingii. Next base: position 138,565,111 of record CM068827.1, on the reverse strand, counting down.
TGATAGTGTTGTTGAATCCAGAGGCAGTAAAATAGCTCTCCTAAAAAAATGTCTGGTTTGGAACATTTGTGGCAATCACACACACACACACACACATATATTTGTGGCTCAGAACACCAGTAAGTTGGTACTGAGGTGTATAGTGTCTTGTCAAAGAACATATCACAGTTGCTGACCAGGGCTGATCTAATGGTAGGAATTGAACTTGCAGTCTTTTGCTTGCAACTTCTGCACACAACCAATGAGTGTTTAATTTCTTACTTGATAGAGGTTAACAAAAAACATGTATAATTATTATCTACATTTTACAGCATTTTATTAAATTAATTCCAAATAATGTAACAATGAAAGATTTTCTTTTCTTTTCCTGAAGTAATTTCAAATAATGTAACAATACAAAAAAGTTCTTTCTTTCGTCTGGTAATTCCAAATAATGTAGCAACGAAACAAGTTATTTTTTTTATTTTTTTTTAAAATCAAAGTAAGTCCAAATAATGTAACAATACAAAAGTAATTATTTTATACATCTAAAGCTGCACCACACTGCCAATAACAGTTCATGTATATAAAGTACATTACCATAATATATTTTAATAAAGAAAATACCCCAATATGCCTTCACATAATGTGCTGGCAGATCAGGGTATATATTGTTTGCCCTGCTTATTATTCGTAACAAACTGCATCGACCCAGATCTGTTGGTGCATTATCCAACTGTAGACTTGGGTCTATGCAGTCTGCAGTTGAATCTCATTTTAAAGCAGGTATACACAGTAATAAGGAAAATCATAAAAATAATTTTTGTATCATGTCATTCACCATGTTTTGTGTACATGCCTAAAAAGAGAACTATACCATAAATATACAATAGAATTTTCAATGAGAACTGTGAAATCTATGTTATTCTATTTGCAAGTTATCAACATTCCTCAATCAGATTGACTGTAATACTTCACATACAATTAAAAGACAGAAATTCTGGCCAGTCTTTGATAACTTTATGTTTCTGTTAAACACAAAGAAAGAAAAATAATACTGAAATAAAAAAGACAACCATTTCTCATATATAGCACGAAAACAAAACGTGTTATTTGACATAAATGAACTCTTTCTACCCCTCAATTTTTTTCTTGAAAAATAACTTAAAACTTAGGACTTTCCATTTAGGATAAGTATGTTTTGCTATTACATAATAATATAGACACCTTATAGCCATTATTGTGCTGATTTGCCACTAACCAGAATACATAATGGTGGAAGAATAAGAAGATGCTTCTTTAAAAAAATGACTGAGTGTTAATAACTGCTAAACAAACTAACTTGCTTCGACCAGAAGCATTTGAATTTAAAATACAACTGCTGAAAATGTTTTTAATCATCAACTTTTTGGCATCCATGCCGACTTTAACTAGGGCATACAGATTCATCATGTTATGTTAATTGCTTTTTTTATCAAGATTGTATTGCTTGCAAAATTTTAAAAATACCTCGCACCTAATGCAAGGTCTTATAGTTAAACATTCAATCACTCGTAGATTATTTTTCCAATCTATAGAAAACTGCTTCAGACAGAATTTTAAAATGACAGAGCAGTATGTATATTTCCAGAAAAACCTTTTGATTCATCATCTTCTTATTCTCTGTTCAAATAATGAAGTTCGATAGATACTGACAAAAGAATTTCAGTAAAACTGTTTTAGTATAAAAAGCTGTACATTGAACTGAACAACATCTACAAATTCCATCAGATATATTGCACCACAAAATCTACAAGACATGTTTAGCCACATACCATGTACCACAAAATCTACAAGACATGTTTAACCACATACCATGTACCACAAAATCTACAAGACATGTTTAACTACATACAATTAAATTAGGCCCTATGCTCTGTAGAAGCTGGAAATGTGCAAACAAAACCTAAGTTACTCCAATCCTAGAAATGCTTTAGACTGTCAGAGGTATTTGTCGGAGAAAAAACTTGCCTTTTAATACTAAAGTCCATTGAAAATCTCATGATCTAGTGGCTGAAAAGAATTTCCAGCAGTTTACCATTTCTTCTTTTAAACAACCAAGTGCTGAAACCATTTGGATAATTTTAAAAGATAAACTTTCACATAAACCACTGTGGCAGCCATGTAGAATGCAAGATCTGCACCATTTTCATTTAGGACAAACCTGACACAATTAAAAGGCTTTTGGTGAAAACCCTATAGAGATATCACCACCCACTCAAGAAATTTAATGACAATATTTTCAATATATTCATGTGGCAGCCATATATGAGGTCAGATCAGCACCATTTTCATTTGAGAACAACTAGATATCATAAGAAGATTTCTGGTGAAAACTAAATATTAATACGACATTTAGGTAGCGTAGCAATATTAAGATGCTCAAGATGGCTGCTATCATTGCCATACTGGATGTCAGATCAACACCATTTTCATTTAGTGCCAACTAGACATCATAAGAAGTTGAAAACCCCAAACTGATATGACTTTCCATTTAAGATAAGTGCACATGTAGAAACAAGATTTTCAGGATGGTTACTGCTGTCCTCATAATGGGGCTTAGATTGGCACAACTTTTCTTCAAGACTATCTAGCAATGGACAGACTGGATTTTAGACTGGATCAATTTCCATTAGGGCCAAGTAGACATCAAAAGATGTCTTCCTGTGACAAGTTGATGCTGATGTGTCACTTTCAGTTCAGGAAGAGAAGCAATAATAACATGGTGGCCATCAGATCAGCACCATTTTGATTTAGAATGTGCGTGTCAAATTTCATAGCAATCGTCCAAGTAGTTTAGAAGTACCAATAACTTTTGCTAATGGACATATGATGGACAACAGGCCATTCCATAAGTTCTCTGAATCATGACCAGTAGAAGAAATAAAACAAATCCTGAGATTTGAAAAATAAATTCCTAGACTACATGTGAAATAAAAAAATAAGTATTCCTTTTTACCTCCCGTTAAATAATTTACATGTTGCACAAGATTGTTAACAAGGCTTCTATGGAGAACAGCATTATATACACTAAGTGACCTTTAGGAAATAAAGCATTAATATTATTGTTATTATTATAAATGACAAAACCCACATTATAACAGGAAACAGGTTATTTCTTTCGTATTTGATTATTTAACGTTAACTTTTGATCAGTCTAGTTTACCTGACCCACAACCTATATGGTAGATGTCTCTTGACCCTCTCCCATATGTTTCATTATGAAATAGGTCTAAAGGTGAATATGACAAACAAGCAGAAATACATCACATTTCATTAACTGTGATGTCATTTGGTTAAATTATGAGCAAAAATAGTATAATAATGTTAACTGAAGCTGATGACTCCCAAGGAACTGAAAACAAGATTGTCTTTGCTTAATTGGCTGCGATGTTAATGTGCTTGTAAATAATCATGGCATACAACTGTGACTATCCTCAACATTGTCGACAGAACATGATAGACTGTAGTCCCCTGGATTGTTATTCAAAGTTTCCATGGTAGTAATTATTGGCAAGGGAATTTACTCATTTGTCATGAAGCTACTAGTACCAAAGACATGTCCCATAAAAGAAAGAAAATATTTACTTCAGGTACTTTGCAAACTGGGTTTTTTTTTACCATGAACTAACGATACCCAACTTTTCTCTAATTGGTCACCTTTTTTCTAAGTTTCATGAAATAACAGAACATGGAGCTGCGTTTAATTTAGTGGATAAGAAATTTTGATATTTATTGGTGCATTGTCAATCTTTGACAATTAATCACCGAAATTTCTCCACCATTAAACAAACAAATCTAAATGTTAAAAAATACATCTATAATCAATATTTAAATAAATTAAACTCTCAATTATCCAAAGACTGGGGTATAAAAATAAAACTTCAAATATTACCATGGTTTGAATGACTTAAGGTCATGAAGGTGTAAGTATGTATAAAGTTGAATATGTTTCTTTTCCTACATAATGGTGTTTAAGATATTCTCGGTTTAGTTTGAGGAAAATCTTAACATATCTCAGAAGACGAAACCCAATCTATATATATATATATATATATATATATATATATATATATATATATATATATATATATATATATATATGTGTGTGTTATATGTATATTCGACAGAAATAAAACTAAGTAACATTTTAGTTATTTCTGATCCCATTTTAATTCAATGGTGGCATTTTGTATTTGGGTTCTATATGCTTCAGCTCCCTCTTCTGCTCTGTACCTCTTCCAGTTTCCATGGTAATTCAGATGCAATGTAGCAAGCAGATTAACTTCCCATAAATTCTTTGAAAAATACATGAAAAGCTGAATGTTGGTTTCAAAGGATTTATATGACTTTCCCACTTTTTTATCAAACCTACTTCAAATAAAGTTTCTGCCATTAACTGAATTATTAAAGGGTTTATCTAAAGGAGGTTCAATTGATGGATTAGTGACAAGCAATAAACAATAACCCAATTTTGATTAATCAATACTCACAGTCTGGACTGACAAGTGTCACAATTCGAGAAGTCAATAATGCCGCTCAAACATTGTGATTTCAATAGGATTATGATTCTGTACCAATGTAATACTTCAATTAATGGGTGTACATGAATAATATCTGTTTGGATAATATATGTAAATAAGATGTAAAAACAAACAAATTTAGCAGGGACCAGGAAAATAGTTAGGGTAATACCAGGGATTTGGATAATAGGAGTTCCAATAAGTGAAAGTACAGCAAATCAGATACAAGACCATCAATTTAATATGAACTGAGCTATTCATAGGGTTGGAAAGTCACTCATCCAACTCAAAATGGCAAGTAAAAATCTGTCAGTTGAGTTAATTTTCCAATCACTGATTCACGGTTGACCAGTGTTAATCTATGTGTTACAGGATAGGAAAATTAATCTGTCATTTTTGGAAAATGAACCTGGTTTTTCTCATGGGCAGGAATGCCTATCACTAAACAAAAAGGTCAGAACAAGTTTGGCTGGTAAGCAATAAAAGTCTCATGTATGTACGCCACTACACTCCTCCTATTGTCATTCACCTGTGTGTATCACCCAGATTAATCTCTTCTCAATCAGGCAATTATCTACTTTGAGTTGGATAAGCTTGAACTGTAATGGGAGGGAACACAAAGTCTACCTGTCACAGTTGTGAATTGAATCCAATTTGTCTGCATCACAATCAGGCACAACTACAACTAGAATAAAGGGTTTGGACACCTAGGCACCCTAGTTAAGTGACCTCAAATACATTCACCGTCACAAAAGAAAAGGAATGTTCTGTTCAGATTATTGCTGACTTAGTTCAATGAAATCCACACTTTGCTCTCACTCTTCAATACCAGTAAACACTTACCAAAGAGAGCAGATAAGTCTCAATTTGTAATTACCTCCATTTAGTGTTACAAAGGTAAAAATATAACTTCTTGAAAGAAAAATACTATTGCACAACCGAATTTAGGTTGTGAATACCAACAACTTCTATGTTTCTATTGCAATACATGGTTTGACAAGACCTTATTTTAACCAGGGTAAAATGTTTTAGCACTTGTCTCAATGATTGAGTAGATTTTTAGAGATATTTTAATGCTGCTAAATGAACTCATTCATGAACCTGCAATTATTTTATATTACGTAAAAAACAGATCAGAAATAAAATCTACAAAGTGGGAACTGTCTCGGTCAGTCATATGCTAGATCTCCCTCCAGAGTGGCAACAGTCTCTGTCAGTCAGATGCTAGATCTCCCTCCAGAGTGGCAACAGTCTCTGTCAGTAAGATGGTAGACATCCTCATTAGTATAAACAGATTTCGCTCATTTTCAAACTTCTTCAAGGTCATGGTGATACAAGACCATATTTCAAGTGTGATGAAATTCGGTAAGAAATCTGGCCTTCTGAGGGGTAACACGCTCTACTAATCATATTCAAAATTACATTAATGATATCCATAGAGCTCTGCCCATATTGAATCCAAGTGAGATTATGTTGATATAGGCCCATTTTCCAAGTCCAATCAAAACTGATTCAAAAATACTTACAAGAATGCTAAAAAAAAACTAAGTCAATCGGAGGCAAGATAAGTCCATTAATATGCAGAGATGCTTGATATAAGCTTAGATTCCAAGTCTGGTCAAAATCAACCCAGAAATATGGTCTACAGAGTTGTTACAAAGCCAATCAGATATAAGATCATTTCAATAATTTGCATTAATCTCACTCATGATCAAACCTGCCTGGGATGTTAAGGACATTAAGCTTGTATGCCAAGTTTGATTAACATCAGATCAGAAATAGCAAATGCTGTGGCAGATGATGGATCAAGCAACATAACATGCTTAGTTGGCCTTTTGGTTGGGTGAGCTAAGGTTCCCACAAAAGCATTTAAACACCAGTTCCTACCTAAACAAGCGAATTCTGTGTCACCAACCCACCATGATAGGTCAGAAAAATCCACAATAATGAAACAGGACTATGACCTTTAGGATGGAGTTGTAATGTTGCTTGATAGATGTTTAAAGTAACCAAGTTTCGTTGCCCTCTCTCAAATAGCATTAGTGGAAAACTCCAGACATGAAGTAAAAAAATTTATTAGTGACCAAATAGATAATATTTTTAAGTGTGATACATTAGAAGCCACGAAAATGAGAAGCACAAGTGTATAATGGTTCATCCCTGTACCTCCAACAGTGCTTACAATATAAAGCAGTTTTATCTATTGATGGCAAATGGCTATAAAATTATAGAGCAGATGGAGAAATGTGACAGGAAACTTAGAATACTGAGCTGTGAATTTGAAGATTATCACCCAAACATTTTACATACCACACCTTCTAGTGATAATGTATACGTTTACCACATTTCATCCCTTCATCTCCAATGGCTTTAGTGTTCAAGTGTGAATGGGAACAATACAAAATACTAAACTAAGATGTTGACTTTCAAGAGAAGACCCCCAATGTGGCATATAGCACATCTTCTAATGAATATGTATAAGTAAACCAAATTTAATTTCTTAATCACAACCGTCTTTAAAATTATAGAGTGGAAACAGATGTGAGATGGATGGTCAGACTGACAGACCTGTATAATGCCCGTCACTTTGTTCTTTACATGATGGAGCAAAAAATGAGCCTAAACAAGATTTTATTTAACAAAGTTACACAGTGGGAATTCAAAATTTATTTGGATAATCTTGGATGCTGCTACGATAGTCATGCCACATTCTGCTTGCATTTACAATGTCCTGTATGTGATGGTTCTGTGCTGCTCCAGGTACCATATTGTGATCCATATATCACTTATCCCTTACTTGGACAATATCCCTGCAAAATAAAAATATAATAATTGCAACAACTCTTCACAGCCTATGATCTGCAATCACGCAGCTTTAAAGATCAAGGGTTGTTTTTCCTTAGGTATTTTGAAACTTAATTTTTCTATAAGTGGGGAAGAAAAACATACAGTCACTTTGAACCAATGAATGTAGGGCTTATACCTCTGCTGTCTAGATCAGTGAGCTATTAGCATTTATGACTTCAGAATGCAGGTACCACACAGACTATATATACCTAACTACTAATGATTCCATCCTATGCGAATGTAGGTACTACACTGCCTTTGGGTATTTTATACTTCTCTTCTCATAAATTCACACTGTCGACATGACTGTAGTTACTACACAGCATGTTGTTATTTTATACTTCTCATGAATTCACATTGTCGACATGACTGTAGTTACTACACAGCATGTGGGTATTTTATACTTGTCTTCTCATAAATTCACACTGTCGACATGACTGTAGTTACTACACAGCATGTTGGTATTTTATACTTCTCATAAATTCACACTGTCGACATGACTGTAGTTACTACACAGCATGTGGGTATTTTATACTTCTCATAAATTCACACTGTCGACATGACTGTAGTTACTACACAGCATGTGGGTATTTTATACTTCTCATAAATTCACATTGTCGACATGACTGTAGTTACTACACAGCATGTTGGTATTTTATACTTCTCATAAATTCACATTGTCGACATGACTGTAGTTACTACACAGCATATGGGTATTTTATACTTCTCTTCTCATAAATTCACATTGTCGACATGACTGTAATTACTACACAGCATGTGGGTATTTTACACTTGTCTAATAAATGCACACTGTTAACATGACTGTAGGTATAATAATACAGAGAATGTCGGCATCGTATACTTGTCTGATAAACTCACACTGTCACTACAAAGCATTTGAGCATTTTATACTTAGTCTTGTTATAATCTCATACCTTCAATGTGACCAAAGGTACTACACAGAATGTGGGCATTTTATAATGGTCTCCACATGATCTTGCACTGTTTATGTGAATATAGGTATGACAGTCAATGGTGACAACTGATGCTTGTTTTCTCATAACATCAAAGCATGAAATTGAAATAATGAGTGAGTAACGTGATGGTAAACAAAAATAGAAATTAAAAACACATTGGTCCTCAGTTTATTATCTTTTAAAAACCAAAAGTATGTGCATATTATTGATAATTTTATACCTTATCTGATGAATAGCGTGAAATATTACATGTATTCTTAATCTAATATTATTATTTCCTTCTTTCTTTCTACGTTTCTTTTATACAAGATTTTCCTGAATCTTATCTAACAGCATGAATATTCATACTATACAAACACATGCATTGTTGTTAAAATCTAATCAAATCTGATACTTTACAAACAATTTCATTGTTATTCACATTTAATGAACATTGATAAATAAACTGACACAAACTTCATTAATTTAAAAAACAAAAGTACTGTAATTTTCAGTGAGAAGTCCAACTGCATGAGCCATTTTTAAGCATTTCATAAGAAAAAGAGTGCATTAGCTGCAGCAGTAGTAGCACTGCATATGGATGTGGAAACAAAGCACTTGGGCCAAATACTAAATGACCCCTCAGTGAAAGATGTAATTATGGCAAGCCTATTTGCATTTGTTGAAGCAGTTAGAAGACCTGGATCTATTTATGAATGCATCTAAGTGCAAAGTAGCAATTTTTTCACAATAAAAATGTAATTAATGGCCATATATGTTTGCTTTTTATTGACCGAGCCAGTAACACTGCTGGGTACTGTTGTTTGCTGACCTGTCAATTCAAGCAAGACCTTGTATTGTTATGTATTTTTAATTTATTTTGTGTGCTTGACCTTTGTCCATAATTGAGGATCGAGTTTTGGTATGTGACTCTTTGTCTTGTTAGTAAGCTATAAATAGGTTGTTTACTCAGGTTTGAGTTCAAGATCAAGCCTTGATTATGATCTTATAAGATTCAACAAAAAACAAACTGTTTTCACTCAGGGGGTAATTTTCCATCACGATAATTGACTTTTTTTGAAAAGGTGATCATGACATAGGTCAAATGGGATGTATTAAAGTTTGAGATCAACAAGATAATTCATTCCTCCTTTTAATATCAGTCTGGAACCACTTACTGTTGTGTTCTTGTATAATTTGAGAGGAATCATTTACTTAAATTCTTCATTGGAAATAAAAAGTGCTCATGGACTGTTTGGACTAAAACACTATTTGGGGATTATTTGGAATTCATTCAAAGACATTCTGGATTATACCACTAGGATACATCAAGACTGTTGGCACATCAGCTACTGGTACATCAGCACATTCTAAACCTGGAAGTCATTCAGAACACTCTATATTTTTTGATTTGTTAAAGAACTTTTGGGATTATTTCAGATTTAATCCACAATACTCTAAGTTCCTTTTAAATTTTAACTTTGTATTCCAGGGAAAAAATTATTTGTTGAATGTTACTAAACTTGTTGGGTTTGCTTTTTTTGTTACCTTGTTTAAGACCATAGAGTCCAACACCACAGAAGGCAGACAAAATTATTCAGTAAAACCAACTGCTCAACAAAATATGTACTGCTATTGACAACATGGAAAACATGACTTTGAGAAGTTCAAAAGTGTGATCTGATGTACCAAAGGCAACATTTAATTCAAGTAAAAGTTTGTAAGGTACACTTATTCCTTAATAAACTCAAGGTCATTTTCAGAACATGCAGTTCATACACCATAAAGGTCAATGGTCCTTGCTTGCCCTCATTTTTGTGTAAACTTAATAATATATGACTTTTTATTAAAAGTTGTACATTGATGTTGAATCAGATTTCTGGACACTTACAGTTTTTGATGATAAATGAGTGGCATATGAAAGTTCTGTGTACTAGTTTTGATCACAAATTTTTTTGTGTTCAACAAATAAGAGCCAATTGATTTAGTATTTTCTAGAAAAAAAATAAAAAGGGATGCATGCCAGACCTCATATAATAAACGGGTTCATCAGTTATCCAGGTGTGAGTTTGTTCAAGCAGGCATTTCTGTTATGAAAAGCATCAGCTGTTTAAAGCATCTGAGGTAACCAGGTAAAGTTAGTCTGATTCCCTGACCATCTCCAGTGAATCTAATATGAAAACCCAGATCCAGTCCAAAGCAGAGGAAGTCAGTATCCAAATTCAGTCAACATGATTGTATTTATCAAAGTGTTACTATTATTCTACAAGTCAGCCATTGAGGGTCATGTCAGTAAGACTTGTGGTCAAATCATAAGGGTCATGTTAGTTAGACCTACCGTCAAATCTTAAGGGTCATGTTAGTTGCACTTATGGTCAAATCATAAAGGTCATGTTAGTTGCACTTACAGTCAAATCATAAGGGTCATGTTAGTTGCACTTACAGTCAAATCATAAAGGTCATGTTAGTTAGACCTGCAGTCAAATCATAAGGGTCATATTAGTTAGACCTGCAGTCAAATCATAAGGGTCATGTTAGTTAGACCTGCAGTCAAATCATAAGGGTCATGTTAGTTAGACCTGCAGTCAAATCATAAAGGTCATGTTAGTTAGACGTGCAGTCAAATCATAAGGGTCATATTAGTTAGACCTGCAGTCAAATCATAAGGGTCATGTTAGTTGCAGTTACGGTCAAATCATAAAGGTCATGTTAGTTGCACCTACAATCAAATCATAAGGGTCATGTTAGTTAGACCTGCAGTCAAATCTTAAGGGTCATGTCAGTAGGACTTACAAATCATGAGGGCTGCATCAGTCTGACTTGCAGTCAAAATGTAAGTGCCATGTCATTAAGACTTACAGACAAATCAAGAGGGCCACATCAGTCTGACCTGCAGTCAAATCATAAGTGCCATGTCATTAAGACTTACAGACAAATCATGAGGGCTGCATCAGTCTGACCTGCAGTCAAATCATAAGTGCCATGTCATTAAGACTTACAGACAAATCATGAGGGCTGCATCAGTCTGACCTGCAGTCAAATCATAAGTGCCATGTCATTAAGACTTACAGACAAATCATGAGGACTGCATCAGTCTGACTTGCAGTCAAATCATAAGTGCCATGTCATTAAGACTTACAGACAAATCATGAGGGCTGCATCAGTCTGACCTGCAGTCAAATTGTAAGTGCCATGTCATTAAGACTTACAGATAAATCATGAGGGCCACATTAGTCTGACTTGCAGTCAAATTGTAAGTGACATGTCATTAAGACTTGCAGTCAAATCATAGAGATATATCTGCATTTATATGTTGTTGCAGTCAATCAAATTTCATGAAGAAAATATGAATGGGCATGCTTGATTAATAGGCCATCTTCATTAAAGGGTTTATTATCAAGCAAATACTTATTAATAATTTCATTCTGGATCTCAGTCGATGCCAGAAACATAGCAGTTACAATTTTGGGGAATGCATATGATCCATGCTGTTATTTCAATCAAATGTTGATGAACTTTGTCCAATATGGATGGATATAAATTTGCAAATGGTGTGTCATGATAGTCTATACTTGGTGTTTTTGTAGATATTAACCTATCATGGACTCAACATATTTAAAATATATCAGTAAATAAGTTAATTCATGGCTATGGCTTCTGAGTAGGACAAGGCATTTTCTCCCAGAAAAGCACAACATCTATTTTATAATGGTTACATACAACCCTATTTAGATTACTGTAATACAGTATGGCATAATTCAAATGATAAAAACATAGCAACGCAATTACATCTTCAAAAAAGAGCATTTCAGACAATATCAATCCAAACAGAAAGCAGTGAAAACTTTGCTGGCAAGTTAAAAATATTACCCATTAAAACCAAATCCACCTTAGAGAAGCTAAGTTAATGTACAACAGTGCTGTCCAACCTTTTGGACACCATGTGCCACTGAAAAATGTTTTTCTTGAAGCCGAGGGCCGCAGCAGAAAATTGAAAAGCAACGACTATATAGCTGCTTGAGTAATGGTCGTCCATTTAAAATCAGCCTGTGGGCCGCATGCAGCCTGCCGGCCAGGGGTTGGGCAGCAGTGATGTACAATATAGCCAATAACAGTATTCCTGTATATTTACAGTCACTGTACCAGTATAGGTTACCTGGTAATACTCCCCACCTGTGATCCATGTCTACCAAACAGTATAAAATTCCCAAACTGAACATGGAATTATTCCTAAAAAGTTTCCAATACTCTGCAACTTTGCTTTGGAACAGTATTCGAGCTGAAATTAGAAATGCCCGCTATATTCCCTTCTTTTAACCCCAATATATCCAATGACTTCAGATATGTAGTTAAATAAGAAGGAATACAATGGTATTGTTGTATTGATGAATGCCTCCGGGCATCATTAAATATCCTACCCATCTATCTGTCACTCATTGCATATTGCATGTATGTTGACTACGTGGGTTCAATATGTATGGATGAGTATCCATCTGTGGAGAGAAAGGAAGAATGGGAATACACTGTTGTATATACATGTACATGCTGCTATGTATATGTATGCATATGCATTTATATGTGTGCATTTAAGTGCCTTTGTACGAAGGCCTCAAGGTATATTAGTTTTTCAGCTAATTGTATTATCCTCTTTAAATAAACCAGAACCAGCAAAGCTGCTTGGAAAACGGACATAAACAGCCCAAACTTTCTACTGTTCGTATCCACAACAACAACAACTACATTTGTGATGGAAAGATTAAATTTAATCTTTATTAACAGTCACACTTAGCATATGATAAATTTCACTACTTCATACCTGTATTTAAATTCTACCATCAATGCCAATCTAACTCCACTGTTATGTCTGTTGTAACCTTCGATTTTTTTGTGTACACTATTGTGATGTGCTATAAGCATCATTATGAATTTTATTATAGTAATAAGTCAACTAAGATAATAATTCTATCATAATATACCAAGCAAGATGTCAATATCACCCTACTGTGACAATTTGCACATTTTTACTTATCAAATTTATAAAAAGGTCTACCCAAGCTCAACATACAAAACTACTGTACTTATGGTGTACCTACCAACTGATTTAAACAATCTTTGTACTCCGTAAACTTTTCTGACCAGAGCACAAAGCTATTCTTCCAGGCTGTCAAAATATCTTCTTCTGCAAAAATAGAAAATGTACATGGAATTTAACTTTAGTAAGAGCTTTTGATAATTAAATGCAAACTCTGAATTTAAAAACAAATATTTCTCCATAAAGAAAAGACCCATGATTGAAACAATTAGTTCTCATTTTAATCCAAAAGTCTTATTCACAACGTGTGAAAGTGAGAATGAAAATGATACATTATATGCTGATGACACACTATATGCTAATGATACATTATATGCTGATGATATTATATGCCAATGATACATTATATGCTGATGACACACTATATGCTAATGATACATTATATGCTGATGGCACACTATATGCCAATGATACATTATATGCTGATGACACTATATGCTAATGATACATTATATGCTGATGACATTATATGCCAATGATACATTATACCCACACATGTTTTGCTAAAGAAAGAAAAAAAGTGTAACAGGTCTTGGACAAACCCATGTTTTGATAATATCAACCAGAAACCAAATATGGAACCTGTGACTCTGAAAATCCAAACAACAAGCTGGCCATATTTTCATGTCATGTCCATACCCAAGAGAGTAATGAAGAGGGCATTTACTGAGTTTAAAAAAGGCTTAAGAAAACCATTAGCATTGTGATTAATATATTGTGTGGACAGACATATGGTTGGACACACACACACACATACACACACCAGTTTGATAGACATATGGATGGACACACACACATGCACATACACACCAGTTTGATAGACATATAGATGGACACACACACATGTACATACACACCAGTTTGATAGACATATATATGGACACACACACATGCACATACACACACCAGTTTGATGGACATATGGATGGACACACACACACATGCACATACACACCAGTTTGATAGACATATTGATGGACACACACACACATGCACATACACACACCAGTTTGATAGACATATGGATGGACACACACATGCACATACACACACCAGTTTGATAGCTATCAATTGTATCCAACATATGAAGTCTTCTGGTTTAAACCTCATGGTGATACAACTTTCCAGTTACAAGTAGCAATAACAATATTTTTAAGATGGCATCCGTACTGTATGTCGGATCAGCACTGTTTTCATTTGGGACCAAATAGACAACATACAAAGATGGTGGAGCAGCAATAACAAGAAAGTCTTTTAATGAAAGCCCCAAGTTTGATATGTCCATTCTTTATGGTTTATGACCAGTTGAACTATGAATTTAGACAACAACAAAAATCAGTTATTTTGTACAAGAAAACAAATGACAATTTCAGGTGTCTAATTTACAGCAGATGATGAAAGATGTGGGAAGTCTATCAAAAAGGAAAGCAAATTATTTAACTAAATTGTGTTTCTTTGAATATGATTACACACTAGGATAAATTTATCTGCTACTGCAAATCCAGCCGCTGTCTATATATTACATAGACCACGGGAGGCAACTCTTACAGGTTAGCTCCCCTTTCTACCAACTGGGTAGTTGACATTATCTCTGAATGTACCAGCTTTTACATTTTGTTATAACTCTAGGACTCAGGCTAAGTAACAGAAAAGAATAAAAATCAAAAAGTTTGGTAAAATTTAACAATTTAGTTCCCTAATATACAAAGTAGAAAATTAATAATAACTTACAGTATGCATACATGCCAACCCCTGGCAAGGAAAAAGTGTAATCCAAGTGGACAAAAAGAGTAATCTGAGCAAAAACAGAGCAAGTCACATATAACACAATAAAATTCAATGAACATACATACAAAATGATTTATTTACCCCTTCTGGTCTTTTAAAATCAATTACTGCTTCAAATTGTCCATATATATCACTTTGAGCTTTAAAAAGCAACATACTCTCATACTGCATTTCAAAACACTTTGTACCAGCTGAGATTATGAATGTTTTGCACACCAGTAGAGTACTAAGTGCTGGGTTACAAAGCCTAGATCTGAATTCAGTTTTATTTTTGTTAACAATACTGAACAATCTCTCACAGTCAGAATTAGAATGGTAAAGAACCAATATTCCTTTCATAACCTGACAAAAAAGATACTATTTTGCGATGTGACAATAGTCTGGAATAGTTTGATGTGCTAACAGTCTTGATGTATCACAGTCATACAATCCAAAATGCAGACCTGCCAACCCTGACGAGTCCATCTCAGTAAGGCAGTTGATTTTTTTCCGTAAGATTGACCAATTTTTAGTAAGGTGTACTAAAATATCAATAACTGCTATTGTATAGTTGAAAAACGTAATTAAAAGTTCATCGCAACGATGATAAACATTATGTTCAACCGAAAAGTTTACTAAGTACATGTAGACCTTATTTACCACTAGTACAGCTGCACAAACTCTAGTTCCACACCCTATGCAGCTCAATGGCTTGTTGCTATCTCTCAAATCGACATAATTCTTGGAAATTCTTTTCCATTTCACATGACGACAGCAATCATATCTCATGCCATGAGACATACTCAAATTGGTATGTGATGTCCAATAAACGTAACTGTGTCCTTTCCAGCATTTATTCACAAGAATCTGAATACTCTTTTTATTCGTCTGTGTTCATTATTAACACTTTTCAAGAAGCTTATTTTCCCTTTAACATATATCGCTTTCTGAACGCCAGTTTGAAAAATTCTACAATCAACGGTTTGATCATGCAGATGCTTCAAATGAACAAACAGGTGCAGTTTAAAGTGTCTAGGTGCTACTATAAAGTCAGTCTGGTTCCCTGACTAATTTGCATAATTCTAAGATGAAACCTGGATCCAAATAAAACACGGATGAACCTATTATACAGATTTTTTGGCAATGATCAATTTTGCATAGTTTTTGCTAGTCTGCCATAAGTCCATATTTTAAAAGTAATTTTTGTAAGATTTACGGCAAAATCGTAAGAGGTGGCAGGGCTGAAACTGTCTTTAAATGAATTCACAGCAATTCCAACACAGCTAATTAATCCAAAGTCTATGAGCAGAATAGGTACGAGAAGAAAAAATGCTGAGCATCATACCTCTACCTTTGTCATCGAGCAGGAGAATGTCTGCTTTACTAAAAGTTTTCCTAGTCTTAGTTTGCCATAAAACAAAAGACAATTTGTTCATACACCTGCATGGGAGATTCCTGTGGGATTCTGCACTTGATTATTGTCTCACCATCAAAAGTTTCCAAGTCAAATTAAATTAAAGTAGCAGACTCAGGTTTGGGTTAAAAACTGTTCTTTCAAAATTCAGGTGTGGTCATTGTCTGTGCAGCTACCACTAAAAAACCAGATTCAGTTCCCTCTTTAGCAAGGCCATGTCAACAAATGAAAGTTACAGAAGGCAGACTGGACATGCAGTCAGCTGACTCCACTATATCCTGAACTAAGACATTACATTCAAGGCCAGGCTCTAGGAAGTTGCTCAAATTTTGTAAGCTGAAATCTTCATTTGTGTACCTCTACCTATGAGATTTTAGATTTCACTGATTTAATAACTCCTATTATCCAAACAGCTAGCACTCATGAGATTATGTCTTTAATTCCAGCCTTCAGTGCAAAAACAGCCTTTTACAGTTGATGCAGATATTGTCCATTCATCTCAGGTAACAGTTGAAGGTATGTACTTTGTCCTTCGTCTTTGCTCTCTCAACAGATTGATCAAGGAGAGGAAACATATACATGTAGTTATTACTGGGTGACTAAGCATGCTGTTAAGAAAGAAACCAGGTTGTGTCATTAGAACAACTGAGCTATCAGAACAGAACTCTATGCAGTTTGGATCTATGGATATATGTAGCTCACTCATTCTGCATGTTGAAGTTAGTGTTGTCATAAATTGCAAGCCATGTATGATAGCTGCTTCAGTGGGGAAAGACAGTGGCTCAAACTTAGACAAGTCTGACCATGTCAAAACCCATTTGGGAACAAAGTGGGTAAGCACGGTATGGATGTGCCAAAATTGGATCCAAAGTCAGAGGATACCTTGCTGCAGCCTAGATCATCTCTTCCATGAAGTCAGAATGTCTCTGAGGTTATGGAAGAGTAGTGTGACAGGTGCTAACTTCTGCCTTCAAAGAGAAAGAGAAAGAATTTGACACCTGAAAAAGGGTAGCGAGAGTGGCATGACATCAATGATATGACACAAGCCATTGAAAACACACCGTCTCCCCTTGCATGTTCTCAAAGTAGGGAAATTTCAGCTGTTGTAATCCTCTCACTACTGAAGCTTCAAACGTTTTGATCAGGACATCCCTGAAAGGAGCTAGGGCTAAGGGCATGGATAGATAAGTGGTGATCTCAACTACATGGTTCCCATTCACTCTTTAAAGATAAATTTTCAGGTCATTTCCAAACCTTTTTTCAGGATGAAATTAATTTTTTTAAGATTCACATATGACCATTACTGAATGGAATTAAAGAACATTTTAGCCTTAAAAAAACCATGCATTTTTTAAAATTTACATGAAAGATGTTTCTATTTCGAGACTGCCAAAACATCTAAGTTAGAAAAGATGATCATGAACCAAACCACAAAAGATATTACATGAAACAAGTTTAACTACTATATATTCCTAATGATTGACATGTAAAGTCATTTTAATAAACAGAATATAAATTCTAAATTTACTTGGCTGACCTGCATTACATTGGTATGAGGAAACAACATAAGGAACATAAATTACTTTTGTTTCCTTTCAAACATTTAATTTTAAACAGATCAGAATTATCAGTTGTAAATCAAGATAACAGTCTATATGCATGTTATACAAAATAAACCTTTCCCATCAAAGTAAGCCCTCCCCCTTAAATGGAAAGTATTAGAATATTATTTTGTAAAGAAAAAAGTTTAAACCCTGACTTAATCTTTGCCAATAAAACCCAAAACAAGATTTTTCAAGCAACATAAACTCATTAAGATGAGTTGGTAAAATACAAGATTTAAAAAATGATTTACAAAAATTGTGGATTAAATTTTGATAAAAAGACCTTCACAATTATATACTACTGTATGAAAAAGGATTGAATTTTCTGTAAAATCAACAATGTCTGCTAATAATGCAACAAAACTGTCCCAAAAACCTGTATTGAAAGTCACATGAGCTTTTGTGCTATTCAATAATAGTTTAGCTCAGAGATCCAAAATTCTGGACAACAAATTTGACTTGTTTTCTAATCCGGGTTTCCTCCAAATGCTCCTAACACATTTTTCCCATTTGGACATTTAGGTTGGGATGTGGTATCAGAGAAATTGCCTTTTAAAAAATTGGAATTTGCTGCCATGGCATTGTGATGGCATATGGTAGTAGCTAAGCAGTGGGCCTAGCAAATTTGTTACATGGAATCATACCTGCATGAAATCAACATTAAGAATGATTTATTTTTCAGAAATAGCAAGAATTCATTATGTCTTTAATTCACTGACAGACTAGACAAAACGACAGCACAGATGAAACCTGACCCAGTATTCGCCATTTGCATTACTAGTCACATGACTTCTACATTGGATATCCGATAATCATGTGATATTACAGAAAACACCTAAAATGCTGTACAAAAATTCAAATAAATGAAAGTCAGATACTTTTTGTAAAGTAAAGTCAGATGCCTTTTGTAAAACCCGGAAAGAACATCCAGACCAGAAACGTGTCGCTGTAGAAGCAATCTGGACAGTCATGTTCATCAAGCATAGAGCACATGTAAACCTGTTAGTCACGTGATATAACCAACCCAGTGTAGTTGTTTTCTGAATAAATATATATAAAGAATTTTGTGTTCCTTCATTTTGTTCTTTATTATTACAAACATCATATGACTTTCATTTAATATTTTTTTTTTTCTACAGCATTAGAAATGGGTTATTTCTGATATCATTTGACTACTGGATTTATGATGTCATGAACATGTGGGTCGCAAAATTTGTGTACTCGTGCTGCTAGCAATGCAAATCACAAGTACCAGGTCAAATTTTCATACCGATTTCAAGCAGATTAACACATTTAAGTTTGCTAGGACATCTGGTAAGCAGCACTACTTTGGCAACACCATGTTGGCTTCAACTGATGATACACTGGTTTTCAAATTTAAATTTAAGAAAGAATGCCGATATTGAGCTGTCTGTGGAAAACCAGTCTACTAGTCAAATCTAATCCACTGAAATGTTTGGATTGACTCAACAAGTATATTTATAGCAAGCACCTAAATTATCCATTCTGCAACCTCTGAATATTCTGGTTAGAACTCGCTAAATTTAACTCATGATCAGTTCAGTTATGACTCAATTATATAATGTTTCTGGCATCAAGCGTTGGCGGAAAATTCCATGTATTTCCCCACTTTCATCAATACAAGGACTTCACAGTTTTTCCTGATTTCCCGGTAGCATGGGAACCCTGCAATTACTTGAGCAGAGTGGAGGTTTCTAAAACTTGTCTGGGTTCATCTGATGCTAAATAGCGCAGATCACTGACCCAGGATGTTTCATCTTATGGGGCAATCAGTGCTACTGCAGTATGTGTCACTCATTTGTTAATTATCTTCATAATAAAAACTAATGTTGGAAAGGCATATGTCCACATAAACTCCCAGCTGATTAAATATGCATGACCCATGCTTCTGGATTTAGGGAAAAACAAAAAATAAAGTCAAGCACAGAATGGCCCCAAAAGCCACAGATCTTTTAAAAGTTTCTAGAGGGACAATTCTGTATGTATCCTTAAAGAATATGTCAGCCAAGGCAATGAACTGGTCAGGCATGTGTTGGAATTCAAAATAACCTGATATTGGTTGTACCCATTGATATGTATATTGATTTATGGTATGTGCTTGACTTTTTGTCCAAGACTGAAGGTTGTGGATAAAGTGTTTGCATACCTATCTTTTGTCACGGTTGTAAGTGGTAAATATGATATTCATTAGAATCGAAATTCAAGGGCTAACCTTGTTTATGAGTTAGTGGAATTTTCCATCAAAATAACTGGTTTTCCACAACATTCTATTATGTCTTAGATCCAGTAACATAAGTATAAACAGAGGTTTGGTAAACAAATTATTCCTTCCTTTGTTAAGATTAGCCTGTGGAATCATTTACAGTTGTTTTCAGAAATAATTTTAGAGAACTTTTTTGAATTATTCACTGGAATTACAAAGTGCTCATTATTTTCCAGACTAACACATTACGTTGGGATTACTGTGAACTCAGTGACTGATGGCACATCAAGATATTAAAGACTAATGGTACATCAGGACATGCAAGGTTACTGGAATTCATTTGGCACATTCTACACTCATAGACTTGAGATAGGTTATTTAGGAATATTTGGGATATGATTCATAATATTGTAAGTGTTCCTTAAATTTTCCTTTTGTAAAATTGAGAATTAAATAACTTGTTGATTTTACTATACTTGTTTGTTTGGCTTCTTTTTGTTACACAGTTTAACACTTAGAATCACAATATCGTGAAGGTAATCCCCTATTATGAGGCAAAGGTCTGCTGATTATTCTCTCCATTGGAGAGGTATGTCACCACAACTGAACTGTCCAATATTATCAGGACCACGTATCCATGGATATGTTCCACCCATGTGTGGATCGCACTGATAATGGACTTTATTTCCAAGTGGCTGATATGAAGAGCCCACTCCTGAAGTGTCCACTGACCATCACAAGTCTAATGGTAAACTGGCAATGTAACATGTCCAACACCACATCAAGTAGGCCATGGAGCTGTAAGAAACTTCCTCGCCTAAACATCTTGCCTTATGCTTTCTCTGAGCTATATCTTCAATGTGTTTAGGAGAATGAAAACCAAGTTAATATATGGTATGAGTTCTATATCTAGATGGTCAAAATGTTGAGAAAGATAAGGTTGAACTTCCTACAATGATTGTCAACCCTGAACTGTAAATGAGGGGAGTAAGGGTGTTTATGTTGTGAATCAAAACCCACTCTTACTATCTGGTTTTACAGTATGTCATCCAGGAACACCATGGAGGATGTCCTGAACTGTCATGGATGTGGTCAAGCTTCGAAGTCCAACATTTTGGTTGATGCTTTATCTGAAGCATGGACTATTACTTTCATTGCATTTGGGAGGAGGACACCAAGCTGATATTTATTAAGGGTTCTGTACCGAAATAGACAGGCTGTTGAGAAGGAACAAGGACAGATTTCTCGACATTGATTATCCACCATACAATATGGAAAGTAAGGTTCTTCATGTTGTGAACCAGACACCAAACTTACCAAATGTATTTTTGTTGTGTGTCATGCACAAGCGAAGCTATCTCTGCAGCTGACATCCTGAACCTTACTGAAGGCCCAAGGGCTTATAGTGGGGCCATAAAGACAAGTATATGGAAGCAAGTATTAGACATGTCAAGACCGATCGTGTACTCATTGCACCTCTGCCTCAGGTCTTAGGTACAGTTCATCACTGTAACCCAAAATGTTCTGGAGTAGAAGCTCTGTGTGTGTGATTTTCATATCATTTACACTACACTTTACAACCAGAACAACTAAATTTTCTTGTGTAAAGCATCTCTCTTCATGGGACTACCAGGTAATTGGGAGTTCCTTCATGAAGGTAGGACATCAAAAGTGAGGAGGTTCAGATAATAAAATCTGAAGACCAACTTACACAGTTTGGATCAGCCATTGTTTCAGATAATAGCTGGTATGAATCTGATGGAAAGAGAGCAGTCTGACACCTCATGGGGGTTGCCATAGGGGTGGCCAATGGTGTCTCACTGATAATTGATAGAAGGCCTGGAGAAGGAGAAACTGTGTCACTATCTTCCCCCTCCTTGCATGCCTGCTGATTCATGCCTGCTGATTTGTACAGCTTGACTGGCTCTTCTGCAGTTATAATGGCATACCAAAGATGGCATATGCCTCTTGGTCAGGTCGACTAGTACAGTATGGTTGATATGAACGGCTAACTATGCGGTATGTCTGGCCTGTTAGCCCGAGATAAAACATTTGACCACTGTAACCATATATACTGATCAAACAGATAGACTGGTTGGTCAGCCGTCAGAAAGATGATGTATGCATTGTGATCATTCTGGCTGATGCAGGTTGGTCAGTATGGTTGGATGTACTCTATGGGTGAAATTTGAAACCTTCACATCCAACTTGTTTTCTTAATATGTTCATACACAGATGGGATAAATGATACTTATGCATGCTAATGACTTAGTTTTACTGTTAAACCCTCATGCCTCATGACCATAGGACAAGTTTGACTGTAAACCCTCATGACCATAGGACAAGTTCGACTGTAAACCCTCATGCCTCATGACCATAGGACAAGTTCGACAGTAAACCCTCATGCTTCATGACTGGAGGACAAGTCTGACTGCAAAACATTATGCCTCATAGGCAGGTTGATACTGATTGCAAAACCTCATGCATCACGGGCATGGTTTTATTGTTTGTGATCCCTCATGGCTCATGGGCATTGTTCTATTTGTTTGTGAGCCCTCATGCCTAATGGGCATGGCTCAGTTTGTTGGTGAGCCCTCATGCCTCATATGCATGGTTATATTTGTTTGTAAGCCCTCACACCTCATGGGCATAGTCCTATTTGTTTCTGAGCCCTCATGCCTCGTTGGCAGGATCCTTTACTTATTCCCAGTGAGATTACAATATATAAATGTCACATCTATTCATTGACAAGGTCTTTTGAGTCATTTTTATCATATGCGATTCCAGTACCTCATAGGAATTGCCTGTGCTTCTACTTTATTCACGGATACAGTAGATCCTGGTACCATTCGGCATCTTCATGGGAGTTGGAGAGTACATCTGGACATCACCCATGAGATTAATCTAAGATTCTACTGTTTTCATAAATACAGTAGATTCTGGCACTATTCGACATTTTCATGGGGAATGGAGAGGGCATCTCGACATCACATATGTGATTAGTCAACGTTTCTAATGTTTTTATTGGATTCAGTATATTCTGTTGACAGTGATGTAATATAGCACTCGAACTGATCACATGATTGTCATGCTCAATGCAGAATTTGTGATCATTCAGTGAAAGTTAGTGTGTGTGATTTGGATTTTTAATGTAGCTTTAACAATTTTTCAGTCGTATTGCTGCGATGTCTGCAGTGTGACAGTTTATAGTGATATCTAGCACTGGGGCATCATGCCGCAGACATGTAGCATGATGCCCCACCCAGTCACATTATCCTGACAGCAGGCCGACCAGTCCTAACACTAACCTCTTAATGCTGAGCGCCAAGCGAGGCAGCTGTTAGTACAATTTTTGTAAGTCTTTGGTTTGGTTCGGCCGGGGATCGAACTCACGACCTCCCACATCCGAGGCGGACGCTCTAACCACTAGGCCACAGGAGCGGTCCAGTGAAAGTTAGATATGTCGACTAGTTATGATCATTCAGTGAAAGATATATAGACTAATTATGATCATTCAGTGAGAGATATGTCGACTAGTTATGATCATTCAGTGAAAGAAATCTAGACTAGTTATGACCATTCAGTGAAAGTTAGATATCTAGACTAGTTAAAGTGAGTGGTAAATATAAATAATTTTGTCAGTATGTATTGTGTTTGTATGTAATTTGGATTTTAATGTAGCTTTAACGATTTTCCAACCAGTCATATCGCTACAATGTCTGCAGTATGGTAGCATATAGTGAATCAGTCCTGTCGAATAGTAATAGTGCCCTATTCCCATGCTCAATGTATGTTTGGCTTTGCAGGTGTTGACATTAATTGTGCTGACAAAACAGTCTTCAACATTCATTATTAAAAAAATGATACTTAATGGAATGTACAAGTATCATCAACAGGAATTACATGGACATACTACCAAATATGGATGGCCATATGACTATGCACGAGTACAACCAATGCTATAAATTGTAATTCATTCTGATGAAATTACCTAGACTGCCTTACAAATAGGAAAAAATAGCTAATCAACTGCCACTAAAACAAGCAATTCTTTTCTTAAAATTTCAAAATTTCCCCAAAAATTGATAATTCAAAAGATTCATGGTTACTTTTGAATTACCCCGCTAAATATGTAGTTGTATAAGTTGTATATATGTTCTCATGTACATTTTACTGGTCTGTTTCAAAATAGTTCCGAAACGCTTTTACCGTCAGTTTATTGTGAAGTCTTAAAAACTCAAATTGTTTAAGTGGAAGATGATTAAGTACATTTATTTGGTTATAATTATTTTAATGAAATCTAGAAGTCCTATCTGTTAAAATTAAATGCAACATACAGTTTCTGCTGTGCTTTATTTGAAGTCAATCTGGCCAAAATACAATGAAAATATTTCTCCATCACATTCATACACTTACAAAATGTGTTTATGATACATATATGCAACACAATAATTTTCTACCTGAAGATAAATTATGGCTTAAAAACAATGTTAAATGCAAATATGGATGATAAGATAACTGAGGACAGTTAAAATAAGTGACCCATATAAGGTGTTTCCGTGCTCCCACTTCTCCCTGTTCAACTCTCACTTCTCCCTGTACTGTCCAAAACAAGTCACTTGTACAATTCAAGTCCACTTTGATCCATAGTTGATTAAAGAGAAGACTCAAAGCAAGGATCAGAATAGATATACAGTCATACTAATCAAATAGTCAGGAACAAAAGAGCATTAGGTCAACCAGGTTATGGTCTTAAAGTTGGTTTCTTTTTGCACAGAGCATGCATATAATTAATTTTATTATAAGACTATCTGAAGTCCTGTATATTCCATATTGTCATGTATGTGCCAAATGTCCAGACTGTACTGCAATTAGACAGCCATGCATCGCATTAAGATGCATTCATTACAAGGTAAGTGAGAATAATATATCAAGAAATTACTTACCAACTGATATGTTGTAAGATGCAATTTGACGCTCTGTTCCATCTAATACCTCCAATGCTGTATATAACCCTGCTTTTGATTTGGTTAAATTTTTAATCACCAAGCTATTATCTGTTGATAGCAAGAAATCTTCTCCAATGTCAACAGTGGCATTATTTAACTGCCACTGAACAGATCCACATACTGTAAGTCGATATTGTATTTTCAGAATACTGTATGTGTCATTGATAGCAATCTGTGTTTGATTACCTGCAATAAAGAATACAGAAAACATTATGTAAGTGTTTAGTGGAAAGAAAAGGTTGAAACAATTCCAACGGATTCATAAATGTTGAATTAAATAAGCATCAATGTATGGTTCTTAATTTTATCAAGAAACAAATTATTCAGTCTTTATTAAAGGGAAAAAGTACTCTCCAAACTGTTATTACTATTACAATAATTCACATTAAATTCTAAATCTATGTACCAACTTTTTTAATAAGATCGACAAGATACAGACTGAAACTGAATTGTCACAGGGTTGTGCCATGATGTACAGATACTCCCTACTAAGCTGAATTGTCACAGGGTTGTGCCATGATGTACAGATACTCCCCGCTAAACTGAATAGTCACAGGGTTGTGCCATGATGTACAGATACTCCCTGCTAAACTGAATTGTCACAGGTTTGTGCCATGATACTACCTGCTAAACTGAATTGTCACAGGGTTGTGCCATGATACTCCCTGCTAAACTGAATTGTCACAGGGTTTTGCCATGATCTACAGATACTCCCTGCTAAACTGAATTGTCACAGGGTTGTGACATGTACAGATACTCCCTACTAAGCTGAATTGTCACAGGGTTCTGCCATGATGTACAGATACTCCCTGCTAAACTGAATAGTCATAGGGTTGTGCCATGATGTACAGATACTCCCTGCAAAACTGAATTGTCACAGGGTTGTGCCATGATACTACCTGCTAAACTGAATTGTCACAGGGTTGTGCCATGATACTCCCTGCTAAACTGAATTGTCACAGGGTTGTGCCATGATCTACAGACACTCCCTGCTAAACTGAATTGTCACAGGGTTGTGACATGATGTACAGACACTCCCTGCTAAACTGAATTGTCACAGGGTTGTGACATGATGTAGATACTCCCTGCTAAACTGAATTGTCACAGGGTTGTGACATGATGTACAGCTGTTGTTGTTGTTGTAGGGTTTAACGCCATTTTTCAGCACACGATAGGCTATACATGGTGGCCAGTATTAATGGTGGAGGAAGAACCAGAGAAAACCCCAGAAAGAACCACCGACCCACGAGAAGCTACTGGCAAGCTTTCTCACATACCCACATTAGCCGAATCCAAGACTCGAACCCACGCAGACAGAGGTGAGATGGCAGTGATCTGTAACGGAGAGCGCTTTAGACCACTCAGGGCCCCACCATGATGTACATATACTCCCTGCTAAACTGAATTGTCACAGGGTTGTGCCATGACATACAGATACTCCCTGCTTATTGAATTGTCACAGGGTTGTGCCATGATGTACAGATACTCCCTGCTAAACTGAATTCTCTCCCTTTTCTTCTAGCAATGTCTTTCAGGCACATGGTAATAATGGTAGTCTATACTAGTCTATATTCATCACCAATTCCACTGAATCTAACATGAAACCTATATTCAAATCAAACAAGCAAGTAACCAGATATTACTGCAACAATCATTATTTCCATAAGTGTTGCTATTATTCTAAATTTTAAGGGTCATTTCCATAAGACTTAGAGTCAAATCCTGTGGGGACCGCTCCAGAAGCCTAGTGATGACAGAATCCAGTTCAGATGCAGGTTCAACCATAGCTGAGTCATACCAAAGACTTCTAAAAATGGAACAAACAGCTGCCTTGCTAGACGCTCAGCATTAAGAGGTTAGTGTTAGGACTGGTCGGCCTGGTGTCAGGATAATGTGACTGGGTGCTAGACAACTCTAGAAACTGCCACAATGCAGACATTGTAGCGATATGACTGAAAAATTGTTGAAGCTACATTAAAAATCAAAAAAACACACACACATCTTATAGGTTGACAGGTCTATCAACCTCTCATCCTTGCCATGGGAGGTAGGAACTGTGAAAAGTAGGGGATCATTAGACAAAGCAAAGTATATTGGAGGGTTTATCTCTCTGGACCACCACAGCAGCCATTATGGTCTGCCTAGATC
Organism: Sinohyriopsis cumingii; assembly: GCA_028554795.2. Classification (NCBI taxonomy): domain Eukaryota; kingdom Metazoa; phylum Mollusca; class Bivalvia; order Unionida; family Unionidae; genus Sinohyriopsis; species Sinohyriopsis cumingii. Next base: position 138,537,509 of record CM068827.1, on the reverse strand, counting down.
CACAATGAAATGAGCTGGCTAACAGTTAGGGCCCTGGTGAAGCAGGACAGGCCAATCACCTCTGCAGATAACCAATTATCACAGAAACTTTAGCAATTCAGCAAATTCACCTGAATCTGTAAGGTGTCTCAGGGAGATTTAGGATGCAATCTGGTAAAGTTCAAAAGGAAGTCATATTACTGACAAATCTTCTAGAATTGGATCCTGGAATGTTTATACCATGTACAAGACCAGAAAAGTAGCGCAAGTAACCCAGGAAATGAGAAGATACCATGTGTATCCAACTGGAAGAGCAGATCAATGGCTCTGGCCACAACTCTTTCCAGTAGTGAGCACATTATATACTCAGGCCATAAAGACACAGGAGTGGACATCACAACATCAACAAACATGGCTAAAACCATGACAGAGTGGGAACTATTTTCATTGCAGATTATTACTGACAGATTGGGAACTATTTTCACTGCACATTATTATTGACAGATTGGGAATTATTTTCATTGCAGATTATTACTGACAGAAAGGTTACAATCATCCAGTTTTATGCATCCACAAACAACGCTATTTATCATCAGAAATACTGCTTCTATGAAAGATTGCAGGGTGTACTAGATCAGGCCCCAAAAAGAGACACAAGATCATAATGGAAGATATAAATGTAAAGCTGGCTAAAATAACATAGGAAAAGAAATGATCATGGAAATCAACAGCTTAATGGAAAATAAAGAGTCTGACCAATCCAATAGTCTGGCAAGAGGGTAAGTCTGACCAATCCAATAGTCTGGCAAGAGCAGGTGTCTGACCAATCCGATAAACAGTAAGTCTGGAAAGGTGATCATCAAGGAAGCAGAACTGAGAGCCAGATGAACTATGTATTTTCAAGAACTATTCAACTTCCTGCTACCAGAAATAACACCTGCAGAGACAGTGCTCAGCATAAACACAGCCCTCCCATAATGACAAAAATCAATAAAGCACTAAAACAGATGAAAAAGCAGCAGGCAGCTGGACCCAATAGCATACACATATCTCTACAAGCATTAATTAAAGCCCATTCTGAACAAATCAGTAAAGATCCTGAATACTCTGCTTTGAAAAATCTGGGAAACAAAACAGGACATCCCCACTGAATGGAGAAATGGCCACTTAGTCAAGCAATCCAAGAAAGGAAACCAACTGATGTCTGTTCTAGCAAAATCCTGACCTGCATCATCCTTGAAAAGCTAACGAAGGCAGTAGACCAAATACTCCATCCAGAGCAAGCTGGATTTAGAGGAGAAATGTCCTACACAGACCAGACAGCTGATTTCAGAATCAAGATTGAACAGTTCCTAGAATGTCAGTCTTGCTTTGTACTTAAACTTTATAGACTTTGAAATAGCCATTGAGAGTGTAGACAGAGAGACCACATGGGAATTCCTCCATCACTTTGACATACCATATGTATTCAATTATAAGCTGACTTCCCCCTTTTAAGGTTACAAAAAAACAATTTCTCTCTGACCTACATATAAGTCAGGGTGTATTTTACAAGTCAAATCCATCTGATGTAGTAGCTTGTTGCAGTGAGTTGGAGTTTTGGAAAAATAAACAAGCAAAACTGGATAGATCAACTAATAGAAAAATAATGACAAAACCAGTAGAGAATACAAATGAGTGAAAAATGTCACATATAAATTGACAATTTACAGTTGGTCCTTATTAAATCCATTAAAATCCATAATGCTTGACATTTTAAATCAATTTATAAGATAACACAAATTTAATTATAGGTCACATACCAGTATAAAAACAGTAAATAAGGATCAGATTCACAATATTCCATAATGTGCCAATTGAACATGTCTTATGAATAAATAACGAAATTTAAGTCTGATATATTTGTCATTTACAGTATCCTGTAAATCTCACTACCTAGTGTCATCTGCTACAAAGTCTAAGAATTCATCCTTTCTTGACTCACAATAGTTCTGAAAGCCTGTAAATCTCACTCTCTAGTGTCATCTGCTACAAAGTCTAAGAATTCATCCTTGTTGTCTCACGATACAGTTCCGAAAGCCTGTAAATCTCACTATCTAGTGTCATCTGCTACAAAGTCTAAGAATTTATCCTTGTTGTCTCACAATACAGTTCTGAAAGCCTTTAGTCATTTTAAATCACCATCATAGTCTGTAAATATCCTTCATCTCCGATTCCTCAGATTCACTGTCATGTGTGTTTGCTTATATAGAGACTGAGCTTGGGCTCTGAAATAAACACTTTGATCATACTGTCTGTGATATTTACTAATGGCTGCAACTTAACACATATAAAGATCACAGGGAGTCCAAATAACCACCCTCTATTACTTGAGACTGAGCAAGTATCCAACTCACAGCTCAATTATAGGATTGTCATTCAAGAAAACAAAGAGGGTAATGTATTAACAAGACAAGTAAATAAGGTCAAACATGCACAAGAACTTGTGGAACTCTACCTGGCACGTGCAGGCTTGATGATGATGACAATTTACACACAGCTTTTGGCATACATTTTCGGGACATAAATACCCTACACATTCTGAATCAGGAACTGGGTGCTATCCCCAATTTCTATAGTAAAATCACATACATAAAGTACTATTATTATAATAAAGCTATGAAAGCTAATGAGGCTATAGAGCAGTCACTGCCAAACACGCAAAAATGAAACAAGACAAAATATACTCACTGTATAATTTACAATTTTTTCTTTCAGTAAGATACTGATGAACTGTCATGTCTGATGGAACATCACTGATCCTAAATGATCCTGAACAGCTAAAGAGGAAAAAATATAATGAAACCATTAAACAGGTTGGCAAGAAAAAATTCACACATTTTTACCAAACTGAAATGACACAATGGTATCACATGCAGATCTTATTATGAATTATTCTGAAATAACTAAATCTTTGTAAAAATGGCATGTCATATTACCATACATATTCACATAAAAGTCAGGTCCAACTCTGCTGTCACATTATCTGCCAGCAAATCAGGGTCTATGTTGTTTGCTCTACTGATTACTCTAAGTGATTGATGTCCACTTTTTGCACAATTTACAAGTGAATATTGGCACAAACAAGTATGATAATACAGAATATCTCATTTCACAGCATTTGTAACTGAAGCTTTCTGTGAAACTTGACGTAAAGGTGTAACTTGACATATAACAAATAAATATAATTGGACATGGTTATCAGCAAAACATACACAAGAATAACTTTTTCTTACTTAAAAGTTAAGGTAATAGATGATGAACATTTAAAAACAAAATTAAATGTTAATTTTGGTCCTCATGCCCATAGCAGTACTGTGTTGTATCTAGAATCATGTTATAATGATGCGCATTACAATGAGTGATATATACATTTATTTTTTAAATTATTGACTGTGTATGAGCATCCTGTTTATATGCATTTATCAATAATGAAATGCACAAAAATATAACTATTGGTCAAATTTCTATAATTACAAACCAGATTTTACAGTGTATAACAAAACAAACAATTTACAAATGGAAAGAAAGCAAGAAGGGAAAAAGTAACAGAGATATGTGGAGTAAACAAAAAAGATAAATTATTGTGCTACGTTCTAAATAGTTACATATTAATTGTTGACAGATAGAATTCGTTATCTTAAGGTATGTTTTAATTTAACTTTACAGATGCTAACTTCTGATACAATGACAATGGAAAACCTGTATGAACTTATTTTTACTTAGTATGTCTATTATCCACTTTGCACAGCTATTTGCTTGTTTTGAATTGTACATGCCCACTTGCAAACTGCATATAAAAGGAGATTTGGATCTGTACTGTCTACAATAGATGCATATTATGCATAAATAAGTGTCTAACTTTGAAGCCTGTTTGGCTGCAACACAGCTTCCAGAACAGAGACCACACCAGACACAGTAGGGATCCTCTCCACACACATCTATGGTGGTATAGTCACAACTGTCCAGTTTAAACTGGTCCACTGATTTGTCAGAGCCCACATACAGTGTATCATTCTGAAGTAGAAAATAAAATATTATAGTGTGCTTGTTTTGAAGGTGGAATAAAGACTGTGCAGTGTGCTGTGTTGAAGATGGAAATAAGACTGTGCAGTGTGGTGTGTTGAAGATGGAAATAAGACTGCAGTGTGCTGTGTTGAAGATGGAAATAAGACTGTGCAGTGTGCTGTGTTGAAGATGGAAATAAGACTGCAGTCTGTGTGCTGTGCTGAAGATGGAAATAAGACTAGTGTGCTGTATTGAATAAGGAAAAAAGACTGCAGTGTGCTGTTTTGAAGATGGAAATAAGACTGCACAGTGTGCTGTGTTAAAGATGGAAATAAGACTGCAGTGTGCTGTGTTGAAAATGGAAATAAGACTGTGCAGTGTACTGTGTTGAAGATGGAAATAAGACTGCAGTGTACTGTGTTGAAGATGGAAATAAGACTGTGCAGTGTGCTGTATTGAAAATGGAAATAAGACTAGTGTGCTGTGTTGAAGATGGAAATAAGACTATGTAGTGTACTGTGTTGAAGATGGAAATAAGACTGTGCAGTGTGCTGTATTGAAAATGGAAATAAGACTAGTGTGCTGTGTTGAAGATGGAAATAAGACTATGTAGTGTACTGTGTTGAAGATGGAAATAAGACTGCAGTGTGCTGTGTTGAAGGTGGAAATAAGACTGTGCAGTGTGCTGTATTGAAGATGGAAATAAGACTGCAGTCTGTGTGCTGTGCTGAAGATGGAAATAAGACTAGTGTGCTGTATTGAAGAAGGAAAAAAGACTGCAGTGTGCTGTTTTGAAGATGGAAATAAGACTGCAGAGTGTGCTGTGTTAAAGATGGAAATAAGACTGCAGTGTGCTGTATTGAAAATGGAAATAAGACTGCAGTGTGCTGTTTTGGAAATGGAAATAAGACTGCAGTGTACTGTGTTGAAGATGGAAATAAGACTGCAGTGTACTGTATTGAAGATGGAAATAACACTGTGCAGTGTGCTTTATTGAAAATGGAAATAAGACTAGTGTGCTGTGTTGAAGATGGAAATAAGACTATGTAGTGTACTGTGTTGAAGATGGAAATAAGACTGCAGTGTGCTGTGTTGAAGGTGGAAATAAGACTGTGCAGTGTGCTGTATTGAAGATGGAAATAGGACTGTGCAGTGTACTGCGTTGACAATGGAAATAAGACTGCAGTGTGCTGTGTTGAAGGTGGAAATAAAAGCTGCATTGTGCTGTATTGAAGATGGAAATAAGACTGCAGTGTGCTGTGTTGAAGATGGAAATAAGACTGTGCAGTGTGCTGTATTGAAGATGAAATAGGACTGTGCAGTATACTGCATTGACAATGGAAATAAGACTGTGCAGTGTGCTGTATTTAAGATGGAAATAAGACTGCAGTGTACTGTGTTGAAAATGGAAATAAGACTGCAGTGTATTGTGTTGAAGATGGCAATAAGACTGTGCAGTGTGTGATGTTGAAAATGGAAATAAGACTGTGCAGTGTACTGTGTTGAAAATGGAAATAAGACTGTGTAGTGTGCTGTATTGAAACTGGAAATAAGACTGCAGTGTACTGTGTTGAAAATGGAAATAAGACTGTGCAGTGTGATTTTGATTAAATGAAGACAAACTAGTCAGAAAAACACTTGTATATTGACAACTTACATTTGTGTAGTACAGTCCATAACCTGTTAAGTATTGTAATTATATATAATAAATCCATGAATTCAAGTATAGATCACATCATAAACTTCATGTATGACTCACATCCCACTGGAAAACACAAACACATTTTTGTTTTTAATTGACAGTCTTCATTTTGATCTATATCCGATTATCACTTAACAATTCACTACAATTGTTGCAAGTAGCACAAGGCTACAGCTGTTTACATGCTACATGTACTTAAATTAGCCTAGTTTTTGTTCAGTTGGAGACAGTATCATCTTGCTGAGGGATGAGGCAACTGATAGGAAAATGAAAACTAGAACAAATTAAAAGTTTAACCAATATCTATGCAAGATACCCCATCTTCAGTTAACTCGACGGACATAAATCTGTGGTTTGAAAAGATTGGAAATTTAATTTGCATATTATGCCACCGTTGGTAGCAACTGTAAGCATATTTTATTCCCTACAAAAATGTAACTTCAAGGCACAAGAAACAAGTTCCAGTCACTTTGGAAAATGCAACAATCTATCAGATTCCATTGATTTTATTTAAGTCTGGTGCTGACTTCCTTTGACAAAAGGTTATTTGTTTCTATTGAAGACTGTAGTCAGCTTCCTTTGATGATGGGTGCATGTGTTATTGAAGTAACCACTAAAAGACACCTTTGGAGGACCAAACAGATCCATGTTTCTTATTGTGGCAGCAAAATCAAATAACTGTTGAACATTGATTGAGACTATATGTACAAGAAGATGTTATGATGTCACACTGAAAACTTAACTGGATAATGCTGAAAGTGACCTACATTTACCGGTTGTAGTTAAATGCAAAACTTAACATAATCACTTGAACACAAAAAGTCACTGTGGGCTACTTATGCCTGTCGTAAGCAGTACCCTTCAAGATAAACAGACCAAGCAATTTTATGGCTGTTAGAGGACTGAGCTAATGTAAACCACCTACAACAACAACAATGATGAGAACAGCACTGATGTTAGAAAAGTGTTCCCCGAGTCACCAATGAGGTAGTAAGAGATGGAATCAAAACTTGAACTCAGAAGCCTTCTACACATTCATCTCATGACCCATCTAAGGAAATGACCCATGGATAGGAGTGGTCAAGTGTATAATGCAGGAAATGACCCATGGGTAGGAGTGGTCAAGTGTATAATGCAGGAAATGACCCATGGGTAGGAGTGGTCAAGTGTATAATGCAGGAATGATTCTGCCTTATTAAATACAGCTGCCTGGTGGCCCCTATTTCTGTTGTGGTCCCAGAAATTTTGTTTTGAAATATCCCAACTAAAGGTTAATATCCCAACTGAAGGTTAATACATCTTATCTTATCAGAACTTTTACCATTATTCCATTCATATCTGTTACATGTTACCATTATTCCATTCATATCTGTTACATGTTACCATTATTCCATTCATATCTGTTACATGTTACCATTATTCCATTCATATCTGTTACATGTTACCATTATTCCATTCATATCTGTTACATGTTACCATTATTCCATTCATATCTGTTACATGTACTACAAGATCATAACAATAACTGTACCTGTTTCTTTATAAGAAGTCATCTTAATCATACAAAAGCTTGGCATTTCCTTAAATGTATTTAATCATATTAAGTCTAGGTCAAAACTGGACTCTATATCGAGATGAAATTACCTTCCCAGCCAGAACAGGCAAAGCTGACAAAAATAGGGTGAATTGGTGCCAAATATAAAAAATAGCCACTTTAGACACTTTTTGCATATTTTCATGTCAAATTATTAAAATTATGAAAAAATATTGAATGTTTATAAAAATATTAACACTTTTCTTATTTTGCTTCACCATAGATGCTGTATAACATAAAACTGTAACTCTGAACATAGGTTAGTCAATCAGCAGCAACATTTCCATTGCAGAAGTCCTCTTGTCAGAAGTTTATGATGAAATATTAGATAAAAATTATTACTTTTATTAGTAATTGACCTAGATATGTCCATTATTTTCTTCAGATTAGGTAATAAAAATTAAATTCTTTACTTGTTTTTCAATGTAAGTGAATTGTCAGTGGAAATACTGTATATAGCAACTAATTTCTGGTATAATTTATAACTAAAAAATTAGCACCAAAAAATGGATCCAGAATATAAGACTTCTTTTTCCATTTACCACCTGAAGGGAAAATTGATGCAGAAGTCAACATTTGCTTTAATTACTAATGCACTGTACTGAAACAAAACAGTAAGGTGATAATGTCATGAAATCAATGCAAGGTGATATGACGGACTCTAATGTGACTATTCCACCTAAATCACATCCTAACATGGACTGTGCATGTACTGAGATTCTCCAACATATAAACAGCTGACAAGAGGACAGAGAACTCCCCATTTCCATAATGAAAATTTCTGTTGACTAGCTGTTTGGTGAGTTAACAGTATATATTGGTAATGGTTGGTAAAAATATGGGGGAAGTAGAACCGGGGGGGTGTGTGTGCCAAGGAAACACCATAGTTCATTATTTACCTAACATTTTAATATCCATACCCCTTTCTAACTGCTTCATTCTGTTTGAACCCCACTGAAATCAAAATCATTGAAGGATGTCGTCTCTAGTTGCTCAAGCATTAATCTTTTGATGTTTCTATGCTTCATGTTTCTTAACTCTGCATGAATATTCTGAACCCATTTCACTGTCTGAAGATGCATATACATAGCCAGCTGGAACAAGTTTGAAAACTGAAGTTTATGGTTATGTTGCCACAGCTCACAGTATCATCCTTTCGATACTTCAGCTCAAAATAAACATTTTCACTATCATAAACTCTGCCAACTGCCAAAGTTTCACATTTTTGAATCAGTGCTTTACTGACTACCATGCCATATTTACTATCTGTTCCATAATGCTGTATCAAGATTTAAAGTACATTAATGACATAGTGTGCTTGTTCAGAGAGAGGTATTTTGATCAAATAAAAATCTTTACATCATAAATTTCTGTTTTTTGGTTCTTAAATGTATCTTAACCCATACTGGCTACATAGATTTGTAACACAAGATTCTGCAGGGAAAAACTGTTTGTGAAAAGACATGAATATTGTACTGTTCTTTTAACTTTTCTGCATTTCAATTCAGCTTGTTATTCTGCCTTTAATTTCAAAATATCACTGAAATGGGGTGCTGACTGGCATGATGTTTCTTTTTGTCCAACTAGCATGAACACTGGACTCATATTTAACACCAAGCTCAGGTTCAAAGTGACGTACTGGTCTCAAACATTTCACTGACGAGATTGAAAATTTTAATAATTAAAAGAACTCTGGCATGCAGTATCTTTACAAACACAATCATGGCATGGCTGAAGGATACATCTGGAATTTGGTTTGGCCCAAGTACATAACTGACAATTTTCTGATATACCCTTTGGACAAATCTCTAATGAAGTTCATTATCACCAAAGTCCGTTGCATTGAAAATTCAAAACAGCCTATTCTTATACTCTTTTAACTCACACTTAAACAAGAACCAAGAAAATGTCAGAATCCATTAGTATCAAGGAAACAGATCAGCACAAAATATGCACACAAAACATCGACTTGGTTGTAATTTATTAAATTATGATTTTTTCAAAACCATGTCAGTTAGCAACAGATGATCATGCAGTGAAAAAGAAACCGCAAATCATTTTCTTAGACTGTGCAAAATATTTACCCTCAGAAACCAAACAATATGAATTTTGCTCCATATTAAAGATATAAATTTATTATTAATGGGTAACCCAATCATTGAGGTAAATGAGAATATTTTCAAGGCAGTCCAAAATGATTACCATATATACTCACGTACAAGCCAAATAATTTAGGAAAAATAAAGACCTGGAAGAAGGGGGGGGGGGGGTCAGCTTATCTGCGGGCCAATGTGTAAACTTAACAGTCTTTAGGTCTTTTTGTTGACTACTGTAATGGCTGTAAATCTTGGGACACAGAACAATAATTTGTTCCTGTTTCTTAAGACATACCCATGTAAAAAAAATGTAACTTTCGGTGACCAATCAATTATTAAACTGTTATAAAGTACTTTGATTGATTTTGTTATTATTTTGCATGTGTATATTTTCTTATTTTTCCAACATGAAGTTAAATAAAGGTAAATACAGACTTCATAATTCGTGGGCCTATTGAGTTTACCAGGGAGACCATGCTGAACTATAATGTATAGTACTTACACAGTGCAAAGCGTGCATAGCATCACTTAAATCCTTACTTATTCCCAAACATTGATGCAGATTTTGCTTTATCCATTGTTTTGACCAAATTGCATTTTTCCATATAACATTTCAGCTAGCTTCATTTATGTTGAATCACGCGCTCACAAGTTACTCATTTTCAATGATATAAGCAATCCTACAAATTGAGGTAATATTTTAAAAAAAGGTACGCACATTTATTTGTACAAGGCACATAACCATCATAATTTGCATGTTCACGTAGTGTGGTAATAATAAAGGTTAAAAATCTCAGAGATAACTAAGATCAACATCAATCAATTTTAGTTTTGTGTTTTAGCTGAACAAACATCATAACTTTCCACACAGTGGAAAGCTTGATAGCTCGGTGTCTCCTATGTTGATTATCAGCGAATTTGTCTTTTTGCGACAGCAGTACAGGCCACTTAATCATTAAAAACCTGAAACTGGCTTGTGATAAGAGGGAATTTTGACTGGTAACTATACCAGATTAACATTGGTATATACAGTATATAAATACCAGGTGTTTACTTTTGCAAGTTTCTTTCGTGGGAATGGAGCTATAGCATATGGGCTTACTTCATTAGTAGTGATTATTCTTGAAACTGAAATTAATTGTGGACAATTTTATTGTTGTGGTTTATCATTTTGTTCTGGTTTATTTTTTTATTTTTGTATTATTGTAGAAGTAATAATAATCATTAATTTATGTGAATAATGTTTAAACGTAGCATTCTATTTAGTGAAGAAGCGAATGCCTTATACTAAAATAATTATTTCATCCAACAATAATTCACAGGTGATACAACAGAACATGTAGGACTTTTCTTGTTTAGAAGAAATGAAAATCGAAGACATAATGTAATAATCAGGAGTTCTCTACAAACATCGGAAGATATTATGAAATTGGGAGGTAGGTGTGGAGTGACCCCAAAAATCGGGAGATTTTTTTCACTCCTGGTGTGAAAGTTGACAGGTATGGTGTAAGGTCACTTACATCAAAGCAAACTACAACTCCGCTTTTATGGTATTAGCATAATTTTTGAAGCATTATTTCTGAAACTTTATAAGAAACAGAAAATTAAATAAATTACTTTCAAACAAGTTTATACAATTTCTTTTTAATAATCATGCACGCCAACCGCAAGTATACATGTAATTTTTTAAAATACAAGTTTGCCTAAACAAATGCATTTAGAACTTACCTCGTGCATCTTGAGATGCATCAGAGTAGTAACTCGGCTTTTACGCGGGTCATGCACTTTTTAGTGTTTATACCTGATAAGTTGGGGGGGGGGGTCGGCTAATACGCGAATGGGCTTATACACAAGTAAATACGGTTATTAAACCCAACAGATTTATTTTATCACTACTTACGTCTTTACACTAAGTTATTACATCTCCATGATTTCAACAAAATAAACACTCCGTAAGTCAAAGTTGACTTCCATGACAACTTCAACAAATAATCTTAAACACAAAATTCCTTAGTATAGCCCTTTTCTGATACACTCTGAATACAAAATTCAATAGTAAAGCAATTTTCTGATAAACAATGAACATAACATTCTTTAGTGCAACCCTTTTCTGATACACTATGTTGTGTTATTTTGGATTTAATCCCATTTCTCAGCATACGACTATACATGGAGACCAATATACCTGGTTGAGGAAGAATCAGGGAAAACCCCGGTAAGAACCAATGACCCACAGGAAGCTACTGGCAAACTTTCACACATACCCACATTGGCCAAGCCAAAGACTCAAACCAAGGTTAGATGGCAGTGATCGATAAAGGCAAGCACATTAGACCACCTAACACCTGGGGCCCTGATATGAACACAAAATTCCAAAATGCAGCCCATAACACCTGGGGCCCTGATATGGACACAAAATTCCAAAATGCAGCCCATTTCTGATGCACTGTGAACAAAACATTCCTTTGTTTATCTTTTTCTGATAAACCGGATACTCAAACATGCATTTTGAAGGGCAAAACTTGGCATCTACTTGTAAACTTTATACTCAGTGTATGAGAATGTACCACTTTAAAGGTGAACAGATGAATGGACATACCTGAAGATACATAATTTGATGGATGGATTAGATCAACCTACACTTACTGCAAGTTTTATATTCCATATTGGCCTGTGGTCTGGATAGACTTCATACCCTGTCAACATCACAGATTTAAGTGGATTGGCTCTGTTATCCAGTAAAATCTTGTAAATATATCCATCATCTAAAAAAACAAAAAAACATTTCTGATTTCTGTAACACGAATATGCCAGCATCTCCCCATTGTTTGATCAAACTGAATAATTAGGCTTAGCAGCATATGTTCACACTTCAAACAATATCTTGATTAACCTGTTGCTTGGCTCACCAATATCATTAAGACTATTATGTGGGAGGCATTAAATGGGGAATGAAACGAAGCTTAATGTGCCTATCATTATTAACACATAAACCAAAATTTCACCCCACAATCTCAATGATCACACACAAACAGGCTCCTTAAATCCATGTATTTGACATACATCTGCAGCAGTACAACTGCTTTGACAGGCAACTGATCAATTGAACCTTGCATATAGGATATTCTACAATATAATTATGTCAAATTGTCTTTGATTTGTTTATGGATGAAACTGTAAAATGAACACCTTTAGGAAGTAAAATTCAAAGTTCTCTATGTTATGTTTGCATACTATATTTTATCGAACAATCAACAAACATGTCACCAACTAAACTTAATTCAAAGATGTCAAGATCAAATTTATAAATTTTATGTCAGCCAATGAAAAGGAAATCATTGGTATATCATAGACATACACATATGGTTTGCTGCTATCACCTGAGAAGACACGGTGACCTTAAACTTTGGCTTTCTACCCCAAAAAATAGACTTCTTTCAACCCAATGCAGCCGGTCATCCACTAACTGAATGGTACATGGTCAATAACTTTGTGCAGAAGCCATTTTTTTTTCTCCAGTCACTGTGATATTGACCTCTGACCTAAGTATTTAAAAGTGTTGTACCTTGCCTGAAGTGCAAGCCATCTTCCAAGTTTAGTCTAGGTTTATGATGTACAACTAATGGTATTGATGTTATAGTACAGATATCATTCTTCTTAAGGTCAACATGCATGACCTAATACCATCTCACACTGGAACTGATAAACAATAATAGTGATAATAATAATAATTACAATAATAAACAATAATAAATACTTTACTTTGTGATGGTAACTTGGTCAATTACCCTGAGGCTCTCCATATGAACAAACATTGTATACATAAAAAGAGTCAAGTATGCTTAAATACATTAAGCATAAAAACACAAATTGTACATTATAGCTGGAATAAATTTGGAGTGCCATGTATTTTAAGATTTATTTGTCATATTTGGACATTTAGGTTGGGGTGTGTGGGTCATTGCAATTGCATATAAAAAATTTGGAATTTGTTGCCACCGTGTGGTAGCGACATTTGGTAGTCGCTTACCAGGGGGCCTAGAAAGTTTAAACTTATATCAACTCAAACCTGCATGAAATGTGTGTATGACTTTGATTTTTAATGTAGCTTTAACAATTTTTCAGTCATATCGTAAAGATGTCTCACCTGTAACATTATCCTGACATCAGGCTGACCAGACCTAACACTAATCTCTTAATGCTGAGCGCCAAGCGAGGCAGCTGTTAGTACCATTTCTGAAAGTCTTTGGTATGACTCGTCTGGGGATTGAACCCGCGACCTCCTGAATCTGAGGCAGACGCTCTAACCACTAGGCCACCAGAGCAGTTCCTGCATGAAATTCACAAAAAGTGATTTATTTTCTCAGAAATGGCAAATGTTATAATCATGTCATTAATCCGCTGATAGACAAGAGAAAAACTATGGCATAGATGAAACCTGACTCAGTACTCGTCATTTGCATTGCTAGTCACATGACTACACAAATTTCAAATGACGACAACGTGATATCAACAAGAAACTCCTTTAAAATGTTGTACAGAAATTCAATTATATTAAATGAAAGTCAGATACTTTCTGTAAAAACCAGCAATCTGGCCAGTCTGATTTATCAAGCAGAGAGCACATGTCAACGTGGTAGTCACGTGATACAACAAAACTCCAGAAGTTGTTCTTGGAATATATAAATATGAAGAATATTGTTTTCTTTCATTTTTGTATTTTTACTACAGCCATTATACGACTTTCATTTAATATTTTTTTACTTTTCTCTGCAACATTTGAAAATGTGGATTTGTGTACTCATGTCACTAGCAATGGAAATCCCGAGTACCAGGTCACATTTCATCAACAATGTGGTTTTATCTTGTCTTTCAGCAGATTAAAGACATAACGATTTTAATACTCCCAATTTCTGAGAAAATAAGTAATTTTCATATTGACTTCATGCATGCATCACTTGATCTAACTTTTAATGTTTGCAATACCATGCAGTGAGCAGTTAGGCTTTGCCACCACGCTGGCCTCTTGTGATGCTAGACTTGTTTTCATACCTTCCATGTATGAAATGCATTTTACAATCATAAAAAACTGCTCCTGGGGCAACTTGTGATCATAATATATAACAAAATAATCATTTGAAAAACTTACAAACCTTCCAAAAAATTTCAACTTGACTTGAATAACTTCACAGCATTTATTGTCACATGAATTTGTTCTCCAATACTACTGGTGCTTAAGTTATTTCATGTGCATCTAAGTGTTCACATCCTAATTAAGTCAAAATAATTTCTCAATTTTTGCAGCAAATATATTATACTACTCTCTTTTCATAACAAATCTGTAAAATAAACACCCAAGTACATCAACTATATAAGAATTATCACATACATTCACTTGTCTTTTTCTCCAATGGACACAACATGTTGATATTCCAGTCGAGCTCTTTTTGCGGCTTTGGCAAAGATTTGTTTAGCCTTCCTTTTTGACTGAAATTTTCGGCTCAATGTGCAATCGTTTCTTTTCCTTCTCAATGAGAGCCTTTCTTCCTTCCAAGCTGTTGCTGGTATTGGAGACATGCAGTATGCATATTCAGACAGAGAGCTACATGTTCTCTTGTGCAAGAAATCTTTCTTCTTATAGTAATTAATTGCACTTTTTTCCAGATGCCTTCTAAGCTTCATTTTTTCCATATGCAGCTTCTTTTGTAGGTGCCATTCCAAAATCTTCCAACCACAATTGATGTAGAACTGAGGTCACAAAATGCCAGACCTCTAGCGTTCAGTTTTCTTATAAACTGACCAACTAAATTTCTGTCAACTTTTTGCTCCAGCCATTCCCATTTCCATACGTTCAACTCGGGACACCATTTTTGTGTTTGTGTGCTGCAAGCACGCTTCTTCTTTCCACTGCCATCAGTTTCCATTAGACGAATATTTATTGGATGAATTGAAACTTTTGACCAATCAGAATACTCTTTATGAGAGTCGTTGGGCTAACTAATATATGGAATGAATACATTACAAGGGTTGTTGCAGAATGTGACTGAACAGACTGTTTTTAAAAAACCGGATCGGAGATGATAAAAAATGGACTATAAACAAGAAAAATCGGATTCACGTCAGGAGAAAAGCAGAATTCCACTTTAAAATGGAGAAAAATCATGTCTGCATAATGTACATGAAAAAACAGAATCAACCAAACACTAATAGGCTAAAGCATAAAACCTTTGGACAGAAAAACAAGTCAAGTATTGACCATCTTAATAGCCTCATCCCTGACATCAGTGTTTCCCTTTACGCACAATTGTGCGTCAGGGACGCACGCTGGAGAAAATTGACGCACACATGTTGTTGCCGTGTGTTTCTTTAACGCAAAGGATTTTCATAATATTATCAGGATTTATTTAATACCCAATGCATTGGACGATGTATGGCATCGTATATACTTCGAGTATAGGCATTGACTGGTTCCTCGCTTTGTTTGCTCCCTGCCTTGCGCTCCTCTATTCGTATAGCAAAGTGCAACACAGGGAACATATAAAACA
Source organism: Sinohyriopsis cumingii (assembly GCA_028554795.2). Taxonomy (NCBI): domain Eukaryota; kingdom Metazoa; phylum Mollusca; class Bivalvia; order Unionida; family Unionidae; genus Sinohyriopsis; species Sinohyriopsis cumingii. The sequence continues at coordinate 138,521,546 of CM068827.1, read as the reverse complement.
ATGAACCAGACTAGCATAGGCAATGTTATGACAGAGTAGCTTCCCTTAATCTCACAAGCTTCTCGCGATTTCCATCGAGCTCAGCAAGCTGTCATCTAGATGTTTAATCTCAAGGCTTGTTGCACTAGAAAGTGATCACCAGATTAAAACGTTATGCACTAAAATGCATTAGCGAAGAAAGTGAAAGAAGCAGAACACAAAAGAGTAACTGTGGAACTAACTTTAATGAAAAATGAAGAAAATAATTCCCTTGACTGGAATACGGCACATTCATTATGATTACCAGTGCGACTTCTGATTGCGTGATTGCAAAGACTGCAAAAGTGAATAATCTTTTCGTGACAGGATTTTAGAATTTTCAAAAATCTGCCCTCGTTTGCCATAAGATATCTGGAGAACACATCATAACCTAAGACATGATTTCACAACAATGAAATCAGTAAACTTGCAGAGACAAATGCGTTTTTTGGATTACAAAGTCAGTGGGTCATTGCAGATTTTGTTTGTTTTTAACTTTTGCTGCAATAAAAGAAAGATCTTAATGTTCAAGTGTAACTTATTAGAAAGAAGATGAATCATTATCCTCCTGGATATTTGAATAAATGTGTTGTAGGATGAAGTACAATGAAACCTATGATAGTATACATTTTATGAAAGGCAGTAAATTAACTCCCATTTCGTTAAAAAGATTTATTTGGCTTTCTGTATTGGCTTATATGTAATGTGTTGGGCTATAATACTGCTTGAGGAGACTGTTAAAAGTACGACTTTAAAAGAAAAATGAACTAATACAATTATTCTTTAAATGGACAATGCATTTGTTTGTTAATTGTGCATGTTGGTATATTTGTATGTTTAGAGAGAGAGAGAGAGAGCATGTTGTGCACGTTGCAGTATCCTACTTCAAGCTGAAAAAGTACGAGTCGTATGAAAATTTGTCAGTATTTTTTTGACCCCCACATTTTTTATTTGACCCCCAGTTTTGACACCTAGGGGTTTTTTGTACCCTCAATTTTACACCCCTGGGGGATACACTGCCTGACACTGAGTTCAAATTACAGTTGGATAAACAAATACATATTAAGCAGACAAGACTGCAACAAAGGCGATACAAAATTATGCTGTATAATGAATTCTTCATTAGGGACAGCAGAGATAATTATTTCTTCTGAAGCAACTTTCAACATAAGTTCAAAGAAAAATAACTTACTAGATGATACCAGGAACAAAGTATCTCTTTTGCCAGTGATATTGAAGACAGTGATAATTTTGTTAAGAACCAGGTTACTGTTGTAAAACATGGGTTGTCCGTTAGTAGGTCCCACCTCATCGTTCATCAGCTGGTACTTCACATACTCTGTTTGGTCTGGACTTAGAGTTAGATTGGCATCTTCATAAATGCCACACTGAAATATTCAATTTTACATACCAGTAGATTTTATACTGAAATAAATTCTAAATACCTGAAAATGCTACAATGAAATAATGTTAAATTTTACATACATGTAAATGATACAAAATTACCCATAAATGATTCACTGAAATAATATTCAATTTTATATACCTGTAAATGATACAATTACGCATAAATGATACACTGAAATAATATTTAATTTGTTTGCATATATAAATAATCTAATGACCTGTAAATGATAAACTGAAATAATATTCAGTTTTAAGCATTTATAAATGATACAACTGCATGTAAATGATACACTGAAATTATATTCAATTTTAGGCATTTGTAAATGACACAATGACCTGAAAATGATACACTGAAATAATATTCAATTTTATGCACTTGTAAATGATACAATTACCCATAAATGATACACTGAAATAATATTTAATTTGTTTGCATATATAAATAATCTAATGACCTGTAAATGATAAACTGAAATAATAATCAGTTTAAAGCATTTATAAATTCAATTTTACATACCTGTAAATGATTAAAGGCTCCAAATGATTATTTACTATAATCTGATACTAAAGTCATATCAATCTTCTTCTAGTGTTTTACATTTTATATTACTCCAGTTCTGAATACATGTAACTATTTTATGCACAAAAAGAATGACAACAACAGAACTAATTCTCAAGAAGTTAAAAATAAATACAGAATTGAAACAAAGTGTTTTATTCTAATCTTGCATAGAAATGAAATTTTAACAGCACACAAGTTCAAGTCTTTTGGATGATTAAAACCATACAAAACCATCCACTACCTGTCATGTGGAGATGCAGTATCTTTACATGTTGAATGGCATAAAAAAAACTACACACCAGCTGTCACATTGAGATTGCAGACCATCTTTACACAATGTTTTAACAGCATATAAAACTACCAAACATCTGTTACCTGTAGATTGCAGACCATCTTTACACAATGTTTTAACAGCATATAAAACTACCAAACATCTGTTACCTGGAGATTGCAGATCATTTTTAGACAGTGTTCAACTGCATGTGCTATCCAACAGTTGTCACATGGTGACATCAGACCATCTTTGAAATTCTCATCATCTGCATCCAGTTGCAATAGTGAAATCAGTGATATGCTTTGGTTTGCAAAGCTAATGAACTGCAACATGACCATGACCCATGTTTATGTGTGTGTGTGTTTTACGAGTCCAGGCTCTTACAAAAAGTAACAGGAAAAAAGTGAAGACAACAGGCAACAAACGTAACAAATACTTTTTTCCCTAGAATATCAAGTGAAAAATGAGAAAAAAGAACTTACGGTTTTACAAATCAAATCCAAAAACAATCCAGGAACTAAAAAAATAGAAGTCTTAGTAATATAAAGTCCTGAATGAAACTGGATTCGAATCACAACAAAATCTAAAATGGAAGACGATGACATCATTAATAGTCAGCAAAGTGATACATTGTCAACAGTCTCTTGTTGAATCACAGAAAATATTATTCCAGTTTTTGAATGCTGTATAAATTTCAATAAATGCCCTTGTCCAAGAATTAATTTAGAGCACTAGTATTTCCAGAGAAAATAATCACTTGAAATCCAATAATTTCAATTAAAAAAATCAATGCCCAAACTGGTTACAACACAACTTGTCAAAAGTTTGAAGCCCAAAGACACAAAACAGATTCCCAGATGGGGGTCACACGGTCATCCTTCCAGAACAAATCTGAAGCTTTTAACATGCCTAACATCACGTACACGCAGTATGGCCTTAATTGAAATCAATGGTTCTTACTCTGGGAAAGAATAATAATAAAACTTGTTTACCAGAACTGCTCCTGTTTTTGAATCAAGGTCATAAACTGGATACAGTGTTTCTATTATTATAACAGTCAGGTCAATCAGAACTGAATTGCTGGAAAATGACAAATCCAGTAAACAATGTTACCTTACAATAACATGTAATGGAATAATACAAAAAATTTAAACAAACAAACAAATAATTAAATTAAATATACATAACAGTTTCTATGACTTGGATTTTTAACACAGCATTTAAAAAAATTCAGTCATATAGCTATGATCTCTTTAATGTGGCAGTTTACAGTGATGCCTAGCAATGCCTAAGTCATGTCTTGCCCAGTCACATTATCCCGACACCAGGCCAACCAGTTCTAACACTAACCTCTTAATGCTGAGCACCAAGTGAGGCAGCTGTTATTACCATTTTTATAGGTCTTTGCTATGATTTGGCTGGGATTCGAACCTGAAACCTCCCACATCTGAGGTGGATGCTCTAACCACTAGGCCACCGGAGCAGTTGACAACAGTTTATCAACAGAATTATCCAAAAAGGTGATTCAAATGACTGATACTGACACTGATAAAACCAACGCAAACACATTCCTGAGAGTATCATAGCTGCCAACCCTCTAGGCTCGCAATTAGAGAAAATAGGGATAAAAATGAGTGAATTATGACATGGATTCATGAAGCTATCTTCAAGTCCAGAATTTTTGTCAGAACAAAAGTTTAGCATGGTCTCCAGCTGATAAAGGTAGATTGTGCTTAACAAGAAAACTCACAAACAATGCTTCAGCATTGGTAGCTTGCAGGTTGTCCGTCAAGGACTTAAAATATTCCAGAGCTGAAATCTGCTGCGAGTTCTTAAGTTTCCCAACCTCCATGTGCTTTTTGCTACCAATGTGCTTTCTTACATCGTCTCTGCCACCATGCCCAATGCTAAAAGTTGTGGCACACTGTGTGCAAAAAGCATGATGCATATCGGTGTTTGATGACTGAATGAATGGCCAATTTTGGAATATTCCAAAATAAACTTCAATTTTTGTGCAATACTGTTATTTTTCCTTGATGGTGAAGACATTTTCAAGATGCGATGCCGAACGGCAATTCAAATCAGTGTTGGTGGGACATGCTCATAGCAAACTTCCGGTTAGGCCCCAGTTTCTCTCAAAAGTAACTATAAAACTACTTTATACATATAGATTAAAATAACAAGGTTCTCACACATTTCTAAAGATAAATTTCCAGGGTTTTTCCAGGAAGAAATTAATTTTTTCAAGGTTCACATGTGATCATTACTGATTGGAATTGAAAAACATTTTAGATTGCAAAACATGAATTTTCTAAATCTAAACATGTTTCTTTCTCTTGACTCTCCAAAATATCTAAGTCAAAAAAGATGATTGTGTACAAAACCACAAAATGTATCACACAAACAAGTTTGATTATATTCCTATAAAATGGCATGCAAAATCACTTCAATGTATAGAATAAAAATTTAACTTTATTTTGATCTGCATTACGTTGCGAAGTGGGAACAACATAATGAACATAAATAAGTTTTGTTTCCTTTCAAATCTTTAATTCTAAAGAATTCTATAGCAATATATATCTTATAGAAAGGAAACATTTCCTATTACAGATAAAAAAAAACAATAAATGCAAATAATTAAAATCTTGTCTTGTAATGAAAAGAGTTTATACCTAAATTTCTCTGAGCCAATAAAATCCCAAACAAGATTTTTCAAACAACCTAATCTCCTTAAGATGACCTGGTTAAAAATCCATCATTTAAAAAACATTTTAAACGGGTTGATTCAAATTTTGACAAAATACCTTCAAAATTATATACTGCTGTATAAACAAGGACTGAAGTTTCTGTAAAATCAACTTGTCTTCTTGAAATTCATTAAACCAGTCCCCAAACCTCTTTTGATAGATTTTTTATATGCAATACAAGGGACAAAAATGTCTCATTTCAGATCTGAGATTTAAAAATTTGTACTACAAATATGGCTTAAAACGAATAGCAGTCCATTTTCTAATCCAGGTTTCCTCCAAATATTCGCACCCCATTAGGTTCGGGTGTGGGGACATTGCAATTGCATACTGAAAATTTGGAATTTGCTGCAACCGTGCGTAGCGACACATCTTAGTTGCTTACCAGTGGGCCTAGCAAATTTAAACTTAAGTTATTATGTTACATCGACTCATACCTGCAGGAAATCGATAAGAAAAGGATTTATTTTCTCAGAAATGGCAAGTATTATAAACGTTATGTCTATAATCTGCTGACAGACAAGACAAAACTACGGTGTAGATGAAACCTGATGCAGAACTCGCCATTAGCATTATTAGTCACATGACTTCATAAATCTCAAATGATGACATCAGAAGTCCAATATATATCAACAACAAACTCCTTTATAATGTTGTTGTACAGAAAATCAATTATATTAAATTAAAAGTCAGACACTTTTTGTAAAAACCAGCAATCTGGCCAGTCTGATTTATCAAGCAGAGAGCACATGTCAATGTCGTAGTCACGTGATACAACAAAACTTCAGAAGTTGTTCTCAGAATATATAAATATGAAGAATATTGTGTTCTTTCATTTTTTTCTTTTTACTGCAACCATTATAGGACTTTCATTTAATATTTTTTTTATTTTTTTCTCTACAAGATTTGAAAATGTGGGTTGTTAGATTTGTGTACTCATGCGACAAGCAATGCTAATCGCAAGTACCAGATCACATTTCATTGACACCGTAGTTTTATCTTGTCTAACACTCAAAATTTCTGAGAACATAAGTAATTTTCATATCGATTTCATGCATTTATCAATCAATCTAACAACGTTTAAGTTGCTCGGCCATCCGGTAAGCAGCTACGCTTTGCAATGACCATGTTTTCATACCTTCTATATAATGAAAGATACGGATATCGAGCCGAGTTTGAAAATAAAATTATACTAATCTAATCCAATGAGCATTTGGATTCACTCAGCATATATGTTTATTGCAAGCACCCAAATGATACATACTTCACCTTCCGAATATTCTGGTTAGAACTCAATAAATTTAACTCACGATCAGTTTAGTTACGATTCAATTACGTGATTGTTTCGGGTGTCAAGTGGTGGCGGAAAATGCCTGTGTTTTTCCCAACTTTCATCAATATTTGAGAAATACAATGACTTTTCACGGTGTGGAAAAAGTCATCATCTCTCCCAACTTTTTCCCGATAGTTGTGGGAACCCTGAAATAAGCTAAAATGATTGCTACTGGGCCAACGTTATCAATTGGCTATAGTTCTAATAATATTGTGAATGGCAATAACAGACCATTTCAGCAACTGCTGATATCATGACAAGCACTTAACAGGAAATCTGTTATTTTATTAAAGATTTAAAATAATTGAGAATTGATGAATTCATGATTTTTTTACATGCGACATGAATCCATGAATCGCTGAAAAACTCGTGAAATTCATGCCAAAATTGTGAGGGTTGACAGCTATGAAATATTCATCTTGTCAATACAGACACATGATACGGGGTTAGAAGCGCAATTCAATGTTAAAATTTTAGGGTGGTTTTCATTAAGGTTTGTTTTAGGTTTAAATTGTTTTGCCAGTCCAAGATACAAACCAGTTAGGTTTAAATTGTTTTGCCAGTCCAAGATACAAACCATTTGGGTTTAAATTGTTTTGCCAGTCCAAGATACAAACCATTTAGGTTTAAATTGTTTTGCCAGTCCAATATACAAACCAGTTACAAGATTATCTCCATGGTGCACATAACATTTATTAAAAAGTTCCTAAAATTAAACTTTGATTTTGTTCTGTAAGTAATAAGAAATTTGCATGCTTTCTTAACTGCTGTGCCAGCCTAAAGAAAGTCTCTAACAAAGCATTTTTGTGGGGCGGGGTAGAGTCATTCATAATTTTTTCAAACTTTTGGGCTTTTTTGGTAGGTTTCTAAGGTCAAAATGAAATTTTAGGTTTTTTGAAGTTTCTCAGGTCCACTTATAACCCTGATGACAACATACGGTATAAGGCACCGCACCAATTATTAATCTTCTTACATTATAAAAAGTGGTTACCAAACATTAACTAAATTAAATGTCTATGTCCTTTAAAGGTATATAACATAAAAGCCTGGGCAAACACATTGAACCCAGAATCAAAGCAATGCTGCAAATCAAGTGACCTTGACACTGAGGTCAAATGGCTGAATAAGCATGTTGCTGGGTGAATGTTCATTACTGCATGAAAAATTCAATCAAAGAAGGAATAAAACTGATCAAGGGGTTTAAGAAATATATATATATATAAGAAACAATACACCTTAATGCAAATTTACTATGTGACCCAAAGGTCAAAGGTGTAAGAGAGCATGCTGCAGAATGGCCAAGAGATTTAGGACTTGTAGCACAGGAAGAAAGAAAAAGACAGATGACCATTCTGGGCAGGTATTGAATCCACAACCATTGGATTAAAAGTCCAGTTCTCTGTCAATTAAGCTACTATGACTCCCTGTGTTGCAAGATGAAACCTACATCTACTGATCTCGGTTTTGGCTCCAAGTTTTTTGGAAGTTCCTTCCACAAGCCATTATCCTTGTATTTGTATTTCCCTGCGAACACATCTATTACTGTTTGCTTTTTGTAGGCACATATTGCTGATGCTTTGACACCTTGTCTGAAACATGGAAAAAAATGTACTGCAGCAATGAATGACAGTTAAATATTTCACTGAAGACTTGCGACATTAATAATGGTTGCATCGCAAAGAGGCTCACTCGTTATAGTTTGCTCAGTAGGACCTTAAACAAAACAACGTGTATTGGCAAACAAAAAAAATGGAAGATGGGCATTCAGCAGATATAGCTCCTATAAATTATGATCTGTTAACCTGAAAATCCCACTCATCTAACATTAATATCAGTATAAAGGTGCATGATAAATCTGGAAGAATCAAGCATTCCTGAGCACATTATGTCTGAAAAACCATTCATGGGGATAGGCAATCAACAACCATAACATTTTTGAATGATCTTGTGGAATGCCTTGGTAAAGCAATGTGTTAAAACCAGTCAGTAATTATCTTGTGGAATGCCTTGGTAAAGCAATGTGTTGAAACCAGTCAGTTATTATCTTGTGGAATGCCTTGGTAAAGCATTGTGTTGAAACAAGCCAGTTATGATCTTGTGGAATATCTTGGTAAAGCAATCTTTTAAAATCAGCCTGTCTGAAGAAATAACTCCACCAACTGATGAAGTGGAACACTGGAAATCAAAGTCATTCAAGTTCTTATCAGTATCAAAGTGAATACTTTGACAGGTTTAAATTCTAAGTAAATTTATGCTGCAGAAAACAATAAAATCAGGGGTCATATCTTCTCTAAGTGATGTCAATGCTTAATGAGTTTTTATTTAGATAACTGACAGTTTTGCAGAAACCAAACTACTTTCTTCAGTTACTGTGGCTTTGGCTTTTGACATTTTGACCCCTGAATCAATAGGCTTCTTCCTTATCCCATGCACAAGTCATGCAAAAAGTTTGGCCCAGGTATGTGATGTAGAAGTAATATCAATTTGCAGAAACCACTAATATCTTTATCCATTTGCAGTGACCTTTCAACCCCAAACCAATAGGATTCTTCCTTAACCAAAGTGCAAGCCTTCAACAAAGTTTTGTAACAGTTACTGTAGTTTTCTTCATTCACTCTCTGTGACCTTGAATGATGACCTAGTGAACATAAACCCGGTTTGGCTCCTCCTTACTCTAAGAACAAGCCATCCAAAGTTTGTTAACTGTGGATGGTTGAGAACTCAGGTCACTGTGTGGAAACCATCTTTCTTTCCTAAGTCACAGTGACATAGACCTCAAATCCAAAAATAGACAGGGTACTTCCGTATCTCAAAAGACTTGGTAACTGTTGAGTTACTGTGCACAAGTCTTTTTTTTCTTCAGTCAATGACCTTGTCTTTTGAGCTTTTGCCCCCTAAGTCAATAGGTTTCTTCCTTACCACAAGTGCATGTTATCCACAAAGATTCTTAACTGCATATGATAGACAGCTCAAGTTATTGCACATAAATGAAATTCACAACAGATGGATCAACAACATCCTAACATAATATGCTCAACCTAAAGGCAGGCAAATAAAAATCAAACTCATTTAAGTTCTCATTAATATGAAGTGCCATGCCAAATCTGGATGAAATCCAACAATCCTGGGTAAATAATGCTCGTCAAACCAATATCAGAGGACTGACAATCAGGAGGCAATAGTTCCCATAAATGATGCCATGGAATACCAAAAACATAACTCCATCAAGGTCTCCCATAACTGATGTCCTGGAATGCCAAAAACAGAACTCCATCAAGGTCTCCCATAACTGATGTCATGGAATACCAAAAATGGAACTAGATCTCATCAATACAAAGCTGCAAACTAAATTTGGTTCAGATCTAATGATATTAGTAAAGTGAAGTTAGAGAAATAAATATATGATACTAAAGACTAACCTTTGATGCTTTCAAAGTAGCTCAATATAAAGTCATAAATCCAATAATCCCCAGTAATGATGTCTTGCAGTGTCCAAACTGTTGAGGAACTGACAGTTGGATCAATAAACATGATTATTATATGGTACGACCAAATCTGTCAACTAGGGTAAACAACTTTGCTAGCTAAGTCATGCTCTTGCAGATCTGGGTCTATTATGTTTACTTGAAATAATAAATATTACTGTATACGAGTCCAACTGGAAACTGCAAAGACCCAGATTTGCCAACACAGTATGTGCCTGTGGAGTTTGTTAGGAGTAATCAGTAGAACAAACAAAACAGACCCTGATCTGAAGGCACATTATGTTACAGCAGAATAGGATCTTTGTTGTTTGTAGTTTCACATGACTTATAAGAAAGTATATACAGAACATCTTTTTGTAGACCTCTAGCAGATCAGGGTCAATCTTGTTTGCTTCAAAACATAAATATAGCATCTGTTGTAAACCCTGATCTACCAGGGTTGGCTATATCATTCTCCAGGAGAACAGGGTCTACCATGATTTCTTTACATTAATAGCTGAGTCTATACTGTATACAGCAGTGTATACATAAGACAAATTAGAAAAGACTTTTTTCCTTTATGTGCAAAAACTTTGAGAAATGTTTGTTCCAAACTGAACTTGTCCTTGTTACAATACTGTAAACATGACCATTCTTGCAATTAATTTTTTAAAATTGTATGACTCTGCATTTTGCGACATACAAGTTTTGTTTGCATATGGTACCATTAGTGTTAAGAACATTTTTGCACAGTTTGCTCATGCAATATGTATTCAATGCACTACATACTTACGCAATTTTTGTAAACAGTGCATAGAAGATGTCATCTTCTTTTACATATGACACATCCTCTGAAAGTAAATAAGAATCATGACTGAAAATAAATGCTTATAGAACCGACGGCTGGTGAGTTTTATTAAGAAGCAGAACCGAGGGGCAAATTAAACATACATGTGGCATATTTGTGAAACTTTAAAAGCTTAATAGTGAGCTGGAATGAGGGACTTTGTGCTTCATTATTGGGAAGTCCATAAAAGGTATGGAATGAGGGACTTTGTGCTTCAGTATTGGGAAGACCATACAAGGTATGGAATGAGGGACTTTGTGCTTCAGTATTAATTTATGCAATTTAAATCACCTTAATTTTCAAAATCTGTAATTATTTTGATCAAAACAGAAAAAGATAACCTACTACCACAAACAAATCACCTTAATTTTTATCTATGACGCTAATAATCTTTCAACAAATAACATCCACTACTACTACCACATGAAACAATCTTTTGTGTGATCTTGATGGCGTTTCTACTTACGGATATCATCAAAGTAATCTGGGTTAAATCCTGGCACAGTGCAGAGTAAACGGGCCTTCTGATATGACAGCCAGTAACGCTGAGTCATACTTGAACCCTTGTCTTTCTGCAAGGAGAATCATAAGAAACAATTGCAGACTTTGAGTTGTTTCCCTTTGTTCAAATCAATATAGCCAAGCATTCTCCCGTTCCAAACAGCACTCAGAAACCTGGAGGTAGCAATCTTAAGAATGATCCTGAATCTGGGCAGTTTGGTAGATCTATCCAATATGCAAATAAAGTATATTAACTTCCGTCATGGAAGAAAATCAAAAAGAAAAAGATAAGCCAACAATCCAAGAACTGTCACAAAACCAATTCAAAATTATTGCTCTATTTTATAAGATAATGACAAAAAGCTCTTCTTGGCTGGCAAAAATCATTTATTAAAATACTTTGCACAATTTTCAAAGATATTTGTTAAACCAATAAATCTTTGATGACACATTCAAATGATGCAGCTTAAGTAATTTGCAATAGTCACAAACAAATCCAACAAAGAAAATGAGGATTCTTCTTTATAATCCAACAAAGAAAATGAGGATTCTTCTTTATAATCCAACAACGAAAATGAGGATTCTTCTTTATATTCCAACAAAGAAAATGAGGATTCTTCTTTATATGAGACCCACCTTGCATACTTTAGCCACCCGTGAAACAATTTTCTTTTCCTCATAGTTCTGAAACTCTACTGCCTCTTCACGGAAGAAAAAGTACACTTCTTTGGCCAAATCAAAGGATGCTACAAACTGTGGAGCTGAGGATGGAAGAAAGAAGTTTTTTCTTAGTTGATATAATTCCTAAAAATACATACTCTTGTATCATTAATATGCTATATATCAATGTATTGCAAAATGAAAATGTAATGTTCTTGGTTATAACCACAAAAATTCAAATTTCACTGACACAATTTCTGCAAAATAGGTAAATCTAAAACTACCTGTTATCAACTTGAGAGTGATCAATGTCATGTATGCTACATAAGGTTCCATTGGTATCATGAGCATGTATGTGTTTCTAATAGATAATGGAATTTAGTATTTTTATACTAAAAATATTAAACACTAATTATTGCTATCTTCATTTAATGCGCATTGTTCTACTCTCCTTAAGAGGGTCTCAAGGGAGAATAGACCTTGACTAATGAATCACCCTCAATAAATAAAGCATTATTATTATTATTATTATTATTATTATTATTATTATTGTTCCAGTGTTACATGACCTGTGCAAATCTGAAACCCATTCTATAAAAATTGCTGTAATGAACCCAGGGTTTTCCATAGAATTTTGGAACTTGGGGTACAACTGACCTCTCAGTTGTAAAAAAAACTTGCTACCCATTAACTGCACAGCAATTTATTTTAAATGTTTTTGCTCTTTGAAATAACACATGCTCATTGACAGAATATGCTTAGTATGTCAAAATATCAAGAAAACTGGACAAAAAGTTTAGAGTAAAGATTTGAAGGTATGATTATTATGAAGTCAAGTTTGTATAAGTGGACCCACTTTGTCAGATATATACATGGCTGGTGCCAACATAATCTGTAACAAGAGCCCCAAGTGGGCCTTAGATCACTCAAAAGGTGAGACCTGCCTAATAGCCTAATGCAAGAGTAATCTGTAGAAATTTTTTCCTTTGCTATTTATTGCATGCTACAGAAACAATTATTTTAAGGTTGTTCTATTTTGTTATCTCCATCTATATTTGAAGGTACATCAGAATCATTTTTCCAATACTGAGAGACCTTTATGCCAAAATGCTTTCTGTCAAAGCTTGCCATATTGTAAAATTCCCAATCAATCTTACAGGCTATACATGAACATTTTAGAGGGGCTTTGCAAAGCAAATCATGGTAAACAATGGTGTAATCAACTAACATGTAATACATGTATTACACAACATTTACTGATAAAAAAATTAACCCCTGGAGGTTTTTGTCATTTTCGCCTGAAATTCGAGTAGGAAACACATTTTGAAAGCCATCTCAATACATCCTAATACATCAACTTCCAGGTGATCTTCCAACAACATAATGCCTAGTTGTGTCAGAAACATCATTTTTCATTGGCTATTTGGCTTGTGCACTTAGACCTTATTTACCACTAGTATAGTTGCATAAACTTCAGCTCCACATACAGCCATTGTTGCTATCTCTCAAACTGATGCAATTATTGGACAAAATTTCCATTTCAAATGACAATGGCAATCATATCTCCTGCCACAAGACATACTCAAATTGGCATATGATATCTAATAAACATAAATTAAAAACAAAATTCCATTTCAAATGACAATGGCAATCATATCTCCTGCCGCAAGACATACTCAAATTGGCATGTGATTTCTAACAAACATAATTATGTCCTTTCCTGGTCATATTCACAAGAATCTGAATATTTCTTTCTATACTTCTGTGCTGATTATTAACACCTTGTTAGCGGCTTATTTTCCCTTTCGTCTTCAGTATGCTTCACTTGCTGGATGGCATTTTTCAAAATTCTATAATCAACAGTTTGATCATGCAGATGCTTCACATGAAAAATATGTGCATCTTAAAGCATCTGAGGTACTGCTGTAAAGTTAGTCTGGTTCTCTGATTACTCTAATTTTAAATATGAAACCTGGATCCAAATCAAACATGGTTGAACCAATTATCCAGATTTTTTGGCAACGACCTAATTTCCGAAGTTTTGCTTTTATGCCTTAAGTTCATAATTTAAGGGTTATTTTTGTAAGACTTAACGGCAAAATCATAAAGGTTGGTAGGTCTGTGATACAGTGTTCATACCAAATTGCATCATATGTCAAATATTTCTAAAGCTATGCCAAGTTATAATTCACATCCCTTGTAAAGATATAAACTTGACTGTCAAGAGCCATAAATGCATACCTTGATCAATGAGACAATGTTCATACCAAATTGAATCAGAATTGGCTTAAGGGTTCTTGAGCTGTGCTGTTTGGAAACAATGTGTCATGAGAAGACATTAAGTTAAGTATCAAGGGCCATAACTCTATGGCAAATGAACTTGACGAGACACGAGATGATGTGCACACCACACTGCATCAGATGGCAGGAAGGCATCAGCTGTATAAAACTGAAAGGTATTTGAGCTAGGATTCTTTCTGTCCAATTTAGTCAAATTCAGATTAAATGAGATTGAGATGAAGCCATTTAAAGGTTTATCTACCTTTAGCAATAACAGAGAGAAGACCGGGGCCATGAGTGGCCGAGTGGTCTAAAGTGCTCTCCGCTCACCTCTGTCTGTGTGGGTTCGAGTCAAAGATTCGGCCAACATTGGTATGCGTAAAAGCTTGCCAGTAACTTCTCGTGGGTTGGTGGTTCTTCCCATGGTTTTTCCAGGTTCTTCCTCCACCATTAATACTGGGCGCCATTCATAGCCTATCATGTGCTGAAAAATGGCATTAAACCCCACAACAAACAAACAAAAGAGAGAAGACCAGCATCACATCTACAAAATATAAAGCCCTTCAACCTAGAATGCTGTCATTTTTGGTCAAACTCTCTTCAATGACTTTTGAGAATATTTCATTTTTAGTTTGGTTTTCTTTTCCTTTAAGTAATGTCAGCCATAATAGATGGCAGATTTGCATCATTGGTACAAATCTGAAAGCCCTTCATGTAATTATGATTTCTTTTAAATTTGGTCTAATTCTACTGAGAAGATTTCTCAAATCTATGGCAACTATATCTGATCATATATCAGAATCATATGTTTAAAAATTTGAAAACCCTCATGTCAGGATGCTTTCTGTCAAATTCTGCAAAGCAGCCTGGTAAGATAGAAAGCAATCATATAAACATTTACAACTACATGGTGACTGGACTGGGACTGATCGGAGGGCCATTGAAAAGTTTGTTCTACTGGTGACTGAAATGCAATGCACTGAAATGAAAGGTAAATTCTCTTGTTTGTCAAAAAACTGAGGGTGAATATATGGGTGAACCTTCATATCATGAAAAGTGAGACACTTTCCATGGTTAAGGGGGTGTGTATGTAAATATCTTTTGTTTACACGGATACTATTAAATGTTTATGAAAGTACTATCAGTGTCTACATTATCCAGCAATCAACTTGTTCAAGTGAATTTTTTTAAAAATGGTATGGTTTTGCCATTTAAATGAAAAAACAAAATAAATTTAGATATGAAGAAAAGCTGCAGTTATTTCAGTAATACATCTTCCTTGCTTAAAAGTCTTTGCAAATTAACTTTCATCACTGTGAAAATTCCACTGAAAAGAAAGGATGCTATGAACAGCCAAATTGTCCTTGAAGCTAACAGCGTCTAAAATTAGCTTACTAAATGCAACCCTAACAGAATTTTGACTATCTTAAAGATGACTGCTGGTTAAGACTACAGTATCAACCAAAATGTGTGTGCGTGCACGCACGCACGCACACACACAATTATGCCATTTAATCTAAATAATATAAAAACTGACCTTTCCCTTCATCTCCACATCAGGCTTACACTTGACAGCTATTAATGTATAAACCACTGAAAATAAGCATGCTGTACCTCACTCAGTTTGAAATTCTTTCAGATTCTGTGTCTTTCTTTTATACACTGCATATCTTTGTTTCATGTACATGTTTTTATATATCCTTGTTTCAAAAAATGTAGGGTTAACCCCTGCCAAGTCATACTAAAGACTTTAAAAATTGGTACTAACAGGCGTTAGCATTAAGAGGTTAGTGTTAGGACTGTTCGGTGTGGTGTCAGGACAATGTGTAGTTCTTGCATCACTGGCAACCATGTGCATGTACAGGTCTGTTTACATGGTTACTGATTTTCTCAACATTTACAGACAGTACACTATACTAAACCATGTACATGTTTAAATGTTGCATCCTCAGTGCCAGTAAAACATCTGAGAATTTAACTTTGTTAACAAAAGTTCCAAAGAAAGTGGAGTGAATGGAGTTATCATGATATGGCCCCACTTAAGTGGGTAAAACATTAACAAGCAGTGACTTTTCAAGTATGTGTATGCTTAAGTCATATTTGTGTCCAACTTACACTTCAACCAATTTTCGTTGTCCTTCTCTGAAATGACTGTTGGAACAACAACTGTGCTGTAATTCATCAGTTGTGGGCGGTAAATCACTGGGAATGTTTTCACGAAGTTTGTGTATGTCCCAGTATAGTGACTTGGAATGTTGCTTGGATTGTCATTTGCTGAAATGGTGTAGTATCATTAAACGTGAGTAAGTTCATTTTGTTTAACAGTCAAATACAT
Source organism: Sinohyriopsis cumingii (assembly GCA_028554795.2). NCBI lineage: Eukaryota > Metazoa > Mollusca > Bivalvia > Unionida > Unionidae > Sinohyriopsis > Sinohyriopsis cumingii. The sequence goes on along the minus strand of CM068827.1, from coordinate 138,505,118 downwards.
GAAAGCAGGTCTCCAAACATTTTCTGTTGCCATGGCAAATGATTTTTTACACATGCAAGGAATATCCTGATGTAGATTACCTGTTAGAAAAGATGAAATCTGATGCTAGCTATTAGACATCTTTCAATCAAGTAGAATATCAATTTGAATGGGCAAGAAAATATCTGAAACATGGATTACCCATGGACAAGTAAAAATTTCAATAAGAAATTTAAAGGCCTTATTGAACATCTCATATGCTTTTCTCTAAATAACTGATATATGCAATCACATATGTTTATTACAAGAGATTACAGATTTCAGAGCATAGAATGCAGAAACAATTTAGGTGTTTTACAAAATATACAAAGTTTAATTAATTTTAATAAGAGAGATTCTGCTTCTAAATAAAAAAGGCAAGAAATCACACGTATGAGTTACTTTCATTCAGCCAGTCACTTCTAAAAAGTTTGCTTAATATGTTCCCAAACAATGAAATATATGCATCACGATCCAATATACAACTGCTGTTGTGCCAGCCTGTTTACTACTTGCAACTGGATTGATATACATACTGATATATATAGATTAGCTGTTGATTAATACAGCTAGATTGATATACATACGGATATATATAGATTAGCTGTTTATTAATACAGCTAGATTGATATACATACGGATATATATAGATCAGCTGTTTATTAATACAGCCTGATTGATATACATACGGATATATATGGATTAGCTACTTATTAATGAGTTGGAAGAATATACGTACCTATATATGTAGATTATGTGCTATTTAATACAGATGGATTGATATACATACTGACATATATTGATGATGCATTGTCAAAGGGATCAAATGGACACAGTCCCACTCCACTGGATGGGGTACTACTCTCATTAATATTGGCTGCCTGTAATGGTCAAAACAAACATATCAGGTACAAGACTACTGGCACTCATATTGTGTCTTTTGCACAAATGTTCACACAACAACTACCTTACATTGACAACTAAAGTACTACTACACAATATGGCATCCCAGTAAAAGAAAAATCCTTTATAAGGCAGGTATTATCTCACCAATGAATTATTTAACAGGAATACCAAAACATCATTATAACTGGAACTCATCTTTAAGCTGGTCCACTTTTATTGCTGCCATGAGCAGCATTATAGCGAGGGAGGGCTGTGGCAAATTTTCATGATTTTTTTCACCCACCAAACTGTTTTGTATGTGTCTGCACTTGAGTAGTTTATAATATATTTCAGATTCCAATCCAAACCAGACATGATTGTTGTAGGCATGGAAATCTGTAAATATGTGGTTTCTAGCAAGAACTAGATTCTAACAACATAAGTATGTTCATTTTCAAATAAATATTACTCTGACCGTAAATATGACCATCTTAAAAATGAATATTTCCTACTTTAAATATAAATATCCTTAAAAAAACTAATTTGTTACTCTTGGTATCATTTTGATAACTGGTAAGGGTACACAAATTGTTCTGATGACTACCATTTTATCTCAGATAATGCATTTGTACATACATGTATTTATTCTATGATAACCGATGACTGATAAGGCCAAGTACTTTCTAAAGATATCTCTGTCCAGTAATAACCTCTCACCAGTTTTTAAAATCTATCATTAGGTGGACCCCTTAGACTTCTACTAGCAGAACAATACTGTACAATGCATCAGAAATAGCACCTCATAAGAGAAATACTGTTATTCTTTATATATATACATACATTGTATCAGAAACAGTCTCCCATGAGAAATGCCATATTATCTACACTGTATCAGGAACTACTTCTCATGTGAGCAAGAAACCTGTACAATGCATCAGGAACAACTTATCATGGGAGATATAATGTATCTGAAGTGTTTCAGAAACATGATCCATTACAATTCATGAAAAAAACAAAAATTGGGTATGCCCACTAATCAACAAATCAATGTGAAAAAGAAAAACTGTACACATATTTCCTGTATTACACAGTTGTTTGTCTGTGTCCATAGCAGAAAAGGAAGAAAATTTCAATTCTCCTGAAATGATTGAGGAATGAGTCACTGCAACTGGTCTCAGTTAGTCAAACCTTTATTATTAAATAAGAGCACAATTAGTCATCCACATGATTAAGAGAACATAATAAGACAGAGTCTGTTTAAAGATGTTGACAAGTTGATACATGTTTCACTTTGCCAAAAAGAAAAGAAATTTATCAAATGAAATATTCATATCTGCAGCATAAATGGGACTGGGTATGTCAACTTTCTGTAAGAACTTCTGCAGACAGGATGATGCTGACTGTATCAAGAAAGAACAATCTGGAAAGGAGTGCTACTCAGGAGCTGAGTACAATTACACGCTAATATGTTAGCTAGGTGGAATTATGTCCAAGAAATGTTACAAGTGGACAAGAAGGCTACATGGAATTATGTCCAAGAAATGTTACAAGTGGACAAGAAGGCTACATGGAATTATGTCCAAGAAATGTTACAAGTGGACAAGAAGGCTACATGGAATTATGTCCAAGAAATGTTACAAATGGACAAGAAGGCTACATGGAATTATGTCCAAGAAATGTTACAATTGGACAAGAAGGCTGCATGGAATTATGTCCAAGAAATGTTACAAGTGGACAAGGAGGCTACATGGAATATCCAGGAGTATTTACAAGATGCTAAGAAGGTGACATGGAATTATGTCCATGGAATATTTAGAAGCGGTCAAGAAGTCTACACAAATTGTGTCCAAAAGCATTTACAAGTGGCTAAGAACACTACATGAATATATATGTGGTACAATTATGACAATAACTTTTTAAAACATAATTAATAGCACTTCAATACAAAACAGAGGAAAAGGTATACAGATGAAAAATTTTGCATATTTTCTAGACAGTTAATTTGCACCAACTGTACTGAGGTGGCACTATACTGGCAAACCTCACTATTTTTTTTTTTATCATGTCCAGAAACAGATTCTTAAAAGAGGAATACTGCATCTGCACAATGTATCAGGAGCCACATCTCATGGAAGAACTGAAAACTTCATATAGATCAAAGATAGGAAAATGCCACTTGAGGAATGCAACTTGAGGGTCAGAATTTGGTGTCACTGCCAAATGTCTGATGCAATATTTCGATCCTGTAGGTGGAATTTACCTATTCTACACTGAAACATAAAGAAGGATTCTTATCATCATTTCCTTAAATGAAAAATGCAAGTAAAATAGGCATATTGTTAATGTATATGGAATTTTCAGACAGCAAAATACTGGCTGTAATTTTCCACATCCTAAGATACAGTATAACAAGTTCTATTTACACTATTTACACTTAATAATTCAGTGTAAACTTTTAATGATGCCTTAACATGTAGTGTCACATGAAAAACATGATTTTGGACAATCAAAACCTCCCCAACATGGTCATATTTTCAAAAACACGATTTTCAAGAATCTTAGTCCCAACGTTTCTTCAGCCAAAAACAATCCCCTGTATTTCTTTACTACAGTAATGAATGCATGTAACCTGCAGAATATCTTCAAAATATGTATGAACAGTCCTGCTGAGGTAAACCCATCCTGTGGGCATGCAGATGATACAAAGCAATTAAAAGTTACGGCAGCAGTCAGATGTAAACAACCACCTTTCTGTGATTACTTATGGGCTGATATGCTAGGGTGATGTCTATCAAATTCTGCTGTGGGAGAGTCAATTTAGCTGATGTATATAGGTAAAGTTCACAAAGAAGAACAACCCAATTCATCTAAAGTAAAGTATATCAAAAAGATATGCTGAAGAACAAGTATTATTACACATCACTGCACTGAATGAGAATGCCAACTTTAATGAAGTTTGTGATCAGTGGCAACATTTTTTTTGAAGTTGGATTCTTATTCCATATATAAAATGCAAAACATGATTATTTCAGCTTTCATAACAGTGTTAAAGTGAGATTCATTTATGAAGAGTGCGATTCTTGAAGCAATATGCTATCAGCAAAGTCCCGCAAAAGTATAATTTTTAAAAAAGAATCTCCTGGTTGATGGAGTTTTACTTTGTCAAGGACAGTGATGATGGTGGGGGAAGGATTTAATTCTCTGACATCCTGCAGACACCATATCTAGATTAAGTATTAGACATCCATCAAAATCAGAGCACCACCTGCATATAGCAATTTATTCGACACAATGAAGTGAAATTCTATTTATTATTATTTGTTACAGTTGGCTCCAGATCGCTTATGTGAATAGCAAAAGTATGGTCCGGTTTTTCATTGTAAATATACATGAATTAAGCTTAAATGCATAGCAAAAGGATGGTCCCGTTTTTCATTGTAAATATATATGAATTAAGCTCAAATGCATAGCAAAAGGATGGTCCCATTTTTCATTGTAAATATACATGAATTAAGCTTAAATGCATAGCAAAAGGATGGTCCCATTTTTCATTGTAAATATACATGAATTAAGCTTAAATGCATAGCAAAAGGATGGTCCCATTTTTCACTGTAAATATAAATGAATTAAGCTTAAATGTATAGCAAAAGTATGGTCCCATTTTTCATTGTAAATATACATGAATTAAGCTTAAATGCATAGCAAAAGTATGGTCCCATTTTTTATTGTAAATATACATGAATTAAGCTTAAACGCATAGCAAAAGTATGGTTCCGTTTTTCACTGTAAATATACATGAATTAAGCTTAAATGCATAGCAAAAGTATGGTCCTGTTTTTCATTGTAAATATACATGAATTAATCTTAAATGCATAGTAAAAGTATGGTCCCGTTTTTCATTGTAAATATACATGAATTAAGCTTAAATGCATAGCAAAAGTATGGTTCCGTTTTTCACTGTAAATATACATGAATTAAGCTTAAATGCATAGCAAAAGTATGGTCCTGTTTTTCATTGTAAATATACATGAATTAAGCTTAAATGCATAGTAAAAGTATGGTCCCGTTTTTCATTGTAAATATACATGAATTAAGCTTAAATGCATAGCAAAAGTATGGTTCCGTTTTTCACTGTAAATATACATGAATTAAGCTTAAATGCATAGCAAAAGTATCGTCCCGTTTTTCATTGTAAATATACATGAATTAAGCTTAAATGCATACTCCATTTATAAGCATAACTTGGGTCCAGTCCCAATGCTATGAATATAAGCGGAGTTGACTGCATCGTAATCCTGTTAAATACTAATCTCTGAGCAAATCCTGGTCCGAGCCAAGTCATTCATGACGACCATAATGATGACATTGTAAGAACTGTATGTGATGCTGCCTGTCCATAAGATATGCTTGCTTCTACCCAAAAAAAATGAATATTTGGGACTGACCATTTCATTGGTGGAAGGAGAGAACAATATTTTTTATGTTTAATAGGGTCATTACAGATAATACAGCAGTAATAGATGGCTCTTTCAAGTTCAGATGTTAATGCTTTATCAATGCAAATCAACTGTGCAAACATGAGTGTGTGCTTATTGCTGTCTTCCAATCACTCTTTTTCATGGTTAAAATCATCCTGAAAAGCATGGGTCAATTAATAGTATTTTAAAATGATTAAGATAATTAATAATAATAAAGAGAACTAATTTGAATGTTCAATTCAGCATGTTGAATATGCTGTATACAGGCGGTGTTCCTGTTTTGACAGATATGGTATACTAATGTCAATATAATATTTACAGTAAGTGCAAAGAAGAATAAATTCTCCACCTTGCTGCTGTGCTTGACAAAGTAAACCTGGATTTTAGATTTGCTGGAATTTGCTTGCTCTGCTGATAACATATTGCTTCCTGAATCACACTATTTATAAATGAATCACACATGAACATTATTCTGACAAATGAATAATCATGTTACAATAGGGAGTAAAAATCCAACTTCAAAGAAACATTGCTGCTGATTACAAGTTTGGTGCAAGATTCTCATTCAATGTTCATCAGCATATACCTGATGTACTTAACTTGGATTTTTCTACTTTGTGTACTTCACCTATGCAAATTAGAGAAATGGACTCTCCTATTGTACAATTTGACAGGACTTGTCAGCCTTGCTATTCTTAGCCAAGTAAGTAATTCTGAGGATAGTTGAGCCTTGAGCAGGACCATTTGCTGTTAGTAGACATTACAGACATATACTGGTATCACAGTGCTCAAGAAAAAATGTTGTAAAAACTTTGGGGCTAAGACTTCCGAACACTACATTTTTTGAAACATGACCTTTGGGGATTTGGGAGTCCAAAGTTGTATTTTCATTGTGACATGGCATGTTATGGCATGAATGACCCACAGATCACAGATCATCTGCACTTTTCAAGAGTTATGGTCCAACTGCATGACTTTTCTTATATTAATATACTTAAAGGTCAGAGATCGATTACAAGCCAAAACTTCCAACCTTTGTTGGACAAAAGACACACAGGGAGTACAAGCCAAAACTTCCAACCTTCGTTGGACAAAAGACACATAGGGAGTAGAAGGCCAGAGACGAGTCTTTTCCCATTCTCTCCACAGCACCTTTCTGCAGATGGGTGTGCACCTCTTTCCTTAACTGAACCAATCTTTCTGTTTGGTCAATGAGGATGGAGAGTCGGTGAAAGTGGAGGATGTTCCCACAAATGAGGCCAATAGTCTTCCTTTAAGGTAGAAAGAACTCATATCTGTGATGGCCAACAAGACCTCTAAAATGAGGGTTAGTGTAGTGTTCATTGGAATGTTGGGAAGAAGAATGCATGACAGAGGTCTGAAGTCCATGTGGCCTAACACATTTCCTTATCAAACATCCAGATTTCTTCCTCCTCCAAAGTCTGCAGAGCCAACAAGTGGGGAAGGGCAGGGGATCTGAACAGAGGGGGATGGACCAATGCAACTCATTTCTCTTCATCCTGTGGTAACTATAAAGAGAATGCAAGACTTCCTGTCCCAATGTCTTTCTGTTGGGCTCCTTCTTTGGGAAGGGAGTCCTGGGAACAGGAAGAGATGGAACTGGCATTTTTTTACGGGACTTAGTAGTCATCTAGAGGGAGAGGACCAGACCAGCTCTTCATTTAGCTCCACGTGAGTAGACAAAGCAAACTCATGTCCCATAAAATCTAATCTGCTATGAGGCCAAGACAAGGAAGGGAGATTCCTACTACACGTCATCCGGCTGGGACTGAAAGGAAAGATAGAAAAAAGAGGATTTCAATCTGATCCTTTTCCATAGTCAAATAAAGGTCAACTATTATTCACCACTGAGAGTTATTGGTGGCATAAAGATTAAGGGGGTATCTAACCTAACCCCTGTTCTTAGACTAATGACGTACCTCCATTGACCAGTGACTGGTGCTGGAAGAGCAGTAACCAATGCCCAGTCAAAGATGATCTGATGGATGAGCTACCATCAGACAATCAAGAATGATACCACTGCTTTTGCTTCTCAGGGAGGTGTCATCTGCTCTCTGGCACCTTTGTTGGAATGCCTGATAGAGTGCTGCCAATCCCATATGATCATGGAACTGACTTGGAAGGTCTCATACTCTGCTGGATTGAGTGGTTACAAACCAAGTATCACAGGACTTTCAAAGAAACTATTCCACTGGGGCATTACTTTTCTCTATGGAAGAGGATAATCCCATACATTCCTGGAGACAAAATTCCCATATACCTCTAAGATTAAGTACATGGGGATAAAAATGCATTTCTTCCTGTCTTTATTGGTGTGCAGACTCTCTTCTAGGTCCTAAACGCTGTTAGGACATAAAAAACAAACTGGACAACAATTTGTATATATTCACTTTGTGCAAGACGACAATGAAGTGGAGTATCCCATGGGGTCTTCTTGTACCAACATTATGTGACATTCAATGTACTGCCAATAAAAGCACACTCAGAAAGGAAAAATATTACTCAAATATTTGATTTCAAATGTACAACCAAAGCAGTGCTATAAAATTATTTAATGCAACAACTATAATCATACTTCCTAAGCAAGTACTTATTCAAAAATATACTGACAAAGCGGTGAAATAAAGTTATTCTTTCTGCCATAATTATAATGATACTGCCGATTTGAAGCAAATATTTCTTATTATTTAATCACCACAACTGATGAACAAAAGTGAATTAAGATTTTGGAACTACATATATGTACCAATACTTACCCAAGTGAATAATATAACAGAATATTGCCAAAGCAAGTATTAAAATAAATTTCCAGAACACAAACACAGGAGCACCTAATGCCAGATAAGGGAAAGAGGATGAACTGAGAAGGACCGGTTCTGGGTTCTTTATTCAAGATGTCCAAACTGTTCATCTAATGGGAGGTTGGAATTATGAGCTTGGAGAATGAAGCTAATGTTCCAGAAAGTGTAGACATGGCAGTAGTGACAGGCGATGCATTCAGAGCTCAAGAAATTTTGTTCAAAGCACTTGTCTCTGTCGTCACTTTACTCACTACTCAACACAGTGCACTTATGTACTACACTGTAATTTCCACCCTTACTAAATAAATCAATTGGCACCAGATGCACGCTTGATACTACAGTGGGTCCAGACCATGAAAATGTTATGTTTGGGGTAAAATGAGTTTAAAATCCTTCTAATATGTAGTCCAATAGATGAATTAAACAATAAAAGACAATATTTGCAGTTTCACATCTTGACCTCATTTTCTCAACTCAATAACCCTTGGCACCATGTTTGATCTGAAGCGTCAAGGTCATTTAAGGTACACCAAAATTAGTATTACAGAAAAGTAGACAGATGTAGCTCTTCAAGGATACCAAACAATCTGGACTTTCTACTCGCATTACAAAATACTGAGGGAAAAACATGTTTTGAGACCCAACTTGTTTTACACCAAAATGTGTCTGCCGATGAAATTTGAGTTTGTGTCCAGATTTTAGAATTTTTGGCCTCATTTCTACAGCAGACCAGTCTGAATTGCACACAAACAGGCAAACCTTTGCAAAAAGTAAGAAAAGCTGGGGATTTCAAGTAAAAAGTGGCCAGGTCACAAAAATGATGGATCCATTGAGCAAAAAGAAAAAAAGCCTCCAACTTATACTTTTCCGCAACTGCACAAGCAAAATAGCCAATGAAAAATGATGTTTCTAACACAATTAGGCATCAGGCCAAATGGAAATTCCTTGGACGCAGAGTTTGGGGGATGTATTCTGAAGCAGCCCCCAAAATGTGTTTCCTACTTGTATTCAGGCAAAAATGACAAAAATCTACAGGGCTTTCATGTTTACAGTGACATTTTTGTAATCTATGTGCCATTTCAATGTCAAAACAGTTTGGTTTCAAATGAACTACAATGCATCTTTATGAGTTATACGTGTGGAAAGTGGAAAGTTAATAGCATAGCTGTCAACCCCTTGAGATGAAAACCTGTAAGCCAGACCAATAAAAACCTTACAAAGGCAAAAAAAACCTTACACCAAAAAATGTATTCATACATTATACAAGATCAACAGTTTTAAAACAACAAATACAATACACAAAGCATTATGACACATATTTACATAATTATTTCCATTTCTGAAACTCTATTTCATTCTTTTTACTTATAACACTATCATCTTCCTGCTTTGGCTAAGCAAAGAAGCTTTTGATGTATGCTCCCTTCTTCATTTCAACATTTCTTTCATGTAGTTTTGTCCTAAAGTGTTCATCCAGATCATATATGCTTGACACCACAACTTTAATGTCTTTAATGCATATTTTACAAAAAGCATGTGAAGATCCTAACTTGGATACAGCTACAATGCCAGGGAAGACTTTAATCCAATCAGCCTGAAACTTGCCACAACCTTGGTCAGCGTCTTCAAGCTTGCGTTTCTTTGAGTTAGGCTCAGCCATTTGAAGGATGGAATATTTCAACTAGATGAGAGAAATATAAAAAAATAATGTAAAAATTTAGATTTGACATGTGATAGAGGAAGATCTCCCGATTACAACTATGTTACGAATTAATATTTTTCCCCATAAACCCCAAGATATTACGCCAGGAGCCATCCAAAAATTGAAATCTAGAAATAAAAAAATTGACAAAGTAGCAGTCCAGAAGTTCATACCTCATAAGCTGTTGACTGTTTCTATTAAAATTGCATTAGTGTTTGACAAGTTATGAATTTGCTATATGATGTGCTGATTTTGGTCACAAACTTGATATAAATTGGCAGTGTTACATATTTTCGAGTCACTCAGTATCTGTACTACATTCATCATTATGGCAATGTATCTTCCCGTTTGCATTACCTATCTGACAAACTTAACTCAAAACTATAACAGCACAATAAAATGCCGGTGCTAAAATCAGTAGAGTATTTATTTTTAACTAGTATATTGTTAAAAATTTTAATAAATCGACTTTATCTCCACACAGAAAAGTTGAATGAATTAAGATAACACCAACATGATTGCCAAACTAAGTAAAGTATGAAAATTGATGCAACTTCATACATTTGATAGTAATAAGTATAAATAATAAAACAATAATGCATAAAATAAGAAAACATACTTACTACGTAGGTAGTTAGTCAATATTTGAAATCCGAGTGAGCATCTAGTTTCCGAGCGATAAACGACAAGATCTTCACACACAGGATTTGAATCATGAATGAAATTCGTTTCATTATCAAAGGAAAAGCATGGTTTTGAGTATGATCTGAGTGGTTGTTTCGGGCCACCATAGTCTCAATGAATCACAATCCTAGCATTTAAAAATTCACACAAGCTAAATCTATAATGTGGTTTACATTTACTTTAAGTTAGGCTTGGAAATGGGTTGGCTTGTTGGTGACTGCCTGTCACAGTTAGACGAGCATTGGAGATCAAATGTGTAACATGGGCTGCAAATGAGCAGCCAACTTGGCTTACGTATTTACGCATGTCTGCTACAGAGGTAAATATCTAAAAAATCTAGATGGTTATGGGGTAGTGAAAAGTATGCTAATTGCTTACAGTACTAGTGAACTTTATTCATACATAAGGCACATACTGATTCTTTTTGCTGCCTTGTCACAGGAAAATATTCAAAATAGCTCTTTCCTGTCAAAAATGAATGTTAAAAAGAGGGTGGGTGGTAGTGTTGGTTCAGTAAAAGAGACACCAGTTGCATAAGGAATTAACCTTAATACCTCAGTCAGAATCTTACAAGCATCCGTTTAACAAAAATCATTAGTTAGTTTTATTTGTATCTTTAATTAAATATTATTATCATTTCTCTGCAATAGGTCATCATCGGATGAAAATATGCCAAACAAACTGTCCAGTAAGACCTTACACTGTAACAGGAACAGCTTCCCATAGAAGAAATACTGATTCTATACACTGTATCAGGAACAGCTTCCCATGGAAGAAACTGATTCCTTACACAGTCACAGGAACAGCTACCTAGGAAATAAATACTGATTCTATACACTGTATCAGGAACAGCTTCACATGAAAGAAATACTGATTCTATACACTGTATCAGGAACAGCTTCCCATGGAAGAAATAATGATTCCTTACACAGTCACAGGAACAGCTACCCAGGAAATAAATACTGATTCTATACACTCTATCAGGAACAGCTTCACATGAAAGAAATACTGACTCTATACATTGTATCAGGAACAGCTTCCCATGGAAGAAATAATGATTCCTTACACAGTCACAGGAACAGCTACCCAGGAAATAAATACTGATTCTATACACTCTATCAGGAACAGCTTCACATGAAAGAAATACTGACTCTATACATTGTATCAGGAACAGCTTCCCATGGAAGAAACTGATTCCTTACACAGTCACAGGAACAGCTTCACAGGAAAGAAATACTGATTCTATACACTGTATCACAAATCTATATTTCCATGGGAGAAATAGTGATTTCTTACACTGAATCTAGAACAGCTTCCCACAGTGTATTGATTCTATACACTGCATTATGAGCAGCCTCCCATCAAAGAAATACTGATTCTTTACACTGCAACAGGAAAAACTTATAACATGATAAATACTATATCTGTACACTCTATCAGTAACAGACTGATGTCATAAATTAGTGAAATATTAAGATACATGGACCAAAGTTTATTAAATCCTGTGCAAAATTCCCACAGAAGGATGCTTATTACAATAAAATGACCAAACTACCAGCTCCAATAATCAGTATTTTTCTCTTTAATATATGCAGGTTTATTTTTAGGGTGTGGAATTGAATATTCCAATTGTTTTATAAAAACAAATTGCACTATTGTACCAAAAATTGTGTATTCTATTTTTATATATCTCAAGTTCTACATTTATCTTTTAATATTCTTCCTATTAATAGCAAGGACTCCCTTTTTTCAAAGGCTGGAATGGGGGAGGCGGGGAACATACCCATAAACCAATTCCTCATTATAGAACAGACCCTGCTATATGCACGCAATGGATAAATAATTACAATGTTACAATGTCACCATTTTTCATTCCATCTTTTTACTTTATTTCCAGGTATATATATATATATATATATATCAGCATTTCTTTAAATATCACGAGAAATTTTTTAACAAATACTATTGCTGATAATTACTTTTGCATTCCAGAAAAGATATATATTGTTATGGGAGTAAAATCTATATAAAATTATCATAAAAGAGGCACTCACCAGTTATTATGTACTTTTGAGAGAGTGACATATGTAAGGTGAAGATGTTTGCATTTAAAAAACATGCACAGAGGAGAGAATGATGGCATACCTCTATACCACTTTAATGTAATGTGGCCGACATTTCTTTGGATACTGTCCTTATGGAAATTGTACATGATCTATGCACACTGGTAACTAAAATGACTGCTCCCTTATGCTAAAAAAATCAGCCTGAATTAGTCTAAAGAACTCTATTTTTAGCACCAATTAAAATTGGGAAAATTAATTTTGCCCAAATAGACAATAACAGCTTTTGAAAGTGCAATGGATGAATTACTACATATATAAAATGTAAAAAAGAGTAATCAGCTCTTTCGTTTACAATTTACCTCTGAAGTCCAGAAGTGAAAATGACCAAGCGAAGCTAGCAATTTTTGAAAGATGCACATCTGGTGTAAGGCCAACCCATATTACACCCATCAATCATACACCAAAATAAAGGGAATTAAAGGTTCTTTGAATAATACCTAAGATATACAAGGTCTTTTTTAAATATCCAGTTTAACCAGTGAGAACACCCAGTGAAATTCTTTCTCTCTGAAATTCTAACTATGCAAAATACGAAACTGTAGAGAGCCACCAAAGAAATGGATGAGGCTAGTTATAATAAAGGGTTCAAGAGTAATGTCCCCTTACATGCATGGCAGGCAGTCGTCATGCTTGTTACCTGTGAAAAGGTTACAACATGTGAAATTAATAAAGTCAGAAAATTGTTTAGAACATACAGGTTTTTTATTACATCACTTTAGGTAGAAGAATATGGTTTTAGTAGAAAAGAAATAAAGTCTGGATGAATTATATCTTTATAGACAGAAAACATTCAAAGAATCAAGAAAGAAGAAATAGTAGCTTTTAGTTCCAAAGGATCAAGATGATGACAGATGTGCACTTTTTAATGATGCTTCCCCAGCTGAAATATTATAAATGCTTTGGAGATTCATCCATTCAAATGAAATAGTAGATAATAAGAACAAGTTGACAATGCATTATTGTAAATGTCATTCATACAGAGGCTTCATAAGATCATACATGTATCATCCTGTTACCCCTTTTGAGACGTTCTGTATGTTTAAACTTTCAGGTGTAGACCAACTGCTCCTAGATAAATCTCTGACCTGAGTAAGGAATGAGAATGAAATGTTTCTTAACCCCAAATTTAAAATGAAGCCAAGGTTAAGAGCCCTGGGTTTACAAAAATACCACTTCATGTCCAAATATATCAAGATGATTTATTATATTATTATTGTCATCAATTTTATTATTACTATTATTATAATCATTATTATTGTTAAACTGTGTAAAGAAGATTGAAAACAACACAAATTTAATAGGAAGATGTATATTTTCCAAAAACACCCAATAATAACTTATAAAAGAAACACAGTCATAGACAACATTTTACCTCACAAAAAAAACAAAACTATGTCTTCTTCAAGTGTAAAAGCAGCCCTTGTACCATGGAAAAATATGCAATGTGCCCAATTGTGCTGGAGGAAGAGACATGAGACTGATGAAACAAAATGACATAAGACATAAAGCTATTAACTGCCAGACTGGACAAGTAATACATGTATACTGAATTTGCTGTTCAGTATGAGTTGTGCAATTGAAATGTGCAATATTTGTTACAGAATTTACAGTGCAATATGTACTACAGAATTTACTTAGCGACATAAATGTTAAATAATTTACTGTCCTATATACATTGTTATCACATGTTGATGAAATAAGCAATATGATACACATGATACAAAATAATAAGCATGCACTTGTCCACTATTCATAAACAAAAGTTAGATTCAATTCCCAAAATTTTTACTATCCCCCGTTATAAATCCTTGTAGCCATCTGAATCTATAAAAGAAAGAAGAAAAAAAAGATCATGGATTTATCATCCTGAACCCTAGCCGAGTCATACCAAAGACACATAAATGGTGCAACTAGCTGCCTTGCTAGGCGCTCAGCGTTAAGAGGTTTGTGTAAGGAATCGTTGGCCTAGTGTTGGGATAATGTGACTGGGTGGGACATGATGCTAAATGACTGCAGCAGGATGCTCCAGTGCTAAACTTCACTATAAACCACCACATTGCAAACGTCATAGAAATATGACTCAAGTTGTTACAGCTATGTTAAAAATCCCCTAAATGCATATCACAAAGGAAAAGGAAACATTTGGGATTTTAAAAAAATTGTGCTTCACACAAAATTTGACTAACTATTAACTATTCTAGTCTGTGCCAAAATTCACATCAGCAACACCACTGTTCATACTGTAATAACTAGACTTAATGACATCATATCAACAAATTCAAACCATTAATAAACATCTTATTGAGGAGTCAAACGACTATGAAAACTTAGGCAAAAAAACAAATTTTGTGTATTCATTACTATTATGATGGCTATTCTTATTATTATTATTATCATTATTGTATTTTTCCGATGATAAGCTCAAAAGTAAGGTCCATTCACCACTCCCACACCCCAACCTTGAGAAGGGTCTCACAAACAAAACCCACCCACCACTTCTGATTCAGGGGTGAAGCCAAATATGCAAACAATCATAACAGTTAGTAAATGAGCAAACCACATTTCCCACCCCCTCCTTTTTGTCCTTCCAGTGGCAAAAAAGAACATAATCATTCACTAAGTCCTTACAAATATGGTTGTACTTTATTCAGTGCCTCTATTGAAATGTTATTCATAAAAATTCATTTGGAACCCTGACTAGAAATTCTAAAGCGAATTAAATATTAATGGATCACATTGTCTTAGAACAGAACAGTAATGTGTCTGGTCAGGTTTTGGTTTCCTGATTGCCATTTGTCACATTGTCTAAGGAGAGAACAGTAATGTGTCAGATCTGGTGTTGCCTTGCTGATTTCCATTTATCATACTGTCATAGAACAGTAATGTGTCAGATCTGGTTTTGCTGTGCTGATTTCCATTTATCACACTGCCTTAGAACAGGACAGTAATGTGTCAGATCTGGTTTTGCTGTGCTGATTTCCATTTATCACATTGTCTTAGAAAAATAATGTGTCTGGTCTGGTTTTGCCTTGCATATTGCCAGCAAAGGTTTGTGATCATTCCCAATTCAAATGATATTAGCAACCTGTTTATGAAGTCTAGCAAACACATCATCAAAGCTTTGTTCAAAGGCACAATCACAAATTTCCTTTCCTCACATCTGGAATGTCAAATTGATGACAAAAATTGCCAGGTGTATTGACTTTGAGAATGTCATGCAAATATCCAAAATTGCCAAGTGTAATGACTTTGAAAATATCAACCCAATACCCAAAATTGCCAAGTGTAATGACTTTGAGAATGTCAAGCCGATACCCAAAACTACCAAGTGCAATGACTTTGAGAATATCAACCCAATACCCAAAACTGCCAAGTGTAATGACTTTGGGAATGTCATGCCGATACCCAAAACTGATAAGTGTAATGACTTTGAGAATATCGACCCAATACCCAAAATTGCCAAGTGTAATGACTTTGAGAATGTCAAGCTGATACCCAAAACTACCAAGTGCAATGACTTTGAGAATGTCAAGCCGATACCAAAAACTGCCAAGTGTAGTGAATTTGAGAATATCAACCCAATACCCAAAACTGCCAAGTGTAATGACTTTGAGAATGTCAAGCTGATACCCAAAACTGCCAAGTGTAATGACTGAGAATGTCAAGCCATTACCCAAAACTGCCAAGTGTAATGACTCTAAGAATGTCAACCCAATACCCAAAACTGCCAAGTGTAATGACTTTGAGAATGTCAAGCCGATACCAAAAACTGCCAAGTGCAATGACTTTGAGAATATCAACCCAATACCCAAAACTGCCAAGTGCAATGACTTTGAGAATGTCACGCCAATACCCAAAACTGCCAAGTGCAATGACTTTGAGAATGTCAAGCAGATACCCAAAACTGCCAAGTGTAATGACTTTGAGAATGTCAAGCCGATACCAAAAACTGTCAAGCGTAATGACTTCGAGAACACTGTTCATTTAGGTCTAATATACTCTACTATTCTAGTCAAGTTAACATTTCTGCAACAGAAGAAATGAACCAATCCCCTGTTTGTGTGAGAACCACTTCCCAAAAAAATGCATCAACAAATTAATAGTAAACTGTGTTGATTACTAATGGAGTTTATGATGATGCAGCATTCTGCTACACAGGTGAAACAGGAAATTCTTCCATACCAGGATAAAAACTTTAATGCACATTGTAAAATTAATTCAATGTTTACAGCCTATAATGTACAAGATGAATAATAATCAAAAGCTTTCACAATCTTAAAATTATTGATAATATCTTTCCTCGAAAAGAGATACCTATATCTCAACATTTACATGTGAGACAATAATAAGTTGTTGTTGTTGCTGTGGGGTTTAATGCCATTTTTCAGCACACGATAGGCTATACATGGCGGCCAGTATTAATGGTGGAGGAAAACCCCGGGAAAACCCTTGAAAGAACCATCAACCCATGAGAAGCTACTGGCAAACTTTCTTACATACCCACATTTGACAATAATAAGAACATCATGCAGACTCGAAGATGTAGACAAGTCCAATGCATAGTCCTGCATGTCATAAGATGACTAATAGCAAAAGAAGCCAAGATGGCCATGATTAGCATAGCCAGACTTATGACTGAAAGTGCATGGTTCCAAATACTACCAACAGGTTGGCCTGCAAAGGTAACCTTGGTGCATTGTAGCGCAAGACATTTTATTTGAGTTGTCTTGGTACTAAAAAAGGTGCATCCTAGAACAAGGCACTTTATTCTAGTTGTCTTGGTACTAAATATGGTGCATCCTAGTACAAGGCACTTTATTCTAGTTGTCTTGGTACTAAATATGGTGCATCCTAGTACAAGGCACTTTATTCCAGTTGTCTTGGTACTAAATATGGTGCTTCCTAGTACAAGACACTTTATTCCAGTTTTCTTGGTACTAAATATGGTGCTTCCTAGTACAAGACACTTGATTCCAGTTGTCTTGGTACTAAATATGGTGCTTCCTAGTACAAGACACTTTATTCCAGTTTTCTTGGTACTAAATATGGTGCTTCCTAGTACAAGGCACTTTATTCCAGTTGTCTTGGTACTAAATATGGTGCTTCCTAGTACAAGACACTTTATTCCAGTTGTCTTGGTACTAAATAAGGTGCATCCTAGTACAAGGCACTTTATTCCAGTTGTCTTGGTACTAAAAAAGGTGCATTCTAGTACAAGGCACTTTGTTCCAGTTATCTTGGTACTAAAAAAAGGTACATCCTAGTACAAGGCACTTTATTCTAGTTGTCTTGGTACTAAATAAGGTGCATCCTAGTAAAAGGCACTTTATTCCAGTTGTCTTGGTACTAAAAAAGGTGCATCCTAGAACAAGGCACTTTATTCTAGTTGTCTTGGTACTAAATATGGTACATCCTAGTACAAGGCACTTGATTCCAGTTGTCTTGGTACTAAATATGGTGCTTCCTAGTACAAGACACTTTATTCCAGTTGTCTTGGTACTAAAAAAGGTGCATCCTAGTACAAGGCACTTTGTTCCAGTTATCTTGGTACTAAAAAAGGTGCATCTCAGTA
This sequence comes from Sinohyriopsis cumingii, assembly GCA_028554795.2. Classification (NCBI taxonomy): domain Eukaryota; kingdom Metazoa; phylum Mollusca; class Bivalvia; order Unionida; family Unionidae; genus Sinohyriopsis; species Sinohyriopsis cumingii. The sequence goes on along the minus strand of CM068827.1, from coordinate 138,486,831 downwards.
CAAGACACTTTATTCCAGTTTTCTTGGTACTAAATATGGTGCTTCCTAGTACAAGGCACTTTATTCCAGTTGTCTTGGTACTAAATAAGGTGCATCCTAGTAAAAGGCACTTTATTCCAGTTGTCTTGGTTCTAAAAAAGGTGCATCCTAGAACAAGGCACTTTATTCTAGTTGTCTTGGTACTAAATATGGTGCATCCTAGTACAAGGCACTTGATTCCAGTTGTCTTGTTACTAAATATGGTGCTTCTTAGTATAAGACACTTTATTCCAGTTGTCTTGGTACTAAAAAAGGTGCATCCTAGTACAAGGCACTTTGTTCCAGTTATCTTGGTACTAAAAAAGGTGCATCTCAGTACAAGACACTTTATTCCAGTTGTCTTGGTACTAAAAAAGGTGCATCCTAGTACAAGGCACTTTGTTCCAGTTATCTTGGTACTAAAAAAGGTGCATCTCAGTACAAGACACTTTATTCCAGTTGTCTTGGTACTAAATAAGGTGCTTCCTAGTACAAGACACTTTATTTCAGTTGTCTTGGTACTAAAAAAGGTACATCCTAGTACAAGACACTTTATTCCAGTTTTCTTGGTACTAAAAAAGGTGCATCCTAGAACAAGGCACTTTATTCTAGTTGTCTTGGTACTAAATATGGTGCATCCTAGTACAAGGCACTTGATTCCAGTTGTCTTGGTACTAAATATGGTGCTTCCTAGTACAAGGCACTTTATTCCAGTTGTCTTGGTACTAAATAAGGTGCATCCTAGAACAAGGCACTTGATTCCAGTTGTCTTGGTACTAAATATGGTGCTTCCTAGTACAAGGCACTTTATTCTAGTTGTCTTGGTACTAAATATGGTGCATCCTAGTACAAGGCACTTGATTCCAGTTGTCTTGGTACTAAATATGGTGCTTCCTAGTACAAGACACTTTATTCCAGTTGTCTTGGTACTAAATAAGGTGCATTCTAGTACAAGGCACTTTATTCCGGTTGTCTTGGTACTAAAAAAGGTGCATTCTAGTACAAGGCACTTTGTTCCAGTTATCTTGGTACTAAAAAGAGGTACATTCTAGTACAAGGCACTTCATTCTAGTTGTCTTGGTACTAAATAAGGTGCACCCTAGTAAAAGGCACTTTATTCCAGTTGTCTTGGTACTAAAAAAGGTGCATCCTAGAACAAGGCACTTTATTCTAGTTTTCTTGGTACTAAATATGGTGCAACCTAGTACAAGGCACTTGATTCCAGTTGTCTTGGTACTAAATATGGTGCTTCCTAGTACAAGGCACTTGATTCCAGTTGTCTTGGTACTAAATAAGGTGCTTCCTAGTACAAGACACTTTATTCCAGTTGTCTTGGTACTAAATAAGGTGCATCCTAGTACAAGGCACTTTATTCTAGTTGTCTTGGTACTAAATAAGGTGCATCCTAGTAAAAGGCACTTTATTCCAGTTGTCTTGGTACTAAAAAAGGTGCATCCTAGAACAAGGCACTTTATTCTAGTTGTCTTGGTACTAAATATGGTGCATCCTAGTACAAGGCACTTGATTCCAGTTGTCTTGGTACTAAATATGGTGCTTCCTAGTACAAGGCACTTTATTCCAGTTGTCTTGGTACTAAATAAGGTGCTTCCTAGTACAAGACACTTTATTCCAGTTGTCTTGGTACTAAAAAAGGTGCATCCTAGTACAAGGCACTTTGTTCCAGTTATCTTGGTACTAAAAAAGGTGCATCTCAGTACAAGACACTTTATTCCAGTTGTCTTGGTACTAAATATGGTGCTTCCTAGTACAAGACACTTTATTCCAGTTGTCTTGGTACTAAAAAAGGTACATCCTAGTACAAGACACTTTATTCCAGTTTTCTTGGTACTAAAAAAGGTGCATCCTAGAACAAGGCACTTTATTCTAGTTGTCTTGGTACTAAATATGGTGCATCCTAGTACAAGGCACTTGATTCCAGTTGTCTTGGTACTAAATATGGTGCTTCCTAGTACAAGACACTTTATTCCAGTTGTCTTGGTACTAAATAAGGTGCATCCTAGTACAAGGCACTTTATTCCAGTTGTCTTGGTACTAAAAAAGGTGCATCCTTTTAAATCTGACACATTTTCCAACACTGAAAATTAATTTCGCTACAAAGAAAATGATTACATATTCCCAGCAAAAGTAAATTCACAAGGATGACAAAAGCTCTCCTGGACTACAACATGCTGAACAAAAAACCTGAAGTTAATAAAACTAATTTTTCTCCTTAGGACTAGCAATAGAAAGATTTTAATGTGGCCAATGCAGCTGCTATTTTGAAGGTCGGTTCCTCATCATAGATTTTAATGTGGTCAATGCAGCTGCTATTTTGAAGGTCAGTTCCTCATCATTTTCATTAGGGTTCCACTACAAATCTCAGGAAGTGTTTCAGTGAAAACCCACTGTTAATGTAACCATCCATAAAACTGGAGAACAGTCACAAGATTTTCAGTTTAACCAAAGTGGCAGTCAGATACTACAACTTCTCTACAACTACTAACTGACCAACTACATATTGCAAACAATGTGAAAACCCCAAATCTAACTGACCAACTACATATTGCAAGCAATCTGAAAACCCCAAATCTAACTGACCAACTACATATTGCAAGCAATGTGAAAACCCCAAATCTAACTGACCAACTATACTGAAGAGTATAGACAAGATTTTCAAAATGGCCACAATGATGGCCATGTGCTAAGTAAACAGCATTTTTATTTAGGTTCAACTACATACCGCAAAAAGTGTTTCCAGAGAAAATCTCATCTTAATACAACCATTTGTTTAACAGAAGTAGTGACAACAAGATTTTCAAGACAGTCACAATGGCAACCATGCTTCAGGTGAGGTCGGCATCCTTTCAATGAAGATAAAATTTATTCTGCAAGCAGTGTTTCAATAAAAACCCAATCCAATGGATTTGCAAGTACAAGATTTTCAAGCTGCCTCCATTACGGATATGTTGGAGGTCAGAATCATTTTCTTGGAGGACTGATTACTTGCTGCAAAAAATATTTTAGTGAATATTCCGTGTCAATGTCACCCTGATTGCAATGCTGGAGGTCAGATCAGTATCAGCTGTATGTAGCTATTCAATGCTTGTTCAAAAATTGATTTGACCACTCATGCAGAAGGATGACTGGTCAAACTGGACACAATTTTATTCATGGACAAACTATATATCATTAGAAGACTTTCATCAGAAAGACTATCTTAATACAATGATTATGTTCAAGAGGATAGCAATAACAAAATTTTCAATATACCATGATGGCCATGTTGAGGTCAAATCAGCACCATTATCTTTTAAGACCACCTACATATTCTTAAAAAGTCCTGTTAGTTCAGTCAACATATATATTCAGTCATAAGGAACAGTGATAGCAAGATACTGCACCTTACTGGTTGCTAGATCACCAATCTTTTTCAATTATAACCATGAAAATATTATTTTAAGTTGTTTAGTGAAAATCCCATGTCAATATGACCAATTGAGGAGTTGACAAAATAATTTTTTTAAGCTGGACATGTGAGGGGTGTCAAATAGACTCTGAGATAAACTGTGTGTACCATTTAATGGAAATCCCCCCAGTAGTTCGAGAGGCGTAATGATAAACTTGCACTGATGGTCAAATGGATGACAGGCCATTGACCAAAAGAGCTATAAATTAACCCTCAGAAACAAAAATTATATACTCACATTCAAGTCGTATTTTGGGGGGCTGTATGCTCCAGTACCACATACCATTAACCTATCTGCAGGCAACCTGGTGATAAGTCTGATGTGATTTTGACAGTCTGGTACCTAAATTTGCAGAGAACAAAAAATCAACATTACATAAGATATTCATACAATATATGAAGAACAAAACTGATTAGTTCCTGAACATTACTAAATAAAGTAATTCTTAAACAGGTTTACTGCAAGTTATAATTGCACTAACCCAACAGCCTAACTTGTAGTGGGCCAAGGTCATTTTGGCCTTATTGATAGAGCTTGTGAACACCTGGATTCTTGCTAAAAGCAAGGGCAACACACCTGCAAAGTATAGTGAAGGTACTTTAAATCAAACGCAAACTACTTTGCAAAAACATAACATACTGACTCTGATTATTTAACTTTAGGTGCCAAAATCAAAAGGCTACTTTTGAATCAGCAAGGGCAACAAGTTTATCTTTGATAATGGTATGTTCGTTTTAACTCTGGTCATCATACAGATCTCATTATACTTCTTCAGGACCCAGTGACCTTGAAATTTGACCTCTAAACTTGAACCAATAAACATCATTGTATTTTCAGGGGCTGAACCCTTAAGCCCAAAACCCTGGACTCCAAATTTGTACCTTGCATCCCAGTTACTTTCTTGGAATAAAAAGGTGGAACCCATGCAAGGATCAAGAAAAATGAATTCAGCCCAATTCTATGCAATAACTCAATTTGGCAATATTATGTGAAACAAAATTCAAACAGAAACTGTTTTTTCTTTAGTTGGTTACAGTGAATCTGACCTTTAATCTTTTAAATAACCAAAATCAAGTCTTCTTTTATATTCTATATAGCAATTCACCCATGATGCTGGATTATTGGTGAAGGTATGTGAAGTAGGACTCAAGTTACAGGATGCAAACCAAATTATTAATGGCTGAACAGATAAAACACGATCAATGTATGACTTATGGCAGCATATAACAAGAACCATAGTTTGAATGTAGTTTTAGGGGTAAAACTAATTTTAATTATGCATCATTTATCCACTATTATCACTCTACCATCACATTTCCTGACACTAGTCCTCAGTCCAAGGTGAACATTCCATCCTCCAATTAGTAAATGGTGTGTCTGGAACACAAACAAATTCCCGGTCCAAGGATTTAGTCACTTCTGTAATTTGGACATCATCCTTCTTTGACTTGTATCAACACTAAATCGACATCGGAATGGGGGAAAGGACAGAATTGGTAATAACAGCAGATATGAATTGTATAATTAATATTAGTTTGAACCCATAACCCTAATAAAAGCTACCACCTGTAATACAATCTGAAGTACAATCACCATCTTCTGTTGTTATGCTGACCTTTCAAGCCTGGAGGGAGGATGATGGTCTGTTATGCTGTCAGAAAGAACTTGCTATCTGTTCCAGTCGGATGCTATGGCAGACCAGAGGATTGCAGGTTGATTATTTGTTGGGCTGACACAATCAGGTCTATGTATCAATGCCTTCACTCTGGTGTACCATCTAAACAAGGTATCATGCAGAGAAAGTGAAGCGAGTCGGCCAATGGCAGTTGTCATAATATCATTCACTGGGATGTTATTAATACAGGCCCAAGATGCAACAATAGCTCAAACCATATTTGATTCTTGTACTTGTTAAAGAAATATCTCTCATGGAAAAAAAACCAATTAGTTCTTCTGACGGTGAAACTAATTTATCTAGAAATAATGGCTGTCAATATATCAGAAGTACAACTGCAAGAGAGAAAGAGACATTTCAAATATATCTCTTCCATTTTGATTTAGTCATACAGAAACATAAGGCTCTAACCAAAATGTCTATCTTGATCATCCCAAATGTGACTGTGATGATAGATCTGAATTCAAAACACATAATATTAAGTTTTGATAGATGAGGCCTGACTCACAGGGAAGCCAATCATGAACTTGAGAGTATTATAGAGGGTTGCTCTGTTGCCTGTAATGGTGGAACATGAGCAATCTTTTTCTTCAAAAAGAGAAGAAAATCTGCAACTGCAGTAATGATGGGCAGATCAGATCAATGTCCTATCAACCACACCAATTCAAGTGATGCAGTCTGTAGCCCTACTCAAAAGTCTATCTTAGTGGATAGATTGTTTGATATGGAACAGGTGTGAAAATGGAACAAGTATGGGTTGTTGCTTAGAAGAGACTCTCTCTGCTGCAACAACAGTACCCTCATCATCGGTGACTTCCTGGGAGTGTAGTGCAAGCTGAGATCATTCAAACATGACATATGATCGCCATAGTGGGTTATCTGGATGAGCCATGACATCAACACCTTACTATATGAAGAACGTGCACATGTGACTTGGATTTTTAACATCGATTCAACAATTTTTCAGTCATATCACTACAATATCTGCAATGTGACTGGTTATAGTGATGTCTAGCCCTGGGGCATCATGCCACAGACATGCAGCACGATGTCCCACCCAGTCACATTATCCTGACACCAGGCCATCCAGTCTTAGCACTAACCTCTTAATGGTAAGTGCCAAGCAAGGAAACTGCTAGAGTAGAACTTGAGGGATTATTTTTAAAAGTGGGAGGGTTTAAGTATACAGAAAATACCACTTCAGAATGCAGGTATCCAACACCCATGCACTCTTATCTGGCACTGGGAAAACATAATGTGGCAGTCTGTTGTTCAGCCACATTGCAAGCAAGCCTGACACTAGCCTCTCCAACAGTCAAAACTGACTCTATGACACCAATTGGTGTAGAGACCATTTGGTCAGGAATGTAACTCCTCCTCAATAAGTTAGTCAACCAGAATAGTTCCCTTGCCTGTCATATGTCAAACCCTGATTGTGATCCTATTTAAAGCTGTCCATCAAGGGAAGCTTAAGACTTCCAAGCAAAGGGAAAGGCATGAGTGCTTCCTTGATGTATAAAGAATGACATGACTGATATGCCTGTCACAACCATACCATATCTTGTCTTCTTCGATTGACTCACCCCCCCCCCCCCCGAGTACTAGAAAAACAGCACACATTTCTAAAAAAAGTAATATTCAGGGAAGAATTCTGCCCAGACCACGAGCCCTGATAGACAAACCCCTCTGGCTCTAGTCAACCATCCCATCCCAAATCAGAGATATTGGTATACCAGAAAAAGGGATGTTCTGAGGTATGTGTGAGAATTCCCACATGAAATTTATCCTGATTTATCCATGAAATTTGGATCCCAAGAGAATTAAAGGTAAATAGGGGTTCATGGGAGAACTCCAATTTGGTTGCAGTAAAAACTGGAGGGACCTCATCTTTAGTTTTCCTAGTGTAAACAGACCTGCTACCACCTTTAGGGTCTTCAGAAGAAAGTGGCAAAGATGAGCTGACAACGAAGTCCTCTCCAACACTGCTGTTGTGGGGGACAGTATGTGTGATCATGTCAGAGGCAATATAAACCATCCCTTGATCTGTGAGGAAATGCATCACCAAATTTGTGAAATTCTGAGAAGAAATTTGATCTGGCTTCTTCTGACTGAGAATTAAGTCCAGTCAAATCTCAGAGTAAGATACATCTGAGAAAGTGTTGTGTCAACCAGTCAACAACATGCTGGACAATGAACACCCCAAACTGCTCTCAAGCAAGTCACTGTTTCTCCTATCACCCTCTTCTAAGGACTCTGACCAATGAAGCTATGCACCTGAAACTAAACACTCTAATTGTCCATAGAGAACTGCTAGAATTTCATTTGGGATGGAAAGATGGGGATGTATAGATAAGCATCCTGGAGGTCTATGGAAACTGCATAGATGTTGAGGATGTTGTCTTCATCCTGAAGTGTACTGTTCCAACAGCCTAGTGGTTAGAGCATCTGCCTCAGATGTGAGATGTTGCAGGTTTAAAACCCGATTCAGTCATATCAAAGACTTATAAAAAAGGTACTAACAGCTGCCTCACTAGGCACTCAGTATTAAGAGGATAGTGTTAGGACTGGTCGGCCTGGTGTCATCATAGGTGGGACTTCATGCTACATGTCTGTGGCATGACCCCCCCAGAGCTAAACATCACTATAAACTGCCAGACTCTGACAAGCAACCCAGTCTGTCACCAACAGAGGTGTCAGAAACAGGGGAACTATGCCGGAGAGACAGTCACTCCTTAGGGCTGACTACCTCCCTCATAACGGAGAAAGGAGTCAATAGGCTTATGCATTGGCTCTGATGGCCTGCCTTGCTTAGTGAATGACAAGTGAGGAGTTTACAAAAGTGCATGTCACTTCTGCTTGGACACCTGCTGAAAGCTTCTCAAGAATGGAGAGAATTCTTGAACCTAAAGACACTGAAGGCTTAGGACACAGAATTGGAAGCACATGACAGTACTTTTGTTCACTGCTTTGTCAAATGTCCACATTTCTTCTGACACCTACCAACATGGGACAGAGATGGGGACACTACATGATGGATAAGATGGCTTTGATGCAGTTGGGATCTCTTTGAACTTATTAGAGTAAAAAAAACTTAACAGTTCCTTGTCCAGTACGACTGTTTGTTTTTCTCTTCACGCAGAAGTGAACTGGCTATTCCCTCTAGATCCAGGAGATGAGTGGCAGTCCAAATGCCTTTCCTTCATTAGCAAACTGAAGGAGGGGACTGACAAGGCCTACATCCTGCCCAGTACACCTAAGAATATGGCTGTGGGAAACTCAACCATGAAGGGAAGAACATAATACATTCAAGAGTCAGAAAACTAGATCCATTCCAATTTAATGGAAACATAGAGAAAGGTGGGTATCAACCTAATTCCTTTTGCCTAGAGACACACGGTGATCTATGGTCCCATTCAGGAAACTATGAAGCCCTGTAATGGTGGAAAGAAATTCCTGATGACTGGTCTTGTTTTGCCCAGTGTTCCTAGGGTAAACAGACGTAGCACACCAGCAAGATACTTATGCTCCTCTTCTGACAATCGTATACTCATTATTTCCACTACGAAAACAAAGTCATATGGACAGCATTCTTTTGCATACCAGGGCCCAGCAACGTGGAATGAATTGCCCACTGAACTTAGACACAAAGACACAGTGATCACATTCAAGAGAACTCTCAAAACACTTATTTCAACTGCAAGAACAAACTTAAAGACCTAATAATGTTTCCTACCTGAAATATTCTCAAAATGTTTTTTATTTTTTAATGTTTTTCTAATTTCATCGTGTTTGTTTTTGTTGTTGTTGTTGTTCTAGGGTTTAACGCCATTTTTCAGCACAAGATAGGCTATACATGGCGGCCAGTATAACTGGTGGAGGAAGAACCCTGGAAAACCCAGAGAAGAACCACCGACCCACGAGAAGCTACTAGCAGGCTTTCCCACGTACCCACGCTAGCCGAACCTTGGCTGTTTTTGTAATAATATTATTATATGTTTTTTATCTTATAGGTGTTGTCTAATGTCGTAAATCGCTTAGAGCTTCTAAAGATTAGGCGCTATACAAAGTCCTCATTATTATTATTATTATTATTATTATTCATCCTAATGCTAATACCCTGCATCTGGTGCCCAGTGACAGATGCCCACTGACCAGTATCTGTTGCTTTGCTCAATGCCCAGTACCTAGCAACTGGTGCCCAGTGACTGTTGTCTCGACCAGATGTCCGGTCACTAGCTGCTCAAGTGATGAAGATATCACAAGAAGTCCCTATCTGATTGGAAATGTCGCTGGTTCCTCCAATGAATGAGATGAATAAGAGATGGTTATTCTATTTCTAAAGAAGAAGTGGCCTTCTTCTGAGTCCCATACTTCATCTCTTATCTGCACATAATGGAATGAAACGTCAAATTCTCATGCAAGCACACCTGAGTGCAAGCCAAACAAGTTTGGGGTGTGTCCCACAAAGTCTTTTAATGGTCGCATTTGCCACTGCAGAAACACTACCACAATTTTATCAAAGGAGATTTGGGAACAACTCACCTAATCAACAACACAAAGGGGGAAATATAAAAAGGAGGCCCCCCCATAGCAGGAAAACACTTTCAACAATTCACTTATAAAAAAAAGAGTACTCTGAAATCAGAACATTTTCAAATGCAGAATAAAACACTGTCCTTATTGCGTATACAACTGCATATGATTTTTCATGCCCTTTCTTTACAACAGCAAAGGCAGCAGCTTAAACTTCAATGCTTTAACATAACATTGTGACTCAGAGAGTTGTGTAGGAGTCATCACCCTAAAATTTGAGCTGTGAATTTCTGACTCAAAAGGGTTATTTTTCCCCAGACTATATTACACAATATTCCTCCTGTGTTGGTTATGCATTGTAACCACTTGTACTGTAACAGCCAAGATTTCTGAAACTTTGCTTCAAATTTTAGTTTCTTTTCATCTACGCCCTGCATCTGACAACTTTTTAGAATTATCATTTTCCATTTTGGGAGAAATTCCACTACATCTTTCGCTTTCTTCATTCTGCCATTTACTTTGCACATTCCTGTCATAACTGACTTCAGGTTGTAAATAATCAGTTATTTTCCTCCCATCCATGCTGAACTATAATTTACTATCTCACCTTCAGGAAATGGACCCAATTTCACACGTGCACAAATGAGATTGAAAGGAATCAATTGCAGACCCTCCTCTAGCACACATAAGTTTTTGTTATAAATAATTAGGTTGATTTTTAAGCATTCTTTTGTGTTCACCTGCATCTGCATATACCTCTTCCTCAGTAACTTGAGCACAACAGGGTCTTCAAGAAATGAAGCACAACTGGGTCCTATATAACTCAAGCACAACAGGGCCCTCAATAACTTGAGCACAACATGAAATTCAATACCTTGAGCACAACTGGGTCCTCTATAATTGAAGCACAACATGGTCCTCAATACACTGAGCACAACATGGTCCTCAATAACTTGAGCATGACAGGGTCTTCAAAAACCTGATCACAACAGTCTTCAATAGCTCAAGCACAACAGGGCCCTCAATAACTTGAGCACAACAGGGTCCTCAATACTTTGAGCACAACAGGGTCTGCAAAAACCTGATCACAACAGTCTTCAATAGCTCAAGCATTCCAGTTACATCTACATTTTCATTTGTCATCTCAGAAATGAATTCTGACACTGAGTTTATTGCTTCCATTCATCACTTCCTTTTGTTTTGATTCACTTGGAAAATAATATGAATGCTAAAGAGTGAGGTAACGATACTGCTTTCACATTTTATTTCAAAACAGGAAATGCATAAATTTGCAATTAATACAAATAAATCTGCAACAGCAATAATGCAAAAATATAGTTGGTGAACATTTGTCAGCAATTTTATAGTTTCATTCATCCAAATACTGCATGGCTACAACCACTGGTAATGATGTCATCACATTAATGGCAGTTGTTAGGTTTGCCTTGATAAGAACAATATTCAGGGTTTGTAAGTAGAACTGTCAAACTGAAAATTTGATTTAGAATTATTAAGCCAAATCACTTATGACCAGAAGTTTGCCACAACCTGCAAATAATTTACTTTTCTGTTTCATTCGGTTTCCATTTATCTTTTGTGAGCTGGAGTATCAGACTCGTAATCATGGATTTTATGTCCACCCAGACAAGCCCGGTTCAGCTGCCTCAGTGTGTCTTTGGGAAAGGCATTTTATCACTCATTTCCGATGCATGATAGAGTCAAATTATTGAAATGCTGTTACAAACCATCCAACTATTTATCATTCAACATTCTGCATTTTCCATCTCAGCTCTCGATTTTGTTCCAAATGCATTTTCCTTTGCTTTCTGGTTTCAATTCAATGCTAGAACTATCCTTTACTGGTAAAAGTACCATTTTAATGTCGTTAACTCTTCAATTATTTGAATGAAGAAGATAATATGCATTGTACTCTGCATTAGACTATGGTCAAAGTCGCTGCCATTATCAGTCTGATAAACATTTTTTAAAGGATTCCAAAATATTTTTTAACCCAGTCTACCCAAATAAGACACTCCTGATAATACTAATTTTGCCCTTATGTGGTACACTCCAACTTACCTTCCTGACTTGAATAGAGCAAATATTTTCCTGAATCTTGTCTGGCGTGAGTTCTTTCTTCTGAAACAAAAACAAAATCCTGTCTGTATCAGAAATCACTGTCACTTACACAAATTTCAATTTCTTGTTTTCTGTGTACTTTTTGCAGCAAGTTAAAGTATGTACTGTTATGTATACATCTGATACATGTAAAGATGCTATCTTACACAAGAGAGATTTATAACAGCTGTCTGTACCTATTTCTAAATCCTGGTACTATGCCTGTCATCAATACAGTTTATAGTCTATCAATTCTATCCAATAACTTTCTTCTTCCTAAACCCAGAACAGAAATGTATAAAAATAGTTTGGGTTAATCTGGTCCAAGATGTTAAATAAACATCATCAGTGCATCCCTTTCATAACAGATGTTTGAAATGGATACAATCCAGGTGATGTCTATAACCATTTATGGCCAACTTTGTTTATCTGTATATGTATATACTATATAAAATGTGTGTGTGTGTGTGTGTGTGTGTGTGTGTGTGTGTCTGTTTTGTGTGTATGTGTTTTCAGTCATGAATGTTTCTGTACACATTGCTGTGTGCTGAATCCATACTCAGTTGTTCTTGTGTGCACCACCAATCCATTATACCTTTTGTGTATGTTTGCTTACCAGATGTATGTTTATAATATGATGCCAAATAAGGGGCAATATGCATGAAGTAGCATTTATATGGCACCTTAACACAATAGTGACTGTGATGGCAATATGCATGAAGTAGCATTTATATGGCACCTTAGCACAATAGTGACTGTGATGGCAATATGCATGAAGTAGCATTTTTATGGCACCTTAGCACAATAGTGACTGTGATGGCAAGTAAAAAAACAACAAAAAAATATGCAGATGAACCTTCCAATTAAAATATAAAATGTCAAGATGTTAACATTCAAGAAAATGTACATAAAATAAAATATAATGGTAACATATTTAAAAATCTTTATAAACTAGTTAAAATTTATTGTATAAACTGCATTCCCTTAACTCATTAACCCCTAGTGACACAATTATGCTTCATGAAGTTGTACCCTACTTCTGAATACTTTATCTTCATGGTCATTTAAGATACATCAAAGTGGGTGGTATTACATAAAAGTAGACAGATATAGATCTATAATGATACCAAATAATCTGGACTTTCTACTCATGTTACAAAATACAAATGGAAAAACATAAATTTTTTAATCTAATTTTTTTTATTTACGAAAACAATTGCCAGTTGTTGAAACTGGATATTATACTTCTGGGCCTGAGATCTAAGACAGACTTGTTTGAAATGCACATGGACAGATGAACCTTTGCAAAAGTCAAGTTTGAAATTTGGTGTAAAAAGTGGCCAGGATATGAAAAAGATGGGTCCAATAAGCACAAAAAACATATTTTAAAAAAAGAAGTCCAGCTTTTACCCTTCTGCACATGTGCAAGTGAATTAGCCAATGAAAAGCAATGTTTTTAAAGTAACCACTAAAATGCATTTCCTACTCCCATTTCAGGTGACAATGACAAAAATTTCCCAGCCTTGCTGAGTTAAAAAGTCCCAAGATTATTTCTGGTGGTACATCATTGTACAATTTCTTGATGCAGTTTACAGTTCACAGTGCAGCAGTACAGGGTGACTGCAGTGCAGTTATGGCTGCCCTCTGAGTACCTCTTTATACTGCGCAGTTATTGCTGCCCTTTGATTGCTCATTGCACTAACTGACTCGATAACCTACCAAATACTTTCCCAGACTTAATACTGACACAATTTTGCTGTAATATCTGGGGTATGTAGTATTTTGGAGGGGTGTGTGGTAATTTTCATGTTAAAATCTTATGTTATATTGAGTAGCTTACTCTTTTCTGGATGGAAGATACCCTCAGACATATTACAAGAAATCCTCCTGTTGGGCAACCATGGCCAATGCACACTAGCATTAATTCATTATCAGGGCATAACCTTAAAGCTAGTGGGATGACACTGTAGCTCAGGACGAGGGAATCTGGCAATGTGAACAGGCAAGTATTACATCATTTAAATCAGTTTATCCATCCACAAATCATTTTAATATCAGTAATACATAACTTGTTCCTACTGCATAGCTGAATTTGCCAGGTGGATGGGAGGCTGATGATCCCACCAAATGGTGAAGTAAATAAAGAAGGAATACTCACGCTTACTGTACAAGTGAAGGTTACTGCTGGATGGTGTACGCATGAGCCACTTCTTGTACTAGGACTATTGTTCTATCAGGACCCCGTATTGTAACACTGTAGTAGTTGGATAATTTTCAAGAACCCAAATTAACAAGTACTATACTACCATAATGTCCCATGCCCTTTACATTAGGAGAAAGGGTGGGTGGCCCATCATGTGAACAATAAATGAATGAAAATTATCGATGATACTCTTATCAATTTGATAAATATGGACATGAGGTTTTTAAAGTACACTATAAAGAACTAGTAAAGATAACCCCTGGTTATTAGCGTAAACCATTGCACTTCTAAATATTTTCTACTTATAATGCTTTTTTCTTGCATGTGTTAACTCAATGGTCAACCAGAAAAGAATGAGGCTGCTCTATAGAGCTGATGATTTAGATCAGACGGAGTCAGTGCACATGTTTGAAATCTTTAGATCAGAGAGTTGACGCATCTAGCACAGGCAAGGTCTTTCCAATTGGGAAAGGTAAAGCTTAATAATAGTGACAGGTAAGCTAATAGTAACATTAAAATACAGAGATCACACAAGACATTCCATCAAGGCATTAATAAGTGAGACACCAGTTTCTGCTGCATAAAATGCCTGGCAAGATCTGCTGTGCACAAACCCACACCCATGGCAGGGCTCTTTGAAAATCTGAGAGTGTTGGATAGGGCTACCTGAGCACTGTCTCTCTAATAAAAATAGAGAAAATCAGCTCATAGAGGGGCAGCTAGGGTTAATAAGTTTCCTACTACACCAGTTGCAAAAGATTCTCCACTTGTCAACAGAAATCCTGTATACAGATTTTCTTCTTGACTGACCAATGGACCTGGTGAGGCTCAAAATCTTGTCCTGGCAGAAAGATCATTTGAGATCAACCAAGCAGTGAAGGTGGAGAATCTGCAGGCTATAGGGCGTTTCATGGTTGCTACAGAGTTACTGATCGTAGCGCCTAAAATTACCTCCCTTAGCTACAATGTGCATGCTCACAAAAAAAATTACAGTTCTGGATAGTTCACCGTTCAACAGATCATTATGGTTAAACCAATGAATCAATTATATATGTCAAATATCTTTTGTTCATACTAGGAGAACAATTATAGACATTAAATTAGATAATTAGATTCAGTGTCCATACTTACACTATATCAGATAATTAAATAATATTTACTTTCCATACTTAAATGATATCAATTAATTAAATTAAATACACTGTCCATACCTGATAATACAAATTCATTATCCATAATTTCTGAGACATTTGTAGGAACATTTCATTCTGCTCTCTGATTTTAAACATTTATTGCACATTTTGGTTATATAACTTTAACGAAAACAATCTCAACAATTTTCATTTTTTATAATGTTGATATATCCTACTTTATAACACAAGTTCAATAAGAAAATTATAACACGAATTTGATACGTCATCTGATTTGTAAGGCTGAATATTTTAAACCAGATTTTTTTTTTAAAAAATGGAACGCAGTATTTTAATGTATTCAGCAGAACTTAAAGCAATAATTACATTAGCTATCATAACAATAAATGAGTGTAATCAATACAGATGAAATATTTATTCATATTTGGGTGTAAATATCGTACAATATTCAGATCAAATAACATGCCCAATGACGTTTTTCTTTGTTTCATTTATTTTTGACTTTTGAAACATCAAATATCGGACAGTACATGCAATAACTTTCAGCATGATTTTTCTTTGCTTTTGCTGACACGTAATAACTCTCAAATTTGCTGGGGTCTTTAGACAACATTTCTGATTGCCACCAGAAGATTCATCTAGAACAGCCTTCTTAAAATTGGTTTAATTCTGTTTAACTTTCCTTGCATCAAATATGTAAGTTTTATTATTTCAAAGATTCTGTCATATTACTTTGGTTCGCCTTTTAAATCAATATTGATCCACGTAACCGAATGTAAAATTGCAAACAGTATGATTTAAAAAAGTGACAGCTTGTGAGAACATACTCAACAATTCAATAATAAATGGATACTCACAAATATTCATAGCTGTTGTCTTTATCTATCAGTCACTCTTTCTAACTTAGCATTATTTTATACTCGTTTTAACCAGAAGTATGTTTATATAATATACGTATGCGAACACACATTCATTCGAGGATATACATACCCATGCACCAGCTGAAAGGAGGCAGACATACATACACACAGGCAGAGAGGTGAGAGCCACAAATGGCCTATACATGCATAGTGTGTCTAACATCGATATTTCTCCTAACTGTATACTCTACAATTTCCAACCGTTCAAGGAAATAAAATTAAAATAATCATCAAGGAGACTCGTATGTGCGCCTGTCTGTTCAAGCGTGGTTGACATTTGTGCATTTTGAAAAAACTCATTAATAGAAATGCAACAGTCTAAATCAATAATAAAAGAACCTTAAGAAGTTAGATTTTTTTTCTCGCTGTCATTCAAACTCCATTAACTGCTATGATTGAAGCTATACAAACTAAACATATTTTCATTATTCTTCAAGTGAGATAAATTGCAGGAACTTTTTACACAGCGATACACTTTCGCACAAATAACACAAACTAGAGCATAAGGTAGTAATGGAAAGATAATGAAGTTCTGAAAAGGGCAGATAATATTATTTGAAAGCAGGGAGCAGCGCAAGTCAGTGAAAAAAAAATAAAAGATGTAAAAGTAATTGATCAAATATTGACAGAATTTCTTTTTAAGATAGTCAGATATCGATCCTGCTTGCATAATGTGAGCGGTCTGTCACATTTTCTTGATCTACATCTGCCATCTTAATTGACTAACTATCCGGATGTGAGTTGCACCGATATGCCCTCTGGTGTTTTCAAGGGGAGATACTAACCGTAAACCCCACTACTGAGTAAGAGATAGCCCATGCTGCAAATCATAGCCAGACAGCCTGTTATTTAGCCTCATTGCAAACAAATCCAACAAGGATCTACAATAAAGTCTGAACAGGGAATATGCTATAGATTTGTGCAGAAAGCATTCTTTGATGACTGTCTTGCCCCACCTGGACATATTATCCACCAAAATATTTTCTTGCCAGTAATGTAGGAAATTCTGAGGGTAATTCATACATGGTTGCCCAGTGAAAAACGTTTCAAACCTCCACATAGAATGACAAAAGAGGCAGGTGTGCCTCCTTGTCCTAGAGCTACACAGAAGTGTTGATGGAGGAGACTATCATAAGGGACTTTTTATTTTGTTGATGCACTCCTGAAGGGCAAATTATTCATGGGATTATGAACTATGAACCTTTCTAGCTCAAAATGAGTGTTCCACCCAGATTCTGATGCATCTGCAAGTAGACAGATGTGAGCTTCATTAGTATGCATGGAAACCAGCCAGAAAAATGTCCCAGCTTGTCCTCTAAATCAGATGATGGTGCATATTAAAGACCTAGAGAAATCTGAGCACTCAGATGGTCCCTGTGTGGTTTCCAGTTTGCTAGAAAAAGAAACTGGAGGGCACAGGTACAATGTCTCAAGGGGAACCATGTCTGCTACAGAGTACAAAATCATCAGGAGAGATAGATATAGACAAGCTGACAATGTGGACTTGGCTCTTTGTGTCTCCAACAGCGTCTGGATCTTGTCTACATTGTCCTGCATGATATTTATTAATCCTCAGTTCACAAGGAAATCCACAGAGTAAGCTCACATTTCTCAAAGATGGATACAAGACCCAGCCCTGTCACTTCAACCCAAAAGTAAGGCAAATTTAGTCTTAGGGATCTATCCAGTTATTGTGGATAAATCAATCACTGAAATATTGGAGGCAATCAATCACTGAACTATTGGAGGATAGGGATCCCAAGTGACCGTTATTGGATGGCAACTACTACCATGAAGCTAGTACAAATTCTAGGTGTAGGAGGCAGAACACAAAAAAAGCTTGGTAAGCAGCTGGATTACATACCTTCATCTTTGGGGAACATTATTTGAGCCTGTGATCAGAAAGTATCTTGAGTGAGATGACTACAGGTGAGAAAGTTGGCCTGTGATCAGATAGTATCTTGAGTGAGATGACTACAGGTGAGAAAGTCAGTCTGTGATCAGATAGTATCTTGAGTGAGATGACTACAGGTGAGAAAGTCAGCCTGTGATCAGAAAGTATCTTGAGTGAGATGACTACAGGTGAGAAAGTCAGCCTGTGATCAGATAGTATCTTGAGTGAGATGACTACAGGTGAGAAAATCAGCCTGTGAACAGATAGTATCTTGAGTGAGATGACTACAGGTGAGAAAGTCAGCCTGTGATCAGAAAGTATCTTGAGTGAGATGACTACATGTGAGAAAGGCACATAAGCAATGACATCTGCATCAGAAATATAGACAGATACAGTCAAGATGGCTACATAGTGAATGGCATCAGAAATATAGACAGATACCATCAAGATGGCTACATAATGGATGGCACAATACATTATCTCTTTGAATTCAAGTGTCCTTTTGTAGGAGACATCAGCAACCTGCCTGAGTATTATCTTCCATAAGTATTATCAGGTCCAGAACTTTATCACTGCATTGTGTGATCCGCTTGTAGATATGATTTTTCGAAAATATTCACTTTGCCAATTTAGATTCTATCCAGAGCACTATAAAATATTTCATAAGAAAGACTATGGCAGATAGATGAAAAGTATCAAAGGATCTTTATATGATTATGATATTTTGTTGAATAGGTGAATCTAAAAAAGCAGAATTATCATTCTTTCTGAAGAATGATCTGTATAAATACAACTAGGTTATCACAAGCATCCAAGTCCAGTCTGATTGTATCTGTGCTGCAGTTGATGATATCACAAAGAAGTATCCAGTGGGAAGGCTAGTTGCTATGTTGCCTTGGAAAATTGTTAAGATCACCTATTATTCTATTTCACATGTGCCAGGTAATAACAAAATAAACAAGATCTGCCATGTTGAATGTAGCGCCATACAAGCACATTCTGATTCAATTAAAAATTTTCTGTGTACATAACACAGGCATACTTATACACTGCCTTTTTGTTCAGAAGTCTGGGCACCATTTTTCTAAGAGCTGTCAGCACTGCAGTCCCATTGCCAGAAATAATCAGGATGAAAAGATTTTAAAATGCACCAGCGCCAGCAACACCTGCTGTACTTAGCTTCAGCGGAATAGCAGACAGTAAAATTAAAAGCTTGTAAATTTGATAAGACATCTTGAAGCAGTAAGCTCATTTGTGACAGTTATAACTGCATTAAGTTCCTCATACATTTTTTATTTTGATGGCTGCTGATATGATTGAAATCTATATCTTTCATAATATAAAAAATACTATTTTACAAAATTGGTTCCCGCATGGCATAATTTATATATCTCAATCTGAGAAACATTGTTGAGATATTTGCAAAATTTGATCCAGCATTTTGTAACTATCATATCTGACTTACTTGTTTTACAATTGATATGTTGCCCAAGTCCAACACAATCAGGTAGTTCCTGAAATGGCATAAGAATGCTAATAAATGACAGCACATGGGGAAATTTCTGCACTGTATTTGCATTTTTGAACACTTCCCATGTTTAACTATCATTATTTTGTACTAAGAGCCCATTTTCAGAGCCTTAACTTCAGCGAGGCTAAATTTTGGCAGTTCTTGACTCCACTGTAAAAAACTGCAGAAAGAAAGCCACATTTACATTTCCCCATGAACACAAACTAAAAATATCTGGCAGCATATGTAAGCCTAAAAGTGCAATAGTAAACTCACTTTATTCACATCTCATCTGCCAGTAAAATTTGCATAATTCCTTTAAAAAATTTGATCTTGGAGACTAAATAGTCACACGATTAATTAAAAACATCAAATACGAGTCAAAGCAGATCGGCAAAATGTATTAAGAGAGAACTAGTAATTCTGAAAAAATGTAGTATTCGCGAACTAGTAATTTGGAAAAGTGTATTACATGCAAACAAATAATTCAATAAATGTATTATGTGTGAACTAGTAATTATAAAATAGTTATGAGTGAACTAGTAATTATAAAATACTCATGTGTGATTATAAAATACTTATGAGTGAACTAGTAATTATAAAATACTCATGTGTGATTATAAAATACTTATGAGTGAACTAGTAATTATAAAATACTTATGAGTGAACTAGTAATTATAAAATACTCATGTGTGATTATAAAATACTTATGAGTGAACTAGTAATTATAAAATACTCATGTGTGATTATAAAATACTTATGAGTGAACTAGTAATTATAAAATACTCATGTGTGATTATAAAATACTTATGAGTGAACTAGTAATTATAAAATACTCATGAGTGATTATAAAATACTTATGAGTGAACTAGTAATTATAAAATACTTATGAGTGAACTAGTAATTATAAAATACTCATGTGTGATTATAAAATACTTATGAGTGAACTAGTAATTATAAAATACTCATGTGTGATTATAAAATACTTATGAGTGAACTAGTAATTATAAAATACTTATGAGTGAACTAGTAATTATAAAATACTCATGTGTGATTATAAAATACTTATGAGTGAACTAGTAATTATAAAATACTTATGAGTGAACTAGTAATTCTGAAAAATGTATTACATGTGAATTAGTAATTCAAAAACTATATTATGTGTGAACTAGTAATTCTAAAAAACATGAGTAATTCTGAAAAATGTATTATGTAAATGTCTTATGTGTGAACTAGCAATACTAAAGAATTATTACGTGTTAACTTGCATTTCTGAAAAATGTATTATGTAAATGTGTTGTGTGTGAACTAGCAATACTAAAGAATTATTACGTGTTAACTTGCATTTCTGAAAAATGTATTATGTAAATGTGTTGTGTGTGAACTAGCAATACTAAAGAATTATTACATGTTAACTTGCATTTCTGAAAAATGTATCACATGTTTGATGAAATGACAGATCAGGTTATATATTGTTTGCAACTGAACTTAAAAGAATATATGTGCTAATTTTGTCACTTACATTGCTCCAACATATAATCTATTTTCCTCTTCATCAGGCACGAGGTAGCGATAATAACATGTAGAAGTCTTAGCAGATCCTGGAGTACAATTAATTGCTTCATTATATGTCATCAGTGTCTTGATATCTAAAAATAAAATATTAGAAACCTTAAAAATACAAGTCTGAAAAGTTTAAAACTGTAACAGGAGAAACTTTATATTTAAATTGGTATAGGACTGAATATCTAATCAAGCTATCTACACATGGATGGAAGAAAATTTGATTTGTCTAAATTGAGTGGTTTTCTGCAATCTTTTAACAACTTTTTCATGATGGATGAATGGATGGATGGACATACATACACATGAACAGCACCAGATCAAAATGACCCCTCTGCATGCAGTGAAGATATAAAACTTTAACACAGAACTTTAATGTTGCTGCAATTGCTGCTGCTGCTATGTGATAATTGGGTCTTATCATGCAATAATTAGGTTGTATGATTGGATAATTAGGTTATATTAGGGGATAATTAGGTTGCATGATGGGATAATTAGGTTTTGTGATGGGATAATTAAGCCTTATGATGCTCAGATGAGCAAGACAACAATTGCAATTCTTGCAAAATAGTAATTATGTAAATGTTTCAGCAAAAGTTGAATAATCATTTTATTTTTCACAAAAAATCTTTTGTGCATTAAGAGTCTACTGGTATAAAGCACTTTGACTTCACTACGAATGCCCCTGCCTACATGATGCAGCTTTCGAAAATACTTTTAAGTCAAACAGGGGACACGAGACTTAAATTCTACCAGAAAACACTGAAAATCAAAGTGGGCTGAGGTCTTACTAATAAAACGCTGCAAGGCAAGTTTCAGTTCAATCGATCACATCCTTCTTAATTTATTGATCAAAACCTGAAGTGCAAAGTTAAAAGTCAAACAGGGGCCATAACACCAAAACATTTATTGACAATGGCAAAAACAAAACCTGGCTTAGGACTTCTTAATATACATTCTCGTATGCCATTTGTTCTGACTGACTGACTAAGTGTTTCAAAATTTGCTCATCAAAGTCAAACAAGCATCAAACGCAATGAAAACTGAGCCTCATCTAGTTCTTCCTAATGCAAACCTCACAAAAAAATTTGGTCTCAATCCAATAACCTCTTTGCAAAATGATGTGCTGAAATGAAATTTTCAACAGAACATCATATAGCAATGAGATTATGTGTTGCTGAGATTGGCAATATATATTTTAACTGCACAGTCTTCAAACTATTCCTGATATTCTTGATCAATAACAAGATTTTCGAATTGGCTGCTCTAGTTGTCAAATTAGCACCATTTATTTAGGATCAAGAAGACATAATTTACTACCAAGAAGTCATCATAAAAAGTCTTGTGATACAAAAACCATGCCGATACAAGTCCATTTTGGGCAAGAAAGAACAAGAAAAAAAAAAAACTTTTTCCTTCTGGTTTTAAAATTAGGGTAGGTAGATAGTTTATTTTAACATTATATAACTGCCTCAGTTGTATACACAAATTCATTTCAGGATTTTTATATCTATATTTTTGTTTTTGGGAGATGTGGTCAGTTATGAAAAACAGAGACAGTCAGCTGACCAGAAAGATATTTTTTTGTGCTAGCAACATTTTCAAGATGGCTGTAACTGTGGCAATATTACGTTCAAGATGGTTACTCTGGCAGCCATATTAGATGTGCAAGTGGCACCATTTCCATTACAACCAACTAGACATAATTTGATGAAAACATAATATTTAATAAAATTAGCTATGATGAGGACCATTATGGTGGCCATATCAGAAGTTAGATTGGCACAATTTTCATTTCCAGCAAACTGGACATTACAAGAAACTTTCAGTGAAACCAAATGCTCATGTAACTATTCTACAGCTCCTGTGGCCTAAGTGGTTAGAGCGTCCGCCTCGGATGTGGGAGGCTGTGGGTTCAAACCCCAGCAGAATCATACCAATGATTTAAACAAATGGTATTGGGGATGGGCTCCGAGTGGCCGAGTGGTCTAAAGCGCTCACCATTAAAGATCACTGCCCTCTCACCTCTGTCTGTGTGGGTTCGAGTCTTGGATTCAGCCAATGTGGGTATGTGTGAAAGCTTACCAGTAGCTTCTCATGGGTCGGTGGCTCTTTCAATGGTTTTCCTGGGTTCTTCCTCCACCATTAATACTGGCCACCATGTATAGCCTATCTTGTGCTGAAAAATGGTGTTAAACCCTACAACAACAACAACAACAGTATTTGTATAAAAACAGACCGGCAGTGGAAAATTGCTTATTTATAAGTCCATTCAAGTTGTGTGTTCCCCTTGTCTCAATCATGTAAGAACAGTGTTTAAACTTAATTTTGATTGGACGCTGTGACTTGCTGCCTCATCCATTGAACTTCACAGACCTGACCGTTTGCAGATCAAACCAGTCTTTCTTTGATCTCATGCCAAAAAGTCTAAATCTAGACATGTACTCTGGTTCTGAAAAGCAGTAGATAATTTTTGGCCCAATGAAATCAGTTCTAAAAAAATTGGGAGTTTTGGGCAATATTTTGTAATAAGAGTAGAAAGTGTAAATTATTTTGCATCGTTGTACAGCTATATCTGTCAGCTTTTCCATAATACCACCCACTTTGGTATATCAGTGGTTGATGGTACAGCGCTCAGAAGTAGGTACAACCTCATGACATGTAAAAGTGACATCTCAGGTTAATTTGTAAAGACTGAATAGACATTACAATAAGTCTTCTTGTGAAAACCCTAACAACATTATTCCTTTTCAGTCAGGAGAAAGATAAAATAATGTCCAGTAACAATTTGCATTTTTAGTCATAAACTTGACACATACTGTAATACACTGCCTATAGTTTAATAGTCCTCTCACTGTCTAGACTCCAGTAGGTCACTGTCGACTTATTGACCAATCAATCTAAATGACCTGGACCTTGATCATGGTATGTGGCCTTGAACAAAAGTTACGCTGCAACAACAGTTACACGTATTTTCTTTTCAGACTTACAATTACCATGACCTGTGCAGAAACCATTTTTCTTCTTTTAGTTACAGAGACCTTGAAGTTTGACCTTTTGCCCCCAAAATGGAATGGTTTCTCTTCATCTTCAGTGCTAGCCAACCATAATGTTTGATAACTCGGCTGATTGAGGACTTAAGTTACTGTGCAGAAAAATAAGTGTTAATAGGATAATATGTGAAATAAATTTTTGTACAACACAGCAGTAGCAGCTGCAGCATCAAGTTCAACTACTACTATTACTACAACAAAAATGGTATTATTATTATTATTCAACAATACAATACTCTATTATTGTGATCAAAATTCATGAAATCTCCTTGTTGGTCTCTCATTTCTCCCAATCATGCCTATGTGGGAGAACTGAATTCTTTACTTCAGGAACCTAGGTTGGTGTCAGAGCTATGGACAGTTTCTAAGTTCTGACCCAGAGATCAGTCCCAAAGGAAAGTGAGAGATCCTGGGATTCCATGAATGACTTTACCTTTTGATGTCATGAAAGTTTGTATAAAATAGTATGGTTAGGTGGTAAGGATCTCAAGAGTTTCAAAATAATGTTCAAAGGACATTATTCCAATAAGTCCAAGGGACATTATTCCAATGCTAATAAGTGTTCCTGGTAAAAATAAATGTATGTTGGTCAAATCTTAAAATCATTATATCCATCTGGACACACAATTAACTGGACAACATCTATACATCTCTCAAACATACAGCCTACTTAAATGAGAGAACACAACATGTTTACATAAATAACGTTCTGTCTGAACCTGAAACAATTAGATATGGAGTACCACAAGGCTCAATTCTAGGTCCACTACTATTCATTTTATTTATTAATGACCTACCACTTTTACTAAGAGACTCAATAACATCTACAGATCTCTATGCAGATGACACAACATTGTCAGACATCCAAAACACAAAGCATGAGCTCGAAATTTCTTTACAGAATGCCCTAAACAAACTGGAAAACTGGTGCACATGTAATGGCATGGTGGTAAATACTGGTAAAACTAAAATATTACTTATCTCAACACGGCAAAGAAGGACAAATCTTGATAGTGATAAACTATGTCTGACATGGAAGGATACAAATCTGCAAATAGTCTGTCATGATAGGCTACTTGGTGTTCTGGTAGATAATAACCTATCATGGACTGAACATATCAAACTTACCAGTAAAAAAGTCAATTCAAGTTTATGGCTTCTCAGTAGGATAAAACATTTTCTCCCTGAAAGGCACAGGAAACTATTTTATAACAGTTACATACAACCCTATTTGGACTACTGTAGTACAGTATGGGGTAATTCAAATGATAAAAACATAGCAAAGCTGGCACATCTTCAAAAAAGAGCATTTGGGCTAATATCAATCCAGAAAGAAAGCAAGGAAAGTTTAGCTGGTAGGTTAAAAATATTACCTATTAAAGACCGAATCTGTTTGAGAAAAGCCAAATTAATGTACAGGATATCTCAGAATAGTGCTCCTGAATATTTACAATCACTATTCCAGTATAGGCTACCTGGTAATACTCCCCACCTGCGATCCATGTCAACCAAACAGTATAAAATTCCCAAACCAAATAAGGAGTTATTTAAAAAAAGTTTCCAATACTCTGGAACTCTGCTCTGGAATAGTATTCCAGCTGAGATTAGAAATGCCCACTCTATTTCCTTCTTCCAAACCCAATATATCCAGTGGCTTCAGAGATGCAGCTTAAATAAATGAATTTCTTTGTATGAGGGCCTCAAGGTAGATTAGTTTTTAGCTAATTGTGTTACCCTCTTTAAATAAGGTCATTATTATTATTATTATTTTATTATGTTAATTTTCTATAGACAGCAACAATAAAGGAATAACTGTAAATATTCAAAACTGTCAGATTTATGAACAAAATAGTTTATAATCATTATTGCTAGATGTAAATTTTGCTTGCACGTGTTCTATGATAGTGTTACACATGATTAATGTTACATCTTGCTTTCAAACTAATTTTTAAGCAATTGAAAAAAAATCAATTGAGATGGGAACTATAGAAATCCCATTTAATACTTTTCAAAAGCCTTCCAATCTATAATGGAATAATGCAGTGTCATTGTTACATAAAACTGTCCATGTATTTACTCATTCAGATACATGTCACCAGCTGTTACACCAAGATAACTAAAACCTAATGTAAATAATTCTATCAAGTCCCCTCACCTCATGACAACTGGTGGAAAATTTCAGCCACTACCTTAAGGATACAAAGTATCAGCTCTTTGTGTGAATTAAAACCTTATCATTGAAATTAAAACCTTATCACTGAACGACATTACCCCTTTACCGTATATACTCACTTATAGACAAGCACAACTGCAAACTGCAGAGACCACAATCTGCCACAGCATAATGCACCAACATATCTGGGTTTGTGCACTATGTTAGGAGTAATTTCTAAGCAGAACAAACAACACAGTCCCTGATATGCAGTGCAATATACTACAATCGATCAAAATCTGTGTTGTTTGCAGTTTCACTGACTTTTATGTGAGTATATACAGTAAGCTAATTTTTAAATTTCCAATTCCATTAACAGCATCAAAGCCTGTCATAAATTGAGTTAAACCTTTTCATTGAAACCTGGAATAAACATTAAAGCCCTACAAGATTGCAGTGTTCCCAAGACTGTCACACAGGTTATTAATTCTTACCAACACTATCATACAGGTTATCCTCTAAATCAGTGTTCATGACCATTTTGGGTGTGTGGTGTTAGCCTCACCACCTCTCAATAGACAAAAAGAAACCACTTGTGTAGGAATTTTCAAATGATTAAGGTTGACCTCAGAAACCCACTTAAAACAGCATGGCAACCCAGTTTAGGGTCATGGCCCATGGGTAAGGAACCAGTGCTGTAATGAAACTAATACTGTTACAGTTATTTCCTATTGACTTGGAGGAAACAAGATTTTTGCTGATCTTGTAACAAAATAATAAGAGTACGAGAGTTCTGTGGTGTTTTCATTCCACTTCAATATCTACGGCCTGGCCAAGAAAACTTAATGTGTTGATGACATAACTACATGCAACTATATCTGCTTACATATTTTGAGCATTTTTCTATGAAAATGGTGAAATAAATATCTGCCATCAAATAATACAACTCAATCAAGTCAAAATTCAAGAAAAGTGAAATCTTTTTGCAGAAAAGTAACATATTTTTGTGACATGTTTTTACTTAAGCTTAAAAATCATAACTATGTAATGTTCCCAATCAATAATAATAATAATAATAATAATAATAATAAAGACTTTAGAGAAGGTAACTCAGTTAGTTACAGAACTAATCTACCTTGAGGCCTTCTGTTATGTACAATATTTACAGTATATGCAACATGATGTGAAGAATCTGGCTTGACACTAAATAATTAAGCGATTTTAAAAATCAAAGTATCAAGCCTGGAACATATGCACAGGCATCTGTGAACACATAAACATATATAAAATATAAAATATCATCCTGCATTGAAAAATTCAAATGTGAAAAATGATGCAAAATTACAAAAATGCAGGTGGTATTTATTGTACTAGAACTTTTGAATTGTCTAAAGATTTTATCCATTTGAGACACTGATTATGAAAAGAAGAAATGCTAGGAACCTGCCTTATGTCACTGGGAATGTTGTTCCATACCAGTGGACCAGTATAAAGAGTACTTTTTTTTAAACAATTTCTTTTTTTGGCCTTGGTATAATGTAATTTTACTTCTTATGGACCTTAAATTTGGAGTACCATCAGCATCTCTTTGGTGAAAGATATTGCTTAGATATACCAATTTATTGAGTTGAGTGCTAGTTCATATCTTTTGTTTGTCCTGAAAATAATTATTATGAAGCAAATCCCCAAAAATCTGGAAAGATTGGAACTGGATCCCTTTGGCAAGGGATTATGTGTCCCTGTTCCACAACTATGAAGGGCATGCAAATATGAAAGAGACAGGAATAATGAAAGAAAAAGCATGTCCAAAGGTGCACAGAGTTCATAAGTTAGGGGACATGGTGCAGTAAGTTGCAGGAAACCCTAATTCTGCACTCAGATCACGACTCTGCATAAATATTACAGGTAAACTCTATAAATATTGTGGGCCTACCAGTCATTTGTAGGTTCCAGTAAAAAAAACGAGTGGGGTCAGGAATTAATTGCCCTAATTACACAATATGAACAGGAAAACTTCCAATGGCTCTCAGTGAGTTAAATTTAATGTACATTGCAGGTTATGAACTACTTCCTTTTAATAAACGAGATTTTGTTTCGTTGTTTTCTACATGTCTCTTGAAGAGATCAGATAACTGCATGCTGTCCAAAAAATTGTGACAGGAAAAGCTATCAAATTTCAAGAACCGAATATACTCGCTTATAGGTCTTGTCCAACTGCAAATTGAAAAGACCCATACCTGCCATCAAATAATGTGCTGGCAAATCTGGGTCTGTGCAAATTGTTAGCAGAAATCAGTAGAACAAACAATATAGACCATGTCTGTGGTCACATTATGCTATGGCAGATTAGGATTATTGTTGTCTTCAGTTTGATTCAAATTATAAACAAGTACATGGCTCAAATCATAAACGAGTACATAAGTAAGTGGTAAGAAGCACATGATAACCACATGATGACACTTAACAAGTGAAATAATGAACATATATAGAACTTAAACTGAACAGTATCTTATCAATAGAAAGAAAAACTCTTTTTAAAGGTTTTATTACTTTATTTTCTCCAATGCTAAGATGATGCTTGATGATAAGCACATTCCTATCTTTTAAAGCAAATTTTTATCTAAGAACATCTTATTAAATGACAACCCATCCACTCCTTTTCATCATATTTATAAGCTGGGCTCATCCTGGGTTTATCGTGTAAGATATACAGCATATTTAAGTCACTTATATTATAGTGACAGACGTAAAATACCACACATTAAGTTACCTTATATATTTACTTCTAACTGAGGTCAAACTGCAAACTATATAGACTCAGATCTACTATCGCACAATGTGCTGCAGATGAGAGTCTATTTGGATTTCTTTTATTCATTACTTACAAATTGCATATATACAGATTTGCCAGAATATTATGAAATGGTAGATCTGGGTCTAGGCAGTTTGCAGTTCAACCAAACTAAGTGAGTAAAGGTGGTAACAAGGCAGGTAACTTGAAATCTCATGGATAACAAATTTAAAGATGCTCCAATCATGTTTTCAATTTTTTTTTAAATTGGTTTTTCATGGCAAAACAAAAATAGATTACTTGGAGTAAAGTGCCAAATATTCAGGGACACACAAATTGGCATCTGAACCAGGCTGATCCAATGATTGCATTAAAATCCATTCCACTCTTGTCTCTAATCTAGCAAGCTAACCAATAAGCCAATATTACAACTCTCCATTAGTGTTCCAGTGATGATAATGACATACAAATATAAGCCAGAAATAATTAGTATTATCATCACCCCATCGTCATACAACTTGTTATCAAGGTTACATGTACTTTTCCGAAGGCCGATCGGAAACCTTTTATCAAATGCATATGTAATAAATACAGTTTTCTTGGTGTCACTGACAATGTCCAGGAGAAGGGGCTCTTTATAATGCAAGTAGATGGAAGAAATCAAAGTAAAAGAACAACTTGAAAACTTGTTTTATTGTGAAATAACTGTTCAGGCTATATAATAAGTACATCAACAGTATTCAGAACTGTGTGCTTGTATGGTGTTGTTTGATAGCAGAAGAGTACCAGATCTCATAAGATAATGTGAGACCCAAGCCAGTCAAGCGTGATCCAATGTTCTTCCACTAACAAACCAGACAAGAAGAAGAGCATTAAAGTTTGCAGAACCCCAAAGGTAAAACATGATCTGATGTTATTAACTCATTTGGCCTCAATCTCGCCTGTAGGCGTGATGAGGCTGTACCCTATTTCCGAGCTCTGCAGCATCAAGGTCATTTAAGATACACCAAAGTGGGTGGTACTATAAACAAGCAGACAGACATAGCTATACAATGATACCAAATAATCTGGAAGTTCTAGTTGCACTATAAAATACAGAGTGAAAAAGCTAATTTTTTGGACCCATTTTTATTTTCATCCACAACTTGATCGTGGTCAGAATGCGATTTTGTGTCTGGATTTTAGACCTTTTTGGCATCAGATCTAAGGCAGACCAGTCTGAACTGCACACAGACAGGTGAACCTTTGCAAAAACTAGGATAAGGTGGGCATTTGGAATAAAGAGTGGTCTCCATAAGAAAATGATGGGTCCATTAAACAAAAAAACAAAACAAAAAAACAACAAAAAATTCAAATTTTTACCTTTCTGCTGATGCGCAAGCAAAATGACCAATGGAAAACAAGGTTTCTAATAAAACTAGGCATTAGTCATGGAAAATCTGTTGAAAGCCGATGTATTACAATGTATTCAGAAATAGTCCCCAAAATGTCTTTCATACTTGCATTTCAGGCAAAAATGACAAAAACATCTGTGGTTGAATGAGTTAAGCTATCAAATTAGATGTGATACAAGCAACCAGATCAAATTACTGTACTGATACCCTACATTTACAGTTTAGGCCTAGCAATGGGTATTTATCTATATTTCGTGTTTTCCAATTGTGAGTCAAACAAGACATTTAACATCTGCAAAGCATAATGAGTAAAGGTCATCATTTATAGTGATTACATCAAGACAAATATAATCTTAAAAGAAAATTGTAAAATGCAATTAATATTTGGGCTCTTTTATGTAACAAGCCCAATTTGTTAAGTTTGATCCAGTCTGACCACAATCAAGAGATCTAGTTATCAATAAATATATATGATAAACATCAATACGAAAACAACTTCTGTTGACCTTTTGATACAGCTTCAAGCGAAAAGGAACATTTGGAACATATCATTATGCAATGGCATATCTGAGTCTGTGCAGTTTGCAGTTGGACCCATCTTTTAAGTCAGTAGATATGTACTATTGTCGTAGCTATCCCTAACAAAAACCAAAAGTTGATCTTATACCTACTAAAATACATCGATAGAGAAATCCCCAACATCAATAGATCAATAGGACATGAACATGTATTAATACATGTCAAATCTCCATTAGACTGCTCCAGTAGCCTAGTGGTTATAGCATCCGGATGCAGGAGGTCGTGGGTTCGAACCCCAGCTGAGTCATACCAAAGACATCTAAAATTGATACTAACAGCTACTTTGCTAGGTGCTTGGCATTAAGAGGTTAGTGTTAGGACTGGTTGGCCTGGTGTCAGGATAATGTGACTGAGTGGGACATAATGCTACATGTCTGCGGTATAATGCCCCAGTGCTAGATATTACTTTAAACTGTCACACTGCAGACATCATAGCAATATGACTAGAAAATTATTAAAGCAACATTAAAAATGTAAATCACACACAAACAGATCCCCATTATGTCATTACAGTTTCAATTTTAATCAGACTGAGTTTTTATACTAATACTGTCTAATGAAAAGTGGTAAAAAAACTAAAGATACTGTAATTGCTAAAATGCTTTGGCATTTAGATCTGAAAGGTCAAACATATGAATCGTGCCCTGCTAGGACAAAATTCCTAATGAATTAATTCAAAGTGACAGAACAGACTGTTGCATTTCTGGTGAGGAATTTTAGGTGGTGTGGAGGTCATTAGGCTAACAAAAAGGTGTTCTGCATTAGTCTAGTGTAAAGAAGCTACCACCAAGCCAAGTGCAGATCTAATGGATCCATACATTTTGTTTACACCTTAAAGTCAATTTTCCCATAACTATACCCTTTCAGTGCTAGATAATTCTAACAATGATAATAAAGTAATAAAAACCTTAATTAGAGAAGGTAACTCAATTAGTTACAGAACTAATTTACCTTGAGTCCTTCTAACTGTTATGTTTAATATATACAGTACAGCCAACATGATGTGAAGAATCTGGCTTGACACTAGATACTTAAGTGATTTTAAAAATCAAAGTATCAAGCCTGGAACACATGCACAGGCATCTGTGAACACACAAACATATATAAAATATAAATATCACCATGCATTGAAAAATTCAACTGTAAAAATTACAGAAAAGCACAAAAGCAGGCAGCATTTATTGTACTAGAACTGTTCAACTGTCTAAAGATTTCATCCATTTGAGACACTGATTATGAAAAGAAGAAATGCTAGGAGCCTGCCTTATGTCACTGGGAATGTTATTCCATACCAGTGGACCAGTATATTGAACACTATTTTTAAACAATTCCTTCTTTGGCCTTGGTATAGTGCAATTTTTACTTCTTATGGACCTTAACTTTGGAGTATCATCAGCATCTCTTTGGTGAAAGATATTGCTTAGATAGATAGGAATGGCTTTTCTGGATACTTTATACATCAATTTGGCCTTTCTAAGAAATATTCTTTCATAGATTGTTAAAATCTTTATATTATTCATTGCATCCTGGACATTGTCTATATATTGATCTAGAACTAAATAGCAAGCCCTCTTTTGGAGTCTTAAAAGTGTTGTTATGTTTGAATTAGAGGTATTACCCCAAATTACATTACAATAGTCCTGATTATGGCTGAATATAACTTTCCTAAAAGATGACCCTATAATGAACAGGAATGTATGTTTTGATTTTCCTCAGTAAAAGCCTAAGATAAGAATTAACCTTTTTTGAAACATGTTTAATGTGAATAGACCATGTAAGATTGTTATCTACAAATATACCAATAATTTTATCATGAGAGGTCATATTAAGGCTCACATTATCAAACAGAACCTGGAGTTTGTTGCTATCTAGCCTTGCTCGTTTTTGTTGCGTTGTAACTAGTAGGGCTCTCATTTTTTCTGTATTTATGATCATACTGTTTTCCTTGCACGATACTTTAAGTCTGTTGAGAGCAACTTATAAGTTATTTTCAAGTACCATTTTGGTTTTACCCATCTCAGACAGTGTAGTAGTATCATCTGCACAGAGGTCAGTGGATAAGACTGAAGTTCCAATCTGAAGAGGTAAGTCGTTGATAAATAGAATGAATAACAGAGGTCCAAGGATAGAGCCCTATTGTACTCCATAGTTAATATTTTAACTTTGAGAAAGTTGACCATTTAAAGATACTTTTTGCACTCTATTGGTTAAGTAAGAAGCAAACCAGTTTACGGAGGTTTCACTGCATTGATAGATTTTTAGTTTTTCAAGCACAATTTCATGGTCTACAAAATCAAAAGCTTTACAAAAATCAACCATAATAATGACTACCATTTCTCCTTGATCAAATGCTTTCAGCCATTTATCAATCAAAGATACAAGTGCAGTTTCACAGGAGTGATTCTGGTGAAAGCCATACTGATTATCATGAATAAGATCATAAGTGTTCAAATAGTTGAGAAAAGAATCATGTACGTTTTTCTAGTAATTTCGAGAGATAAGGAATTATAGAGATGGGTCTGTAGTTACCTACATCCTCTTTTTTGTTCCTGCTTTATGCAAAGGTATAACCGTTTTCCATGTTCATGGAAATTTATTAGACCTAATACCTTCATTGCAAATGAAAGTTATACTCTACAATTGCAGGTGCAGCTACCTTTAGTAGCCTTGGTCCAATCATATCAAGTCCTGTAGCTTTACAATCGTCCATTTTTTAAATATATTTCAACACAAATTCTTGACTCATTTCATGAATTTCAAACTTTATATTGTTTGGTAGTTTTTTAGCACAAAAATGTTTGAGTTCCAGATGATCAGATGAAGTTCTGGGTTCTTTAAGTTTTTCAGCAATTCGAACAAAAAATGTCATTTAAAATATTTGTGATGTCAGTTGGATTGTCAACATAAAGGGATAAAATTTCAGTTTTACTCCTACATTTCCCTGCACCATACTCTGTGAACGCTTTCCAGATAGCTTTCAGGTAATTTTGGTTTTCATCCAGCACTTTTATGTAGTGCACTTGTTTGGCTTGATGTATCATTTATTAACTTTATTCCTTCAAACTCTATATTCAGCTTGATTTCCAACCGAGTTTAGTTGGTCTCTTTGCTTTATATAGCTTCTAAAATTTATGGGGAGATCCAGCCTGGCTGGTGGTCTTTCTTTATCCTGTGCGTTTTGAAATGGGCATGTTTGTCCACTATACTGATGAACAGATCTGTCCAAGTATCTAAAACATCATCAATATCTTCAAAGATCTGGACTATATTCCATGGAATCTGTTTCAGATCTTCCAGGAATTTAACAGCATCAAAGTTTTTCAAAGATCTATAAGTAATGGATTTATGGATATCATTTTTTTTTTGCCACTGACTTTACGTGTCAGAAAAATTGCAAAGGGGTCTCTTATACCAAACTCTGGTACCTTTACTTCCAAAACATTTTCTATTGTTTTGGTATAAATATGATCTATAAGTATTTTAGAGGTAGATGTTACTCTGGTGGGTTCATTTACTAGTTGCTCCATACTTAACGAGGCAATAAAATCAATCCAAATCACTTTTATTTGATCCTTCAGAAGGTTTCTACTTTTACTGCCTAGAATGTAAAATTCTCTTCATTTGAAATTGTATCTACCTGAAGTTCAAAATATTCACACCAATAAATATGTGATGATGTACACAAAAACTACTAAGTAGGGTTTATCATTTTCTGGAATGATCTGTGGCCAATTGAATTCTATTTCCTGTATTTCTTGGTCTTCCCATCTCTTAGAAATAGTACCAGTTCTATCATACACAAGGAGCCCACCACCGCCTGTTTTCCTATCCTTTTGATAAGGTTTGCCATAGCCAATGATATACAAGAAATTTTCACCCTGATTTTCTGTTAACATTGTTTCCGAGCATCCAAATAAATGGATATTATTTGGAGAGGTTAGCAGTAACTTCACTTGATCAATCTTTCCACAAAAACCCTGAATATTTAAATGATCTGTGTGTAAACCCTTACAAAACTCCTACATTCATGAGATTAACATCAATACTATTAGAGGTACTCAATGGAACATTAAAAGTATTAAAACTATGTTCACAACGATCACTGTTACAAGTTACAACTATCTTTACTGTATAAAAAATTAGTTTTTCTACAACTACATTTTCTACTATTATATTCATTGTATAAATCTGAACTATCAGTCATATTTGAATCTGTACAAGTAGCTGGTAAGTTTCCACATTCAGAACATATATCGTTGTATAAATCTGAACTAGCAGTACTATTTTAATATGTACAATAGCTGGTAAGTTTCCACATTCAGAACAAATATCAGTCCTATTTTAATATGTACAATAAATAGCTGGTAAGTTTCCACATTCAGAACATATATCAGTCCTATTTTAATATGTACAATAGCTGGTAAGTTTCCACATTCAGAACATATATCAGTCCTATTTTAATATGTACAATAGCTGGTAAGTTTCCACATTCAGAACATATATCGTTGTATAAATCTGAACTAGCAGTACTATTTTAATATGTACAATAGCTGGTAAGTTTCCACATTCAGAACATATATCAGTCCTATTTTAATATGTACAATAGCTGGTAAGTTTCCACATTCAGAACATATATCAGTCCTATTTTAATATGTACAATAAATAGCTGGTAAGTTTCCACATTCAGAACATATATCAGTCCTATTTTAATATGTACAATAGCTGGTAAGTTTCCACATTCAGAACATATATCAGTCCTATTTTAATATGTACAATAAATAGCTGGTAAGTTTCCACTTTCAGAACATATATCAGCATGACAATATGCTCATTTGCAATTATCACACATTATATTAAAAGGCAAATAAATTGTACGTTCATGTGTTTATGAATAAAAAGCATGCATATACTGCAAACGACAACTGTAAAGCATCAATTAAGTCTCGTGAATTCAGTGAAACTATCATATTTTTATACCGGAATAAAATATTACATTATTTTACATTGCATTATTTTCTTATTGGCAAAAAATATCTCAGGAGAAACCTTTATACATTTTGCAATCATGAAAATGCAAGACACTTTTGGACAATGATTTTCAATTATTTTTTAAAAGTGATATAAAATATGCAAATTATAAAAGAACATGCAGAATATTAACTATATGAGATCATGCATGCATTTCACTATGCATTATTATATTTGCACACTAATAAACAGTATGTGGATTATATGTATCAACCTTTGTCTAATGGCATACAGCAGTTTGGAAGACTTGAAAATCTTCTTGAATGAATATTGTTACCTGCTACAGCCACTTGCAGTCAGTGAAACTAAGAATAGAGAAACCTTTCTGTAATAACTCCATCACTTTTGACCTTATTACAAGGCCTTCATCAGAGGAATGACGTGATCAACTAAATGTTGACATGGCAGAATCCTTTGGTACAACAGTGGAAGTTCCAATCCATGATCACTTTTCAACACTTGCTTGCCCTCTATGATTTACTGAAGACATTCAAAGCCTTAAAAGTGAAGCAGTCAAACCCTGATTTCCAAGCAACTAAAAAGTCCCCAGACATTCAACTACCAAGAAAGGAAGTGCTCATGTGTCTAAAAAGAGATAATTCAATCCTGATACTTCCAGGGAACAATGGTAGAGCAACTATGGTTATGAATAGTAGAGACATCGACTCAAAAATTAGAGCATTTTTGATGGATAAGAAGACATGTGAAGAAAAAAAGATCCCAGTAGTAAATATAAAAGTTCATTGTGACTCTAATGACATGGGAGAAAAATATGAAGAGTAATAACCTTATTTATCCCAAAAGTGAGGAGGCACCAAAGTTTTATGGACTCCCCAAAGTACATTACACACCCCTGCATCCTATTTTATCGTGGTTGGGTTCTATTACCTATACTGTGTTTGAAATATCTAGCAGATGTTTTGGGTCCTTTATATGTGAGACCATATTAAGAAAGCTCTGAGGGCCAAAAGTTACAAAGAGAGGATGTTGGTGTTTCCAGAAAATGATCAGAGAAAGGAGGAACATCTGAATGAGAAAGGAGACGAATGTGTAACTGTCCCTTTACAATATACCAGTGGAGTCTCTGAAAGGAGACAAATGTGTGACTGTCCCTTTACAATATAACAGTGGAGTCTCTGCTTTACAATATAACAGTGGAGTCTCTGAAAGGAGACAAATGTGTGACTGTCCCTTTACAATATAACAGTGGAGTCTCTGAATGGAGACAAATGTGTAACTGTCCCTTTACAATATAACAGTGGAGTCTCTGAAAGGAGACAAATGTGTAACTGTCCCTTTACAATATAACAGTAAAGTCTCTGAAAGGAGACAAATGTGTCACTGTCCCTTTACAATATAACAGTGGAGTCCCTGAAAGGAGACAAATATGTCACTGTCCCTTTACAATATAACAGTGGAGTCTCTGAAAGGAGACAAATGTGTCACTGTCCCTTTACAATACAACAGTGGAGTCTCTGAAAGGAGACAAATGTGTGACTGTCCCTTTACAATATAACAGTGGAGTCTCTGAAAGATTATTTAAACCCATTAACACCATCCACTCAATCCTGATACATACAAAAGACCCAACTCCTTTGAATAAGCAGTGCTCAGTCATCTATAACTCAGTTGTCCTCATTGTAGAAAAGACTAAGCTGGAGAAAGAGAATCTCTGACAGCAGTTAGTGAACACTGCAAAGAATTTGGGCATACTATTGCTTGGGATAACATCCGAGTTCTCCATAAGGAGAATACTACCCTGAGGAGGAAAATAAGAGAAGCTATTGAAATCATGGAGGGGGAGACAGTGTTGAACTTTGATTCAGATTGGAACTTCTGCTATTGTAGAGAAGGATTTTGTCATGTGGTCAACATTTAGTTGATCAATTGACTCCAGTCCAGAAGTCATTCATCTTATGAAGACCTTGTGAAATGGTCAAAAGCATAGCCTATCATGCTAGTGTCAGAAAGGTATCTATTCTTTGTTTCATTGAAAAATGTCCTCCTACAGTATGGATTTAGAGACATAATAATATGAAAAACTACAAACACCTTATCCTACAAGTTTTCTTTATACAAAACTTCTAATACAGTTCTTTTTTCACAAGTTCATAATAACGTTACACTATGCAAGAATTTTAGCATGTTCAGCATAAAATATGGACAAGCTTTGATCTGGACCTGAAAGGTTTCATAAATTGCATCAAGGTCACATTTTCCTTATTTATAAATGACCCTAACTAACTAGTAATTCTTCAACATCTTGCAAGACTAGCCAAATTTGAACATTAAATCTAGTTCAAGCCTCTTTACCTGTACTTGAATGAGGCAGAAATAAATCTGCATATCTTTGATGTTGGAAACAAAAGACTAAACTGCTTGTTTAAAGACATTTGATGTTGGAAACAAAAGACCAAACTGCTGGTTTAAAGGCATTCTGTCCATTTGTTTAAACATCTATCAATGTTTTGCAAGACGAAGGGCAAGATAATATAATTCTTTTTATCTTTATGTATTGGTCAAAGTACCGACCTGATACTTGCCTCACAAACAAAAGGTCAGATAAGTAATTTCACAGAAAAGAAACAATTAGGGACAATTGATCAGCTTTAGCCTGATAAACAAACGAGTTCATTACAGACATTGGAAATCTTTTAAATTACATAGACATTCCCTTTCCTTCGGAATAAATGCTTATGATAAGACTCTTTCTGTGTATTAAAAAAGTATTTTCAACTAGAAAGTGTTTATAAAAAAAAAAACATGTATCCCTATGCACCACAGCCCACTCAACACCCACCCACCCCTGTTAATTTGTGCACATTTACAGATTAACCTCAACAATACTCCAGGAATTGATGTCTCCACTTTCGGCAGTGACACTAGTATGAGTTCCCTAACAGTTTTGATACAAAGAAACATTTAGAGACAGTCCCCAATCATATCAAAACATTTCGGGGCCCCTAGTGGCAGAGTGGTCTAAAGCGCTCTTCGTTACGGATCACTGCCATCTCACCTCTGTCTGCATGGGTTCTAGTCTCGGATTCAGCCAACGTGTGCATGTGAGAAAGCTTGCCAGTAGCTTCTCGAGGGTCGGTGGTTCTTTCCGGGGATTTCCCGGGTTCTTCCTCCACCATTAATACTTGCCGCATGTATAGCCTATCGTGTGCTGAAAAATGGCGTTAAACCCTACAATAACAATGACAACATATCCAAACATTTCAAGACTTGGTCAGACTGTATAAATGTTGTGCAACAATACATATGCACGCACGCACTTATATCCATATCAAAAGTTAACAAAAAGAATCCATATTTACAGCACAGGAAAATTCATGGCACGTGGAAATGACGTTTTTCTTTCAATTTGTGAATTATTTTCTCAACAAACTAGTCTTCATATGCTGTATTCAGAAGTTTTGTGTTCATGGAAATTATGTTTGCAGAGTATTTCATGCTTATACAATATATAAGGGTCCAAGAGAGTATTCAAAAAGGCTACGTTTAATCAAATAATTAAACTTAGATATGTAGCTTTACATTTCAACAACACAGTGTTTACTAAGATGCAGGGGCCCCGAGTGGCCGAGTGGTCTAAAGCGCTCTCCATTACAGATCACTGTCATCTCACCTCTGTCTGCGTCGGTTCGAGTCTCGGATTCGGCTAATGTGGGTATGTGAGAAAGCTTGCCAGTAGCTTATCGTGGGTCGGTGGTTCTTTCTGGAGTTTTCCCGGGTTCTTCCTCCACCATTAATACTGGCCGCCATGTATAGCCTATCGTGTGCTGAAAAATGGCGTTAAACCCTACAACAACAACAACAACTAAGATGCAGGATGGTCAAAAACCCACTCAGCCATAGTTCATGTTTCCTCTGACCCTTGTTACCCCATTTTTGATATCTGGACATTTATATTGGGGTGTAGGGTCAG
The DNA here is from genome assembly GCA_028554795.2 of Sinohyriopsis cumingii. Taxonomy (NCBI): domain Eukaryota; kingdom Metazoa; phylum Mollusca; class Bivalvia; order Unionida; family Unionidae; genus Sinohyriopsis; species Sinohyriopsis cumingii. The sequence goes on along the minus strand of CM068827.1, from coordinate 138,446,851 downwards.
AGTCCATTCCCTATCGAACAGTTGGAATTCACCAACACCATTTGGTGTCGGCATGGGGTAGCTGCTTACTAGCCAGCCCAGCAAAGTTGAACAACCTTTCATCAATATATACCTGCATGAAATCAATAGGAATACAATTTATTTTCTAAAAAATCGTGAGCGTAACATTTGTCATGTTTTTAATCCACTGACAGACGTGACAAAAAGTACATGCTCGTGTACTTTTCAAACAACTTAAAGATATTCAAATTTTTCTCAGTTCATGTGTGCTAAGTGTATTTGTGGATATTGGGATGGACATATTGCTAAGACTAGCATATGATTTTCCCTTTAAAATATGTATCGAGTTCAAATGAAAATCAAATGATGTGCGCTTTCTGCTTCTACCTCCCATTTGCATCATGTGATCTTTTCTGAGGTCGCTACATTGGTTTTGATCCTAGTATGAATAAGAGACTATCAACAAAAATATAATAAGAAGGAATGCTACTGTTTAGCCAGGTTATAAATATACCTTCTAAATTTTAAGAAATCACTTTCCAATTTGACATTTTTAGGTAGGGTATTCCATATGTAAATAAAAGAGTTAAAGAAAGATTTCTTTGCTATTTCAAGTCTGGCATTTAATATAAGAAAAGTTTGTCAATTACGTCAATTATATCTCGATGTTTCTCCCACTAAAAGAGCAAGCAGATCATTTAAACGACCTCATGGTTTTTTTCTAATCTTTTTAAGTCAGTACTGAGCATAATATAAGATAAAATGCATATTTCTAGAAGTTTAAGAGAAAGAACTATCACTGGTAAAGCATCTGGTGATACTAAGTAGGTGATATCACTGATACATGCAAGAAACAATAAAAGTCCTAGAACTGAACCCTGAAGCACTCCCACTAAAACAGACTAAAATGTAAATTCTGTGGTTTTCACAACAATAGCTAGAGTTCTACTGGAATACAGTTAATGAATCAATTAATTAAACCTTATTCAATTTCATAGTTTTTAAGATTACAGATGCCTTTATGCCAGACTTGGTCAAATGCAATCAAAACATGCCTTTTCTATGATCAAATGCTTCACAAATATTATGGTACATGTATGTATCTATCAACTGAGAAAAGGTTAAATGATTTGGAAGAAACCTTGACTGATATTTGTGTTTATGTAATTAGGATTTTTAATGTAGCTTTAACAATTTTTCAGTCATATCGCTACGATGTCTGCAGTGTGGCAGTTTATAGTGATGTCTAGCACTGGGGCATCATGCCGCAGACATGTAGCATGATGTCCCACCCAGTCACATTATCCTGACACTGGGGCCGACCAGTCCTAACACTAACCTCTTAATGCTGAGTGCCAAGCGAGGCAGCTGTTAATACCATTTTTGTAAGTCTTTGGTATGACTCGGACAGGGATTGAACCCACGACCTTCCACATCTGAGGCGGACACTCTAACCAATAGGCCACCGGAGCTGTTGACTGATATTTGTAAATAAGATCACTTTCATGTAAGTACTAGTCTACCTGTTTGAAAATGACCCTTTCTGCCTACACTGCTAAATAAAGAAATAATTCTGTAATTGGTAGAATCATTTTTGCTATCTTTCTTGTGTATTGGTGATACAACTGCTTTTTTTTCAGAAACGTAAGTCTTATAATTGCTGGTGCTGCACCCTTTAGAATACTGCGACTCATCTCATCAGAGCCAAAAGCATTATTTAGAGGAATTGTTCTTATATCGTCTAGAATTTCTTGTTCACTTATTGCAATTCTTGTACATTTGTTAATTGTGCAAAGTGGTTATACCAGACAAGATACATTAGTGTCGTTGATTTTGAGAGTTGTGAACAAATAATTTAAACACTCTGCTTTCTCTAAATCGGAGAATGTAGTGGTCCATTTACCATCATACTGCATGGATAGTAATGGTGGTATATTATGGGACAATTTTTGTTAATAAAGTGTTGGGTGAGCACGCGAAAGTCTTTCAAGCTGTTTCTGAGAATGTCAAAATTTTTAATAAATTTTCCTTTACAAATTTTTGGGAGTGTTAACTTTATTTCAAAATCTTTATATTTAGCGCTGTGTCTTGGGTTGATGCTCTGACTGCTTCTTGAGTTTCTTCAATGATAATATCAAGCTTGATCAGTAGGACAAAAATTTACTAGCATTGTAGGGTCCATGCATCTGTCCATCATAGCTTAAATACAATAGATGTAAACAGATATGTTACAAAGTTGTTATCGAAGTACTGAATAAACGTTTGCATCCAGCTTAAGAATATTATCTAATTACTAAGCCTCTGGAAGTCTGCTCATTTATAAAGCCACAACTTCTCTCTACAGCAAGAATTTGATGTGCAATATAATTCAGTTACCAAATAACTTGCCTGGTGGTTGATTGATTGATTGATTGATTGATTTTTAACAGCGCATCAGCACTGTTAGGCTATTTAGCGCCAAACAAAGTGTTATTTGTATAATCTTTAAAAACTTATAAAAGGTTCTATATCGACCATGCCTGGTGGTCACTTACTGACTTATCAGTAGAAATAATTCCTCAATTAAGAACTTCTATATTAGGTGATACAATAACAGGGTCAAGCAAGGTAAGTTTATTTATCAAATACTTAAAATTCTTTAGTACTATAATTTCCGTGAGATCTTTTAGATCGTAATTAAGCCCTCATTTATGTTACCAAGAATGATCAAGTTTTCAGAAATAGTGTGGGCTCATTCTATGCAAAAGAAAGAAAGAAAAACAACACTCTTTACATAAATTTGAATCCAATGTATTTCATTAACTTGTACAAGTATCTCTGTTGCATTCTTGAATACTAGGTTTTCTGATATATAAGCCATAATTCCACCACTATGATTAGATCTATCACATCTTCATAGGTTTGTAGTATCCGTCTCATTTAATATAATTAATGTCAATAGTTATCAAGATGAATCTCCTTTAAAGGCAATTAAAGTCCTCAACATTTTCAGTGAGAAATTCAAACCTGTTTTGATTGGCTCTAATATTTAAGTTAAAAACAGAGGGTGTATCATCTATTCCTGCCAAGAAAAATGAATGTAAACAGTGTGTATCTAATGTGTCAGCAGAGTAGGCTGGACCTGGATTTGGTTTGATGTGCAGGGCAGAGCTGATACCTTCAAAGTTGTACAAAGTTTTATTTTGAAATTAATTGTTTCCCTGGAGGAAAGGCATAACCTTCACTAAAAACAAAGGATAAATTAATCAAATTAGCATTTATACATATTTGTTTCCACTGCAGGCTTCTGAGATCTGTGAGTCTCTGTTTAATCAAAAAAGTACATTAGAATTACCACATTTGAACTTTCAAAAAAAAGGACACTGGAAAGTGGGTGATCTGTATCAGTATCTGTATAGGGCTTTCTGGACCCAAAAGGTTCACAGTCAAGAAAAATAAAGGATCCACAGCAACTCTAGAGTACATTGAAGCAGTCCAATTATATGCAAAGTGAGGTGATAAAACATGGCAATTCTAACAATTTCAACTTCAGGCATATACAATCTGTTGTTGCAAAATTAAAATAAAGCCTTCATTAGTAGTTATAGTAGCTGTAGTAGTAGTAGTAGTAGCTGTAGTAGTAGTAGTAGTAGTAGCTGTAGTAGTAGTAGTAGTAGTAGTAGTAGCTGCTGTAGTAGTAGTAGTAGTAGTAGCTGTAGTAGTAGTAGTAGTAGTATGCAAAACCTCTTGGCATCGAGGTAGATTAGTCTGTGTTAGTAACTGAATGAGTAAACCCTCTGAAATTTTTTAAAGTCTGTAGTAGTAGTAGTAGTAATAGTAGTAGTAGTAGTAATATGCAAAGCCTCTTGGCATCAAGGTAGATTAGTTTGTGTTAGTAACTAAATGAGTAAACCCTCTGAAATTAAAGTCTGTAGTAGTAATAATAGTAGTAGTAGTAGTAGTAGTAGTAGTATGCAAAGCCTCTTGTTCATAATCAAAGCTATTCAAGATTTAAAACCAATGTGTTTTTTTAAATAATGTTTTCAGTATATACTCTGAGCCCAAACTTCTCCATGTATGTGTAATTGTCAAATGAAACAAATTTTATTTTCAGTGATACATTATTGAGAAGTTTATCTATGCTCTGGCTTATTTAAAAAAAGGTAGGTCAATTGGACCCCCCAATCACAGGATACAAATGCCGTAATGACAGGCTAGAATTAATTCTACCAGTGGGTATCATCTATCAAATTTAAAATTTGCATTATTTTAATATCATTAAAGTAGAAAATTGCCTTTCTGTCATGCTGAGAATTGTACTACATGTGAGAGGATGGTGCATAAAAATACCACATGGTCAGTATAAATGCCATCTTCTTGCAAATTGTTTAGTAACACAAAGATCATGTAACACTTCAAGTTTTGCTTTATTGATTCACCTTATAGTCATATAAGTATTCAATTAATTACATGATAAATATGACATGCACTAATTTGTTAAATTTTGAAAGTTATATTAACATTAAGTTCTCAAGTCTTACTTCAGCTAAAACCTATGTCATGAAAGGGTTCAACATGACCAGTTATCTTGTACTGGAGTAAAAATGTTTAATGTCCACTAAATCAACACATGATATCCTTTTCACCACCTGTCTTATTATGTGGGCCTTGTTACTGGCTGGATTAACTTGCTTCAGGCAACTTCATTCTGATTTATAATGTCAGCTGCCCTATCACTTTACCATATAAAAACATGGAGGACTGCTGGTTGCACTGGTCAACAGTGAAATCATTACTGACTTGAAAAGGCCCTAATCTGTAGTATTTTGGTGTGCTGAACACGAATATAACCGTGAAAAATTTGTATTGGCTCTCGTTTTGAAGATATTCATATACCTCATTTTCTATGTTTCACTGTGTAAATTTCTCCAGTAGGACTGCAGCAACATCCGGAATAATGATGTAACATTGCATAATACCATCATGCTCACATCATCCACAGTTGATTGCATCATTTTCTGATGCAATGCAATACTAATGCCATGCGGCTGCTGAAGTAAGTTGACGTCAGCAGTGTACTATACATGTGTAGGCCTATTATACTAATGCCAGGCGGCTGCTGAAGCTGACGTAAGCAGTGTACTATATAAAGCCCAATCAGATAGGTTCAGCATTTAAAATATTTTAGACGTTGTGCGAGACAGTTCAAGCTACTGTTACATAAAACTTATTATTTTATCCATTTACGTACAATAAAGAACAGTAATGCCTCGAAAGTGTGTTAATACCGCGGACAATTTTTGCTATATTTGTGGGGAAGTGACATTTGCCAACCAGAAGAAAAGTATCAATTCTCAAGTGAAGAAGGCATATCATCTTTACTTCGGATGCAAGGTTGGTGACCAAGACAAGCCTTGGGCTCCGCATATATGCTGTGCTACATGTACAACACAGCTTTCACAGTGGTTGAATTGCAAAAGGTCATCAATGCCGTTTGCAGTCCCAATGGTGTGGAGAGAGCCAAGCAACCACCTAAATGACTGTTACTTCTGCTTGGTTCCTCCTCTTTCCGGCGGAATAACGAAGCGAAAGAAGTCGAGAATAGTCTACCCAAACATTCCGTCTGCATTGAGACCAGTTCCACATGGTGAGGGACTTCCTATTCCAGAACCTCCAGCAGAATATTCTCTTGATTCATCTGACGAAGACAAAGGTGAGTCGACCTGTTCTTCTCCTGGTCCATCAGCATGCAGTGATCCAGATTTTCACTGTGGTGCATCATCAACCCCACACAGAATAACACAGGAAGAACTAAATGACCTGATTCGTGATTTGGACTTATCAAAGAACAAGGCAGAATTGCTAGGATCAAGACTCCAACAATGGAATCTTCTAGAAGAAGATGTCACAATTACTGCATATCGAAAGCGCCACCAGCAATTGGAGCCTTTCTTCAGAAAGGAAAGTAATCTGATATTCTGTTCCGATATTGAGGGCCTCATGAATGCTTTAAAAATCACTCATGACCCACAAGAATGGAGACTATTTGTGGACTCTTCGAAACTGAGTCTCAAGGCTGTGCTTTTGCACAATGGAAACATTCTTCCATCTATTCCAGTAGCGTATGCTGTCCACATGAAAGAGACATACGATAACTTAAGGCAGCTACTGAATTCCATTGAGTATAACAAGTACAGCTGGCACCTCTGTGGTGATTTGAAGGTAGTTGCCCTTTTAATGGGATTGCAGCAAGGATATACAAAATACATGTGTTTCTTATGCGAGTGGGATAGCCGAGCAAGGGAAATGCACTACATGAGGAAGGAATGGACTCACAGGCAGAATGTAGCCATTGGAGAGAAGAATATCCAACACCCAGCTCTGGTTGAGGCTCAGAAAATCTTGCTACCACCCCTTCACATCAAACTAGGTTTGATGAAGAACTTCGTGAAAGCCATTGACCGGACTTTGCCAGCATTCCGATACCTGCATGAAAAATTCCCTCGACTCAGCGAAGCAAAGATTAAAGAGGGAGTTTTTGTGGGTCCTCAGATTCGAGAGCTTTTCAAAGATGACCGGTTCAACAACTTGCTGGAAGGTGACGCGAAACAAGCATGGAATGCTTTTCGCCTAGTTTCTACAAACTTCCTCGGAAATGTTAGGGCAGAAAACTATAAGGAACTAGTAGAAGACATGTTGATGAAGTATAAGAAACTTGGCTGCAATATGTCTCTAAAGATTCACTTCCTTCATTCCCATTTGGATTTCTTTCCTAGCAACTGTGGTATTGTTAGTGATGAACACGGCGAACGTTTTCATCAAGATATCGCAACAATGGAACAAAGATACCAGGGAAAATGGTCCACTACAATGCTGGCTGACTACTGCTGGACACTCCTCAGAGATGCTCCCGAACAGCTGTACAAGAGACAGGCGAAGAAATCTAAGATGTAGTCAATGACTTGATTTTTTATAGGTAGGCTATTACAGTTGACCTTTTACTATTGGAATGCATTTCGTTATGTAAACATTAATTTCTTGCAGATTACAAAAAAACTAGAGCCAATTTTGCAATTTGACTGTCATATTCGTGTTCAGCACATTAAAATTGATAAGAATTGACTAATTTTATTTCAGTAACATGACTTTTGTAAAAATTTGTTGTCCAGTGTTGACTGTGATAGCACTAATTGATTGTCTCACTGACAGATGCTTGACTGGTTAATGGCTAATAGATTTGGCACCTTAGAGTTAGGCTAAAAAAAAGTACAGCAGGAACCAGACAAAGCTTTACTTCTTAATACATTATGGTGTCTCCTGAACCTATTGTTAAATATCATTTGAAATGTATATGTCCCTGTGGAGACATTAAAACTGTATGGAAAACTGTTTCAACATATACAATTTTTAAAACCAAAATTCTGATGAAAATTATGTCAAGTATCTGCAAGTGTGTGAAACTTACAAGTACAATGACCCTTACTATGTAAAGATCACTTTTTCTTGTAACTGCCAAAATTCAATGTTGCATAAAAAATTTTCTTTCAATTTGTTATTGTTCAAAAGCATTAATGTAAGTTAATTTTTGTAATACACCTGTTCATCATTCTATATAGTCTGCATTGCATGATGTGAATAACACACCATTAAATGTTTATACAATTCATGGAAACAGGGTTTATTGCAATAGGCTACTCCTAGATACATGTACATAGTCACTACAATGTCAATATTTATATGACAGCCTATTGCACTGGGAGAGATACCTCAAAAGGTTCAGTATTTTAGTAGTTTGCTATGTTGACTCAGTTAGCAGCATTGCTCTCTCTCTCTCTCTCTCCCTCTCCCCCCCACCCCCGTGCCTTAATTTTCTCATCTTCATTTTAACCTTTCATAAGCATTTACAGTACATTCTCTAAAGCAGGCAATCAACATTAATGCAGCCAGGAATTTGATCACATGTATCTTCTCTACAGGCATTCACAACTACTGCAGCCATGAATTATGTCCCCTATCTGGTTGGACAATTTTGTCCTTCAGTCATACTGGCAATGCCCTACAAATGTATTGATTGCAAAATAAGGGAACTCCATCTACTAACATCTCTGTGTCCTCAGTTTTTTTTTTGTTTTTGTCCCACTAGCCATTCTGCTCAATCACCAAGACTTTCCTTAAATTTAGCATTTTATCATCAACCTGCTTCACTTGCAGCTTAAATCCCCTATAAATGATCTCAAATCAAGTGATGGTGACTTCAACACAAACTTCAGCAACTCTGCCAAGACAGTTCTGTCATTCAATCATACTGGCAATTCTGGCCCAAAGTTTGTTTAAGATATTCCTATAAATTGGGCCTTGTGTCCAGAAGTCACTCATGGCCCATGGTTTGTTTAAGATACTAGTATTTCTATAAATTGGGCCTTGTGTCCAGAAGCCACTCATGGCACATTGTTGAAGATATTCCTATAAATTGAGTCTTCTGCCCAGAAGCCACGCATGGCCTATAGTTTCAGATATTCCTATAAATTGGGCCTTCCATTCAGTAGCCACTCATGGTCAATAGGTTAAGATATTCCTATAAATTGGGCCTTTTGTCCAGAATCCACTCATGGCCCATAATTTAACTTATCCATATACATTGGGCCTTTTGTCCAGAAGCCACTCATGGCCCATAATTGAAATTATCCATATACATTGGGCCTTTTGTCAAGAAGCCACTCATGGACAAATGTGTGTGTGTGTGTGATTTGAATTTTTAATGTAGCTTTAAAAAAAAATTAGTCATATCTCTACGATGTCTGCAGTGTGGCAGTTTATAGTGATGTCTAGCAATGGGGCATTATGCTGCAGACATGTAGCATCATGTCCCACCCAGTCACATTATCCTGATACAAGGCTGACCAGTCCTAACACTAACATCTTAATGCTGAGTGCCAAGCGAGGCAGCTGTTAGTACCATTTTTGTAAGTCTTTGGTATGACTCGGCCAGGGATCGAACCCATGACCTCCCGCATCTGAGGTGGATACTAACCACTAGGCCACCGGAGCAGTCATGGACAAATATTTTGTTTAAGATATTCCTATAAATTGGGCCTTGTGTACAGAAGCCACTCATGGCCCATAGTTTGTTTAACATATCCCCATAGATCAGGCCTTCTGTAGAGAAGCCACTCATGGCCCATAGTTTCTTGACGATATTCCTATAAATTGGGCCTTCTGCACTGAAGCCACTCATGGCCAAATATTTTGTTCAAGATAGTCCAATAAATTGGGCCTTCTGTCCAGAACCAATTCAAGGCCCATAGTTTAAGATATTCCTATAAAATGGGCCTTCCATCCAGTAGCCACTCATGACCCATAGACTGTTTCAGATACTCCTATAAATTGGGCCTTCTGTCCAAAAGCCACTCATAAACAAATGTTTTATAAGATATTCCTATAAACTGGGCCTTCCATCCAGTAGCCACTCATGACCCACAGATTGTTTCAGATATTCCTATAAATTCGGCCTTCTGTGCAAAAGCCACTCATAGACAAATGATTTTATAAGATATTCCTATATATTGGGCTTTGCATCCAGAAGGCACTCATGGCCCATAGTTAGTTTAGCATATCCCTATAAATTGGGCTTTCTGTAGAGAAACCACTCATGAGTCATAGTTGTTTAAGATATTCCTATAAATTGAGTCTTCTGTACAAAAGCCACTCTTGGCCAAATATTTTGTTTAAGATAGCCCAATAAATTGGGCCTTCTGTCCAGAACCAATTCATGCCCTTAGTTTGTTTAAGATTTTCCTATAAATTGGGCCTTCTGTCCAAAATCCCCTATGGTTCATCACCTATAAATTTCCTCTTAGCAAGTCATGACAACTCCACCTTGAACATCATTAATTCTGCCTTATAGAGGGTTTCACGGTTGCAACGGAGTTACTGATCATAGCATTTAAAATTACTTCCCTTAGCTCCAATATGCATGCCCACAAAAAATTTCCATTTCTGGATAGTTCGGAATTTCGCACCATTTTATGCTTGGTTAGTGAGAAATAAAGTCAACAAAGGAAGGAATCCTAGCTGTACTTACAGATCATTATGGTTAAAACCAATGAATAAATTATATATGTCTAACATCTTTTGTTCATACTAGGAGAATAATTATAGACATTACATCAGATAATCAGATACGGTGTTCATGCTTACATTATATAAGATAATTAAATAATATTTCCTGTCCATACTTAAATGATATTCAATAATTAAATTAAATACACTGTCCATATATCTCATATACCAGATAACATAGATTCATTATCCATAATTTCAAATACATTTGTAGGAACAATTTACTTTGCTCTCCAATTTTAAACATTTATTGCACATTTTTATCTGCATAACTTTAACAAAAAACATCTCAACAATTTGCATTTTTCATACATTGATATATCCTTCTTTCTCAGTTATTTTCTCAAGGCTAATAGTTTGTTTATAACACAAGTTAAGTTAGAACACGAGTTTGATATATCAGCTGATCTGTAATGCTGCATATTTTAAACCAGGCAAGTTTTTATAAAAAATGGAATGCAGTATATTAATGTATTCAGAGGAACTTAACTAAGCAATAATTATATTAGCTATCATAAAGATAAAGGAGTGTAATTAATGCAGATGGCATATTTATTCATATTTGGGTGTAAATGTCATGCATTATTCAGATTAATTAACATGCCCAATGACATTTTTTTTTTGTTTCAGTTCTTTTTGGGGAGAGGGGAGGGGTTCACCCATCTTTAAACAATCAAGAAAGTATTTCCTCATATACATATTCTTTTCTTGCTATGTCCAGTCAAATATAACCATGCATTCATTCAGCCTAATATTGAATTATTTACATTCCTTGCTGGTTTTCTCAAAATTTGAAACATCAAGTATCGGACTGTGCATGCAATAACTTTCAGCATGATTTTTCTTTGCTTATGTTGACGAGTTGTAATAACTCTCATATGTGCTGGGGTCTTTAGACATTATTTCGGATTGCCAGCAAATTCATCTGGAAGAGCCTTCTTAAAATTAGTTTAATTCTGTTTAACATTCCTTGCATCGAATATGTAAGTTAAAAAGATCCTATTATTTCACAGATTCCATCCTATTACTTTGGTTCGCCTTTTAAATCAACATTGATCCACGTGACCGGATGTAAAATTGCAGACAGTATGATTTTACAAAAGAGACTGTTTCTAAGAACATGCTTTTCAAGTCAATAATAAATGGATACTCACAAATATTCATATTTGTTGTCTTTATCTATCGGTCAATCTTTTTTTCTTACCACCACTGTATGCTCGTTTTCAACCAGAAGTATGTTTATGTAATATATGTATGTGAACACACATTCATTCAAGCATATACATACCCTAGCACCAGATGAAATGAGACAGACAGACAGACAGATAGGTGAGAGCCACAAATGTCCTATACATGCATAGTGTGTCTAACATTGATATTTCTCCAAATTGTACTCCAAAAATTCCAACCATTCTAGGAAAAAAATTAAAATAATCATCGAGGAGACTCGTGTGAGCATCTGTCTGTTCAAGCGTGGATGACATTTGTGCATTTTTAAAGAAAATAAATCCTTCCTAGATAAAACTGAAGTTATTTCATGAAAAATATAATGAACATTAACACATTAACCCCTAGCGACAAGTTAATGTGGCAGGAGGTAGTAGCCTACTACCGAGCTCTGTAGCGTCATGGTCATGCATGATACACTAAAATGGTGGTATTATAGAAAGGTAGACAGATGTAGCTCTACAATGATACCAAATAATCTGGAATTTCTGGTTGCACTACAAAATACAGACGGAAAAACCTCATTTTTTGGACCCAATTGTTTTCTACACAAAATTCGCCCGTGGTCGGAATCTGATTTTGTGTATGGATTTTAGACTTTTTGGTCTCAGATCTAAGGAAAACTGGTATGAACTACAGACAGAAGAACCTTTGCAAAAAGTAGGATAAGATGGGCATTTGGAATAAAGAGTGCTCTCAATACAAAAATAATGGCTCCATTTAAAATTTTTAAAAGAAATATGTTATTGAAAGATCACCTGGGATTTGGTGTTTTCAGATCTATTCAGAAATAGCTTTCAAAATGTGTTTCCTACTCGATTTTCAGGCGAAAAAGACAAATACCTCCAGTGGTTTATGTGTTAATAGAAATGCAACAGTCTAAATCAATAATAAAAGAACCTTAAGAAGTTAATTTTTTATCGTTGTTCAACCTCCAGTAACTGCAATGATTAAAGCTGTAAAAAATAAACATATTTTCATCATTCTTCAGACAAGATAAATTGAATTAATAATCTTTTGACGCAGCGATAAACTTTTGCACAATCAAATAATACAAACTAGAGCATGAGGTAGTTATGGAAAGATAATGAAGTTCTGAAATGGGCAGAGAACGTTTATTTGAAAGCTGGGAACAGCGCAAGTTAGTGAGAAGAAAAAAAGATATAAAAGCAATTGATCAAATATTGATATAATTTCTTTTTAAGATAGTGAGATATTGATCTTGCTTGCAGATTGTGAGCTGTCTGTCACATTTTTTTTTTTATCTACATCTGCCATAATTATTGACTTAACTATCCAGAATTGAGTTGCACCCAGATGTCCTCTGGTGTTTTAAAGGGGAGATAACTGTGAAATGGTCTATAGATTGGCAATTCCACCTCGTGGTTAAGAATGTCTACACCAAACCCATTATAATCATTCTTTACAACTAACTACATGCTTCCCTGCCAAATACCTTGACAAACCTCATGCAGCATAGGGCAAGACCAAGGAATGCATACTGCTTTTAATGCAGAATCAAACAGTTCGTCAGTAAAATTGTGTCTAGTGGGATAATTTTCTAAACAAAATTCTTCTATACTTTTGTACAATTCACCTGTCTGTCCAACCACTGTACTTTTGTACAATTCACCTGTCTGTCCAAGTACTGTACTTTTGTACATTCACCTGTCTGTCCAACTACTGTACTTTTGTACAATTCACCTGTCTGTCCAACTACTGTATTAAAAGATGAATATGGAGTAAATTGTTTTTAGTTCACAGTTCACCTGTCATTTTATATATTTTATATCATGTACACATTAGGCCTACAGATCAAGACAATGTCCATAATAGCATGTTTCCCTCCATGGGAGCTATTTGGAGGTTGCAGCACGTAAATCATATTTCCTTTCATAATCTTAAATTTACAGACGTCTTGAACCCTCCCCACCCAATAACACCAACTGCCACACAATTACTAAATGCCACCAATGAACTGTTTCACACAGTACTGATGGTAATAACTTTAAACTAGATCTTTTCTTTCACCACATGGCAAAATCCATCAAAACTGGTCTTCACAGATTCGGTCATCCCAATCCAACTTCGCTCGAAATCACTGATATTTATATGATCCGTCTATGAGCTGGGTTTAAAGTGAGGCAAATTTATGAAAAAGGTGGTAGGGGTCGTGTGATAAAGAGTGATGACTTTAATCTTCTAAGCTTCTATTCAGGAGCATGTTTGGTATATAATAATACCAGATATATTTCATCTTGTGGAGCAAATCAGGCATAATTTGTTTTGAGACTTGAATTTGACCACAAATTATGTCAGATTCTACTGTAATTTAAAATAAATTTATTGTAAGGTCTGCAAAAGAAGAGCACTGCTTGGAAGATTTGATTTTTCATGCATTATGTACCATGTTCTGTTTCAAATCATGTTGTCCTTCAAACGTTATCATTTAGGAACACATGTAACAGATTGATGTGATATTCCATGACAAGCCAGGAAATCACATCAATCTGTCACAAGTTGTGTTCCTGCTTAATAACTTTTCAGGGACATCAAGATTTGAAACAAAATATTTGAAATCATTAAAATTAGTTTACTCCCATCTCCCACTATATTTTAGTGTTAGTAATATGTTACTTCATAGCTATATTTGCCAGTGCAATGGAAGACTGATGGCCTCAAGAACTGGCATAAAAATTATATATTCACCCTTACTGTACGAGTATCCACTACTGTTTGTTAGTATCTGCTTAATAACTTTTGATGGATATCCTGATTTGAAACAAAATATGGTACATGTATGAATTTATTATAACCCAGTTCACATTTGATGTTAGGTCACATCTGATGTTATGCATTTTCTGACCAATCTGAGAGAGATATGATAACATGCTTACTTTCATCCACATTGGCAGGAACATCTGTGTCATGTGGACACAATTTTAGTTTTTCAATTATCTAGATCATACTCCAGTTACAATGCTGGAGGACCCACCCAAAGAGCTGGCTGTTCATGCATTAGAAGCTGACACCTCATTAAAATATGTGTGAAGTTTATTGCTGGCATTTAGTTTTAACAGGGACTATCCAAAGCCTCTGATGAATGTCAAGGCTGCCAACTTGGACTGTATATTCAACATCACCTCTTGACCTATAAAATATACTAAAATTGTTATCAACCATTCCCTGCAAGAAACTATAATAATAATAATAATAATAATAATAATAATACTAATAATAAACAAAAATATCTGAAAATGTGTCCTTTTCACATATGTTACCTATCGATAAAATAATTATAAGAGACAAAATCAAACATGTCGACCTAATTCACTACCAAAAATTAAATAAAATAGATCTGATTACTTCATAATAAACTGAACGTATATATGCACAGTCTGAACTTTGTGGAGGGTTCTTCTTCATCAGTAATGTCATAATTTATATACTCTGTGTGTGCATATATATATATATATATATATATATATAACATCAATTATTTAAATATGCAACATAACTGGAACAACCTGCTCCCTCTGTAAAATATTCTCATATCTGCAATCTTATAAAAATGTAGTTTTTGGGCAGGTAAAACTAATTTGATTTATGTAATACTTACCTGCTATTATTATGGAATGGAATTACCCTTGCCCATTTTAAGAAGTTGTTTTTGTTGTTGTTGTAGGGTTTAACGCCATTTTTCAGCACACGATAGGCTATACATAGCAGCCAGTATTAATGGTGGAGGAAGAACCCAGGAAAAACCCTCGGAAAGAACCACCGACCCACGAGAAGCTACTGGCAAGCTTTCTCACATACCCACATTGGCTGAATCCGAGGCTCGAACCCACGCAGACAGAGGTGAGGTGGCAGTGATCCATAACGGAGAGCGCATTAGACCACTCAGCCACTCAGGGCCTCCCATTTTAATAAGAATTCTCCTCCCATGGATGAAAATCCATGAAGATTTTATAAAGAAACCACAGACCTGTCTGCTCTTTGAGATACTGGTGCATGCACCAGTCATCATCCTCTTCAAGGCAAGGTTGTGCATGAGACATCAGAGTGAAGTGGGCAGATGGAATCTAGCAATACCAGTAGGCAAGTATTAAATCATTAAAATTAGTTTACTCCCATCCCCCACTATATTTTAGTGTTAATAATAGGTTACTTCATAGCTATATTTGCCAGTGCAATGGGACGCTGATGGCGTCAAGAACTGGCATAAAAATTATATATTCACCCTTACTGTAAGAGTATCCACTACTGTTTGTTAGTATCTACTTCAGCAGCCTTTTGTGCCATGACAGTGGGCCCTTGAGAATAAATATCTTAGCTCACATAAGCAGAAGGAAAAGATAGAGGATCATATGTGATCTCTAAAATGTAGCTTTTACGACATCATCCAATGATATAAATTTTTTAGATAAGCCCATGAGGTAGTAGTGGCTTGGACTTCAAGAGCTTTATTTATCTTGAACTGAAAAGATCTCAATTGTTTGCACAGTCCAAGAAATAGTGAATGCTGAAATGTCTGCAAAGCCATTGACTGAAAGGAAAGAAACTTCCTACCCTTCCTTTTCCTTTTAGAAGCCAAATAGAATTGTAATGCCCTAACTGGGCATACAATTCAATCTTGATCATCCCTAGCACTGGAAATGGGGTTCTGTATAGGACGTGGAGCTAGTGAAGCTAGTTTCTGGTTAAAAAGCCAGGTTGGCAGTGGAGAGATATTAAGAAGATCATTGAACCACAATTGTTGGGGCCACAAAGGGTGTATCAGAACAAGCAATGGAGAGATATCAAGAAGATCATTGAACCACAACTGTTGGGGCCACAAAGGGTGTATCAGAACAAGCAATGGAGAGATATCAAGAAGATCACTGAACCACAATTGTTGGGGCCACAAAGGGTGTATCAGAACATGCAATGGAGAGATATCAAGAAGATCACTGAACCACAATTGTTGGGGCCACAAAGGGTGTATCAGAATAAGCAATGGAAAGATATCAAGAAGATCAGAACCACAATTGTTGGGGCCACAAGGGTGTATCAGAACAAGCAGTGGAGAGATATCAAGAAGATCATTGAACCACAATTGTTGGGGCCACAAAGGATGTATCAGAACAAGCAGTGGAGAGATATCAAGAAGATCATTGATCCACAATTGTATCAGAATAAGCAATGGAAAGATATCAAGAAGATCAGAATCACAATTGTTGGGGCCACAAAGGGTGTATCAGAACAAGCAGTGGAGAGATATCAAAAAGATCACTGAACCACAATTGTTGGGGCCACAAAGAGTGTATCAGAACAAGCAGTGGAGGTCCTGACTATTTGGCTGACTTGCAGATTCATCCTAAATGATGCAAAGAGGTAAGCAATTCCACTTGAGGCTGAATGCCTTAACTGCTCAAGCTCTCTGATCTGGAACTGGAGAGATGCAAAACTAGAGATTACAGTTCATTTTTGTCACAAGCAAGTCCATCAAGGAGCTCCCCAACAGTTAATTTCTAAAAAACAGCATGCCTGTTTATAGCTCGCAGACTCAGATACAGAATGTAGGACAAATAAACCAGATTTTGTACTACAATATAAATGGCGGAACACACTGAAGAGATTGCATCTATCCCTGAAAAGCAAAGAAATCGTGTTGCTTCAAGACATTGTTGCTTTGGACTTGGTAACAGCGATAGAAGATATCTGGATTGTGAACATATGACATGCATATTTTGGATTCCATTTCCAAAACCAAAACAAATCTCGAGAATTGTGGGCATTAGGTGGGTGCTTGTGGAAGGGGAGCTTTTACTACCGACAAATTCACAAGATGGACATATATCAGCAGTAAACATGTTGTAGGTGGGAATAGACTGACGACGGATCATTTCGACCCTATCCCAGTAACACTTACATCAAATCAGGTTCATCATCTCTTTACATCTCTTTAGAAACTATAACATGTTCAATTAACATCAGGTGTGGGGGGATGCTTTTAATCCAAGAATGAAAATGAGGGGGTCTAGATAAATAAATTAAAAGTAAACAACAGCTAAAACTATATACACACACACACACCTACACACAGACGAATATACAACAGAAATAAGAAAACACACTTAAGATTTATTGAACTGAGTAACTTTATTGCATAGTTTAGAACTGACCAGATATATATATATATATATATATATATATATATATATATATATATATATATATATATATATGGAGTCCTGCCTCCACACTCATTTGTATACTTCAGAATTATATACAGGCCTGCTCAGTGCAGGGGCAGGGGTACTTAGGGTCCCGCCATCAACTCATATCAAAAGAAGAAAAATATTTTAACCAAAAAATTCAAATGTTATCCTTAAAGGTCTCTAAATGATGGTAGATTACTACAGGCTTGATATACATAACTGTACAAAAATGTTTATATACAAAAAAATAAACTAGTAGTGAGACCCATGGGGCATAATTTATGTATGACCAAAATGTGCAGTTTGTATATTACATAGCAAGACAATGTTGCTGTTCAAATGGCAGCTTATTTAATATGTAGGAACCTTTATTCAGCTATTTCTTTTTAATGGTAAAAATAAAAACACGAGTAACAAACTAATAAATCTCACACATTCAAACTTCATCTGTGATACGTAACATATTTACTTATGTCTTTGATTCATTTTGTAAATACCAGAAGAGGCCATTATGGGTAGAGCAACCCTTGTTTGTGATGTTGGGACACAAACTACCTAATAAAGCAGTGATGTGGTTGCCAATAAAAATATAAAGTAAACAATGATTCCAAAATGGTGAAAACTTCCTTAAAAAAGAAAACAAATTGCATCACCAATAGATTTTATTTTGATATTCTATCTAAAAGTAAAATGATTCATGAATATTTCAGGATAGCATGTTGTCTACTAAATGATAAACATTTCTACATTGTCATCAGTTTTAAAACTTCTTGTGTGTACAAGTGTATTATCACTAAAAGAATATACAACTTTATTATTATGAAATGATACATGTAGATTAACTCTTCAAAATGTTCTAAAAACATGAATTAAAAGTGTCTTAAATATAGATTAAATCAAAACAGAGAATCATGTCAATTGCTTCATTATATTTAGGTCCTTTTTTCTGTCATATATATATATATATATATATATATATATATATATATATATATATATATATATATATATATATATATATATATATATATCTTTTCGTGGGTCAGTGGTTCTTTCCGGTGCTTTCCCGGGTTCTTCCTCCGCCGTTAGTACTGGCTGCCATATATAGCCTATCGTGGGCTGAAATATGGCCTTAAACCCAACAACAACAGCATACATACATACATATATATATATATATATATATATATATATATATATATATATATATATATATATATATATATATATATATATATTTGTACACTATGGATATGAATTTTCCATTGTTGAAGACTATAAGATAAAAGCAGCAATAAAAATGCAGTTCCATACCATTGTTTTGTATTTCCTTACACAAGCTTTATTAACAGCTGCTGTCATTGTTTGCCCTACATTTTAACTTTTGTGTATCACGTGATACGCATAACACATTCACACGATGCGTCGCCGATCTCTGCTATAGATTGGTACAGAGACTTCTCTGTGTCTACCTTGCCTTTCCTGGACAGATTTCCTGCAAGAATATTCTTGTCAAGAATATGATGAACTGAGTAATTTTTCCATAGTTACTGAGTGAAGGAGGTTCCAAAACCACCACAAAAAATGAAGGGGCATGTGTCCTTGTCTACTGATCTGAAGGTATACATGAGATCAATGAAGAGTGCTCAGTCACTGGGCCTTATTGTAAGTCTGAAAGGCTGTGTCTATGTCTAGAAAGGTTCTTCCTGCATTTATTTTTTTAAGGTGGTGTTATGAATATAATTCTTACGTGTGTTCATTTTCATGATTCTAGATTGAAAGGGTGGTTTAAAAAACATTAAATAGTTAATTCTTTATAGTTGTGGATTTGTACTCAAAGATGAGGTCATTTCATCTGAGCAAACATGTTGCAGAGTTTCATGGTACTTTTAATCCAAATAAACATCGTGAGATTTGAATTCAGGACTTGAGGTCTTGAAAAACCAGGCTGACATAATTCTTGATGGGTCAGCTGTTAGAAATTACCTAAAGTATTTTACCTTATTGATAAGTTATTTTGAAATGATTCATTTAAGCCTCATTCTGCTTTCTACATTGTGTTTTAGTGTCTTAGTTTTTCATACAGATGATAATTGACTGAAAGCTATTTATTCCTAGCATTAACATTAGTCTTAGAAGAGAAAAACAGCTATGATCATTTCAATGGATTTATTTCAATTATTCATTGAAATTACAAAGTGCTCAGACTTTTGGATTCAGTAGCTGTATTGAATTACTGTGAATTTATTTAAAGACATTTTTGATTATATCATTGTGATACATCAAGACTATTGGCACATCAGCACAATAGACTGAACTTTATTGAATTACCTGTACCACTAGAACTCATTTGGATTACTTCATAATTTGGGACCTGTTATAGAACTTTTAGGGCTATTTAGGATTTCATTTTTTTTTAAACTACACTTTCTATTTAAGGGAAATAACTCATATTTTGAATTTTACAAAACTTGCTGGTTTTCACTCTTTTCTGTTACTTAATTTAAGACCATATAGTCATAGCAGTGGAAAGGTCTCAGATTAGTCAAAACCTTCCTCCACTTTGGAAACCAAGAATGTATGGGTGCAAAAAGCCACAGATTGGTCATTTTATACCCTCTGTACTGCAACTCTTCCTTTAAACCCATGATTAAACAGGTGGAACTCCATGGGGGGGGGGCTCCTTATAGATGAGGAAATTCAAGAACTCAAACTAGTATCTTTGCATTATCGAGAGGATCTACTCATTGTTCATTATGCTGGACCATGCCTCTGAAAAGAGGGTCTGCCAGCTTCCCATGGGGATTGATGGAAGAGGAATGTACCTCAGTAAAGGAGTAAATCTCTATGGTTGGCCCTTCCTAATTCCTTAGGAAAGAGGGAAGGACAAAGGAGCAGATCCCAGAAGATTCTCGATGTGTTTGTGCAAGACCTTTGAAGAGCCCAAAGACGGGATTATGGAGGCTGTTGTTGTTGTTGTTGTTGTAGGCTTTAACGCCATTTTTCAGTACACGATAGGCTATACATGGCGGCCAGTATTAATGGTGGAGGAAGAACCTGGGAAAACCCCGGAAAGAACAACCGACCCATGAGAAGCTACAGGCAAGCTTTCTCACATACTCACATTAGCCTAATCTGAGACTCTAACCCACGCAGACAGGGGTGAGATGGCAGTGATCCGTAACGGAGAGCGCTTTAGACCACTCAGCCACTCTGGACCCCCCCATGGAGGTGGATCAACTGGACATGATAAAGCATGCCAGATGTGGACAGCAAATCCTGCAGCAAAAAGGTATGCATGTGAGGCTATGGTAGCCTGTGACCTAACCTTAGGCCCTAAAGCCTCCAGTGTCAAAACTAAGATGCAGGACCTGGCCCTTGACGAAATGCCCACTTATGACACCCTGGTGTCAAAGTTGGGAAGGTTCATGCAGGGGTATAAACCCTAGAGCTAGCTGGGGAGTACAACGGCCACACAAGGGTTGGGGGTGATTAATCTCTTAAGCTGCCGGGACAGTTCTTAAGCCATAGTAAACCTTAATGAAAGCTCCTTGACAATAGGCAAGTGGAGGAGCAATAATAGGTATGGCTGAAAAATAACCTCGGAGAGACTTTCCAAAATGGAGAGAAGTTATGCCTCTTCTAAGTCTGATCATTTGAGACACTAATTCTGAGGCAGAAAATGGTAAATCTTGTTTACTACTTTGTTAAATGACCAGATCATCTCCTCAGGAATCAAGGGGTGGAAATGGACAGGGGACCATCAGAGAGGAAGATGTGCCACCTCAGTCTGCTCTGTATCAGACTCCTGGGAGTCTACCAGGACTGACTTGATGTCCTCACCTTGTTGTTCATTCCTCTGGGAACCATGACTTTGTGAACCCATATATCTCTGTGGAAGAGATGAGTCTCTTTGGGTTGACAGACACATGAGTGTAATGGGAGACCTCCTCTGAGACTCCTCTTATGGAGCAAGGGGACTGTCCCTAATGGCAGACTCAACTGGAAGACAACAATGCTTCATGTCAGCTTACATAGAGCACTTAGGGGAAGAGAGCCTGCCTCTTAAAGGGGTATTGTCAGGCTTCAACCAGCAACATCAATCCTGCCTTCATCAAGGGCCCGAAATCCATGACAGTATGAATGGAAAGGACAAGCCAGTTCCCTGATCAGGATGACACCAGATCCATATGGTTGGTAGGAATACAGTGATATAGGGAAGGGGGGGGGCATGCCAATGCAATCACCTTTCCTCATCATGTGCCAGAATGACAAGTCCCAATCCCCAACTGTGGTCTGGCTGACAGGGGCTTGGACTGATCCTGGTCCCTGTGCCAAATGAGTTCTCATGAATGGTGACCGGCCAATAACTGGTAAGGTGACTTTGATCTGATGAAGGATCTCCCCTTAGAAAGAATAGAGTGTGATTGTAGCCATCCCCTGCCAAAGGTTTTGAACCTGGAGAGGGCGCTGCTCCTCCTCATTGGGCATGTCACATTCACCTCGCTATTGGTTTTGAAAGGTCCCTTGTTAAAGGACATGCCTCACTTTCCATCCTACTAGACACTGTTCCACCCTCCACAGTGTGTTTGTGTGTGTGTGTGTGTGCAATAACTTATTTGTCCTAGTCATTCATTCCTTGGGCAGGACCTGTGACTTAAAAAATCCTCTTAGCCTGTGGGCTTTTTGGAATTGAGGAGTGTCAATGTCAGAAGGCTCTGAAATTTCCTTCCAAGACCTGAGGAACTCAATGAGGCAAACTGAGTGTTGAGATGTAAAGGAAGGCTCTTTCCTTCTCCCTTTGTATATAAAGCATCTCTTGGCAAGGTTCCACCACACCTGATTGGGCAAGAGACAGAAAAATAGATGTTCTCTATCCATCTGCAACCTGTGCATAGAAGACATGTATACATCCAATGGTGCATTTTTATGCCTACATTTTTGCCACTTTAATTAGACATTCCTGCAAAGATGGTCTGAAAAGAAGAATAATAATAAAGTGAATATTAAAAATGCAAGCAATAAAAGAGAACAACCTGTATCAGCAATACTCTTCCTATCAATGTACTTTTTTAAAAATGGAGATGAGTCGAGAAAGCTATGCAATACTGACAAATAATATATTCTGACATTAAACTTAAAAATTACTTAAAACACAAACCAAAACATCTGCACCTACAGCACTTTTAGTTCTCCAAGTTTCTACTGCATGTATGTGTATACTGAATTAAGCATACCTTTTGTTTTACAACCTTATAAATATCACACATTGAGCTTATAGTAAAGATCTGCCTCAGTTCCATTAATGACTTCATTTCTACAGCCTGTACTAATTAGACTTGGGTTTCACTCATTTCCACCAACAAGTACATATAATCCACATGAATCAATGTTTATATTCACATATTTATAATAACAAAATATATCTCAATATATCTTTGTTTAAAATGTATATTAGATTACTTTTCTCACCACTATTTTGCACACCAATGTGTCCACTATTTTACTGCAGATTTGGTAATTTTTTATGATACTGCCTGAAGCACATAAAAAGAAATATATCTCCCTTACATTTTCTTCTAAAATAAATGCTGGCCCTGAAACTGCTGTAAAGTCGTCCACATTTACCAGTCTCGCGTGTTCCGACCAGATTTGATTGTCTAGCGTTTCATCCTCGGATTCAGATAAATCTGAAATGACGGGTGTCGAAACAGGACTTATACTAATGTCCAATTTGGTAGGAAGAGTATTGCTAATACAGGTTGTTCTCTTTTATTGCTTGCATTTTTAATATTCACTGCATTATTATTCTTCTTTTCAGACCTTCTTGAATCTGGTTAAAATCAATATCATCACTTTCAAATCCTTCAAAACTTCCATCAGAACCGTCGTCGGAATACGTGAATGTTGACATTTTGTTTTACTGTCACCACCGACCTCATTTTCAATAGAATTTCCCGCTTATATGTTGTAAAACTACTAATAGAATACGTTCATCATTTTATGTAAGGACTATTTTCATTGGCTATATATTATAAAAGAAAACGGATGTTTGTAATTTCATCCAATACAAAGCTTTAATATGAAACGTGTATATGCATATCTGGGGTTTCCCAACCCTTGGCCGGAAACGCATGTATGGGCCAGCTGGGACAGAGAGAGTATTATTAGCAGCTTGTATATGCGTCTCTGGGATTACAAGGCTATTTTTATGGTCGCATATATGCGTTAGCAGAAGGTAAAGAGTTAATTAATATGCAGAGATCTCACTCTCATTAATATGCAGAGATCTCACTCAATATGCAGAGATCTCACTCTCAATAATATGCAGAGATCTCACTGTCATTAATATGCAGAGATCTCACTTATTATCAAATAAATCACAGATCATGATGATATAAGTTATAATTCTGTTTCATCATAATCAGATCAGAAATATGGTCACCAGAGTGCTAACTAGCTAACAAATTAAATGTATGATCAATTTATTATTGTAATTAAAATGTGCAAGCACACTGTAACTTTAATTGACAAAAGTAACTGAACCCCCAAGTCTGAATTACAGATATCATAAAGCTGAACCATAGAGCTCACATCACATTTTGACCTGGTAGGCCAAACACTGAGCTCAACTGGTGGGGCTAGAGCCAAAATCTGGTTCTATGATGGTATTATGCATGGTCTCTCTTGAAAGAGAATGCCTTGTTAGAGATTTAATAGGAATAAAGACTTAGAATGATATTAATTTGGTTTACATTTCTATGATAGAGCAACCCTTTTTAAGGTTATATCATGCTGCGACAACTTGAATAAAGTGTCTTGTCCTAGGACACACTATGGTAGTTACCATATATACTCACTTATAAAGCCAGTCCAATGTGCAGATATGAAGGGAACAGTCCTGTATGATGGATCATCCTCAACTTCCTTCCCAATTAACAGTGGTGTGAAGCAGGGCTGTGTGCTGGCACCAACACTTTTTGGGATCTTCTTCTCCCTGCTCCTGTCCTACGCCTTCGACACGTCCACGGATGGCATATATCTACACACCAGGTCTGATGGGAGGCTGTTCAACCTGGCACGACTGCGCTCAAAGACCAAAGTGAGAGCTGTGCTCATCAGGGAGATGCTTTTTGCAGATGACGCAGCTCTTGTGGCCCACACCGAGGAAGCCCTCCAGAGACTGGGAGACCGTTTTGCTGTTGCCTGCACGCAGTTTGGTCTCACAATCAGCTTGGAAAAAACAAATGTCAGCGTGCAAGATACCACCATTGCCCCTTCAATCAAAATCAGCGGTGTCACCCTGGAAGCAGTCAACAACTTTACCTACCTAGGGTCAACCATCAGCAACACTCTCTCGATTGATATGGAGCTGGACAGAAGGCTTGGAAAGGCAAACACCATCATGGCTCGATTAACAAAGAGGGTTTGGGAAAACAACGCGCTGACAGAGCACACCAAGGTCCGAGTCTACCAGGCCTGCGTTCTCAGCACCCTTCTATATGGAAGTGAGACGTGGAGTACCTACATGAGGCAAGAACGCCGGCTCAACTCCTTCCATATACGGTGCCTAAAACGCATCCTGAAAATCAGCTGGCAAGACCGTGTTCCACACAGCGAGATCCTGCAGCGTGCAAGTACCCCCAGCATGTACTCCCTGCTAATTAAACGCCGCCTTCGATGGCTGGGTCACGTCCGACGCATGGTGGATGGAAGGCTGCCAAAGGACATCTTATATGGACAGCTGGCCACTGGCATGAGAAGAGTCGGACGCCCCTCACTCCGTTTCAAAGATGTGTGCAAGAGGGACATGAAGGCATGCAACATTTTACCCGATGGCCGGGAAGAGCTGGCTGAGGACCGAGGCACCTGGAGACTGATGGTAAACAATGGCATATCAGTCGCTGATGTGAGGAGAGGCCAGTTGGCAGCAGAGAAACGTAAGAGAAAGAAGAACGCAACAACAACCACAGTAACGCAGACTTCCCAGTATGTCTGCACCAACTGCAGTAGGGACTGTCACTCACGTATAGGACTGCACAGCCACAGCAGACGTTGCCAACAGAGACAGACAACACCCCAAGGGCGCTATTCGCATGGTCTTTCGAGACCGAGTCGCCAATGATGATGAAAGCCAGTCCAATGTGCTAGCAAATATGGGTATGTGCAGTTTGTTGGGAGTAATTGTCACATAATTAGGCAAAGAAATAACTTGGTTTTGTCTTAAAACTATTCAACTATTTCTCGTTGTACATGCGTACAACATTATCTAGGGTGAATGTGTTTTTCCATGTAAGCGACTGTATTAACATGTACCTAGCCACAGAGGTTACTTGTGACGAGGTAACATGACTAACATGATATGCACGGGTATTCTACCCTGACTTGTACTCACTCTCCTATGGATTTAAGTAAGACCAATTTCTAAAACCACACTGGTTGTTTTTTGATCACGTCAAGGAGTGTACGCTCTCCATTGTTCTCCAGCCATAGGGGTAAGTGTTAAATTTACATTTTCATTTGATATGCAAAGCTTATTCGGTTTGTAATGTCTTATCGCGTAAAAATGTATTTATTACAACGCAGATTTAAAGTATTATCATATATCTAGAGATTATACAGAAACTATTATTATTATCAATTTGGTTTTATTGTAGCTGACTGTGTTTGTAGCTGACTGTGTTTGTAGCTGACAGTGTTTGAAGCTGATTGTGACTGTTATTGTAGCTGACTGTTATTGTAGCTGATTGTGACTGTCGCTGTGATTGTGTCTATGAAGTGTGATTGTCAATGTGACTATGAATATTACTAGAGCAGTCTGAAGCTGTCCGAAGCCGTCTAAAGTTGCTTAGAGCTATCTGGAGTTTCCAGAACATTTAATGCTACGTGCTGTCGATACATATGTAAGTATGTACGTATGTCTGTGCCACGGACGTAGATATAGCAAAATTAGAAAAAGTGCTGTATGCTGTCTGTACATGTAACGTATGACTGTACTCGTGGTGGATTCATAAAGGGTGCGAGCGGTCGATAAGAGTGTGGACCAACCCAAGGAATCGTGCGACTGTACAAGGGGTCTAGAAGCATACGTTTGGATCAATTGTTGTTCCATTGCATTTTTTATATTCATAAGATTATTCTGAATCTTCGTTGTGTTCTAAAGATTATTCTGAATCTTAATAGAATTCATATTCAAGATTATGTGAATCTCTTATTGTGTAAAATACTGTTTGAAGCGTATGTGCAGTCCATGAGGTTTCTTGGATCTGTACTTCATATTAATTTAATATTTTTGGTTTATTTTTGATGTGTGAATGTTGTGTAGAGTGATTTGAGTAAATCGTATGTTGAGAGCGTGAGAGAATCTTTGTATTTTTACATCTTATATTTTTCTTTATTAATTCATTCATAAATTTCCATCTTTCTCACATTGTGTTTGTCTTATTCATTTAGTCCAAAAACCCACTCGGTGTTTATTCTGTGACAGTAATTTGTAGAATAAACTCAGGCCTGATCTGCAGGAACATTATGCAAAGACAGAGCAAGATCTATGTTGTCTGCAGTTTATAAGCAAGTATATAAGGTAATCAAAGCCTATCAGATAATTTAAATGAAATCTGTACCATTTAGGTCACAAGGTCAACATCCTAAACACTGCACCTCCCTTAAGTGGACAATCATATATTAATGTTTCCTTTCCAGCACACCCATGTGTAGGTTTGCTATGTCTTGATCAGTTTTATGTGTTATGGGGGCACCTGTTTATAAACATGGCAACATTTCTTGAGTTAACAACCCAGAAATGTTTATATCAGTCTTTTGCCCCACCCATTTGTGGGAGGTTAAATTATGGTCCCTTTTCTGTTACAGTGTACATTTACATGTACCTTAATTCAAACATAAACTAAAATTGTAACTATCTATACATAAAATGCCTGTATTGCAAGTTCAATCTGAAAACTATGACCATTCTTATCTACACAACTGAACTTTTAAAACCTGTACTATATATGAGCTATTTTCAGATTTTCAATCACATATTTGTTAAAATGCCATTTAAAATATAACAAAATTCATACATGTGTAAGATGGACAAGTTGTACCTTTTGTTTATTAGTCTTCTCATTAATTAAACAGTCTTAATGATTTCTGCCATCCACCTAAATAACATACATGTATTAACAAATATTTTAATCCTGATGTGCCCATTCTTCAATGGCAATATCAATAAAAAAACCAGCACCCACCCCTGATCGGTCCCAAGGACCCCGCTCTTCATGGGCAATATCAATAAAAAACAGCACCCACCCCTGATCGGTCCCAAGGACCCCACTCTTCATGGGCAATATCAATAAAAAACAACACCCACCCCTGATCAGTCCCAAGGACCCTACTCTTCATGGGCAATATCAATAAAAAACAACACCCACCCCTTATCAGTCCCAAGGACCCCACTCTTCATGGGCAATGTCAATAAAAAACTGTAGCCACCCTTGATTGGAGGTGGCTTGCCTGAAGCCAAAATATGATAAAATCAAACAAACACAAGAACATATATTAAACAAAAAGAACTTCACCCACAAAGCAACTTTGTCTCTCTAACTTTGATAACACACCATACAAAACGTTTTGACAATACACACATGACACATGTATTTGGTGATACACAACACTGGCTACAAAACTCCAAACTCAAATATGACAACAACCAGAAATTTGTAATGTCAAACTGGATTCTTCAAACTTTGTAAACACCCTCAATCCGCTCCAGTTGAATCAAAATAATATTGCTATTGCAAATGATAACTCCTGCACTTGCAAATATAAGTGTTTCATTAATCAATCCACATGCTATTCCATAAGATTTCCATGTAGCGTATCACTGCACTAGTAATAGCAAGACTTGCCAAATTTTCCAGGACAGAAAACATATTTTCAAGAAAGTCATGAATTAGAAATCTCCTCACAGTCATTACACACTTAGTTATAGCTGTGTACCCAATATTGCACTGCATAGTATTGTACAGTACTGTTGCCTACCACAGAACATTTTCCAAATAAGAACTAATGGAAGTTAAAGTTACTTGTATAAAAGGTATTAATTACTTACTGTCATTTTCATATGACATTCATCCATTAAATGTGATAATACAATAATAATAATAAATGTTTTTATTTCTATTTTCTCTCATAGAACTTGTATACTTAAGAGTCCAAAAGTCACCCCAGTGCCCCAACATTAACATATTCATATTTGTGTGCAGTATTTTTATAAAACAAAGCATGTTGTTCTAGATGATCACTGTGCATACTTCCAACACATAATAGTTACAGCTTTTTTTTCTTGACTTTTTTCTTCTTCTTTTCTAAGAGTGACATATACAGCAAGATTCTACTTAGATTCATATTTTCAAAAAAGAACTTTAAGAGCACAAGACCTGATGTCTTTTATATAAAATGGGAGGCAATACTAGAAACTGATTAATACTGTATATGTTGAATCTGCTAACTATATTGCCAAACTGCATGGTTTTTTTAAGTCAATTGAAAAAAAATAGGTGAGAAAAAATAATGTCAGTGTTTGTATCATGACAAAGAAATCCCAACTGCAGGGTTACATTATTTGTTACCCTGCTTGGCACAGCCTCCTGCGTGGGGAGACAAATAATGTAACTCCTTGACTGGGATTTCTTTTTTTTTCTGTGCAAACCTTAAACAAGGATTAATCTATTAGTTTGCATGAAAGATATAATTGCAAGACAAATGTTTTAGCTCAAAATGTTAAACATTTCTTACACAAATTGGGACAGTAACAGTTTTCCCCCATCATAATGCAGTAGCCAGGGTCAATACTCACCAACACAGCATTATGTACCAGACTACACTATCATGAAAACAGTGTTATATAAAAAACCTAAATATACAAAGAGCAGCATTATATACCTAACTATGACAAAGTGGGAATGAAGCAAGAGGGATGACACATATTAGACCAACCACAACAACTCCTAATGGTGCATTTGGTTGGTAAATAAGCCAAGTACCTGTTTAACAATGTTCACAACAACTCCTAAATGTGCACTGGGTGGTAAATAAGTCATGTACCTGTTTACCAATGTTCACAACTCCTAAATGTGCACTGGGTGGTAAATAAGCCAAGTACCTGTTTACCAATGTTCACAACAACTCCTAAATGTGCACTGGGTGGTAAATAAGTCATGTACCTGTTTACCAATGTTCACAACAACTCCTAAATGTGCACTGGGTGGTAAATAAGCCAAGTACCTGTTTACCAATGTTCACAACAACTCCTAAATGTGCACTGGGTGGTAAGTAAGTCATGTACCTGTTTACCAATGTTCACAACAACTCCTAAATGTGCACTGGGTGGTAAATAAGTCATGTACCTGTTTACCAATGTTCACAACAACTCCTAAATGTGCACTGGGTGGTAAATAAGCCAAGTACCTGTTTACCAATGTTCACAACAACTTGTGATTGTGCCTGCAGATTACAAATGGATTAAACCATGTTTAAAATACATATAATGAAACCTTGCATAAACACTGGGGGGGAGGCAAATACACATTTTAAAGAAAACTGGAGTCAGTGCCCTGTAATATACCTCAATCTTTCATCTCCCACAGTATCTTTTTCTAAAGCCATGACTGCAAGAAAGGCTGATTAACTACTAATCCAAAGGCAGTGAACCATTTTTACATCAGATTGCTAGAAAGATATTCTCTTTAATACTTTGATTTGAATCTAAATCTTGATCCTTTCCTCTAGATAACTGTAAATACCTGCAGGCTATTAGAGATGAGTGAGTATGGGAAATAACAAAAAATACTTCTAAGTTTGTAAAACTATATTTTCCCTCAGAGTACAAACCTCAAACTATTTTAAAGTCTGAATTTCTTGCAAACCCATTGTATGTCAAGAAGTAAATTGTTCACATCATATTTTATTATTATATATCCTGCCTTTGTGTTTTTCACTTGCTGATGTCAACATGTGAGTGCTAAAAAAAACTAAATCACCAATAAGTTCATTCAAGAGGAAGTCACAGCTCTGTCATGAATAAAGACCTGCAATAAATATTTTGGATACTAACAGATTATCTTCCTGTCTCGTACACCTTTTATTTTCAATTGTTCTTCATAAAATTCAAATAACACTGATGCATTAATCTAGGCCAGTTTTAAAATTCTTAACATAAAATACTGGTTCGCTGATATGTTAACTGAAAGAAAAGCCACACAAAATAATCACATGGATAAATACAAAGTATGCAAATGAGATTAAAACACTTCATGGAAGTCTGTATACTGCAGGTCAAAATTAACCTACCTCAATATCCAGCAAAGGTCAGAGCATGTTTAGTATGGCTGACTTGTACAAGGAGATTTCTATCAGAGTCTGGTTTAACTGTGGTCTTCTTAAATGTTCGGGTTTGTTTCACAAATTAAGATATTAGATTAGCAAATAAAACGGAGCAATGAGAAGTCATGTTTAAGCTTCTGTGCTGTACATGTACACAATCCTGGGGAAATGATAAGACTTGCTGAAGATTCTGTGTTGTACCTTGATACATAAAACTTAAAACCTAAGGCAATATTGCTGAAGATTCTGTGTTATACCTTGATACATAAAACAAGTGAAAACCTTAGGCAATACTGCTGAAGATTCTGTAACACCCGGACAATTCAAACTGAAAGTAATCTGATACATTAAATCGAAAACCTGAAGGAATATTGTGAAAATTCGGTGTTGTACCATGATACATAAAACTGAAAACCTCAGGCAATATTGCTGAAGATTCTGTAAGACCCGGACAATTCAAACTGAAAGTAATCTGAGCAAATTATAACATATCTTTAAGCTTTCATGTACACATTTTTTATGTTAACAAGCAGTTTAAACTTTGAAACCTATTGGCCAAGAAAGTGAATGCAGGTAGGTGAAGATTGGAAAATCTGCTTTGACTTTCTGTAGTCAAAGCTGTGACAAGTGTCATGATAGGTTGAGAAAAGTGTACCCATTTTACATCAACTTAAAAGAACAACATGGGTCGTACGGCTTGTAAAGCCACAGCCAGACAAAAAAAAAATGAATACAGGGATTGCTATTTGTTTTAAAACCAAACTGTCAAGTACAACAGAAGACTACAGATGTAGAAGTAGGGAAAAAAGTATTTAAAAAAGAGAGTTGTTTTGCTGTTGTTGTTGTTGTGGGGTTTAATGCCATTTTCAGCACACGATAGGCTATGCATGGCGGCCAGTATTAATGGTGGAGGAAGAACCCGGGAAAACCCTGAGAAGAACCACTGACACACAAGAAGCTACTGGCAAGCTTTCTCACATACCCATATTGGCTGAATCATAGATTCAAACCCACGCAGAAGTTGTTTTGCATTTTCTTTAATAATAATAATAATAATAATAATAAACTATCTTTAACGAGGATAACACATTTGGTCATGGCTGACCCATCTGCCATGTGGTCCCAGTTTTTGTAATCAGCTATGTTATAAAAAAAATTAAAAAAAATAAAAAATTAAATATTTAAAACAAAATAAGAAAGCAAAAACAAAAATACACAAAATAAAATTAGAAGACCATGGACATAACCAGGTGTCGTTGCACACTCATTCGTACATATTTAACATGAATGACTATGTGTGACTATACTGGGAAACATACAAATATGAACAATATTCAATACACAGGTACATACATTTCAGCACAAGTTTTATTTACTATATATATATATATATATGTATATATGTATCGAATAAGATCTGGATATATCAATTATGGATATGATTATAAAGTTTTCTATTCAGAGCTTTTAATATGTCATTCCAGTTGGTCTAGAAAAAATTTCTTGAATGATATTTTAAAAGAAGCAAGGGAAGTTGAATTACGTATCCTCATTGGTAAGGAATTCCATACAGTAGGTATGCTAGATGTGACTTTCAAGCTGGCTAATCAAAATGGTTTTATGACAATGCTCACTTTACATGACTGTACCACACAAAATTTCATGGTGACCCCGATTAAAGTTCAGTGTATGATTTCATTTACATTACTTGCTCACAAAGGCTTACAAGGAAGAACTTACATAGCTTCTTTTGTAAATGTCACATGAAAATAAACACTAATGCTGGGACTCTTCTATATCTACATACAAGTATATGCAAAATGGAATTTTCAACTGCCTTCATGTCTCAATTCTGTCATCAATCTGAAAGAATCTGCCCAAATCTTTTGGCAGAATTTTGTCTGCGAGCACAATTCTAGTATGAAAGAATTATGAACCTGTTCTGAAAATTCTGAATTTGAACTGAATATATGTACAAAATTCAGGAAGCATCAATAGCCTGACATTTATTTAAAATTAAGAATGTGTAAATATATACCCTGAATATGTAAATATATTCATGACTGAATTCAACCATTTGGTACTTATTTGCAGAATAGAGGGGGTGGGCAGTAATTGTACAGAATTAAGAAAGTAATTTATTATTGCTTTGCTGAACACTTTTTCATTATCTGAAAGTGTGCATAGGAATGTTTCATTTACTTTTTCTCTCATGTGATTTTCACTTACCTCTATGCTTCTTTGTGACCTTTGGTCTCAACTCCCCATCTCCTCCCCATAGAACGGCAAACAACAATAGTCCCATAAACTTCCACATACTGATTAGCATGGTAGCTTAAATTTTTGTGTTCAGCCCAGGAAAGAAATGCGTAAAACAGTATCCTATTTGTACTTTTGTCAATAAATATTCCAACAAGTATAGAAATATCACTTTACAAAAACATTATACAGAGCATTGGATTTCATAAGAAATCTCTTTCCAAATTGAAAACAGTAAAGTATGTGTTTCATAATCCATCTAAATGTCCTTGATACTAGGAATCTGTGACAATTGGCATAACACTAGGGATATATATATACACCAACTGAATTTTGTGTCAGCTGACTCACAATAGGAATGACTGCATGCATACACAAGATGGAGTTAGCTATCTCCTCTTGAAGCTGAAAACAGTTAGGAGAATGGTGCCGAGTTATCACACAGGAGCTGAAAAGAAAAAAAAAACAATAAAAAGATAACAAAGGTTTACAGCTAAAGAACTGTTATGCATATTTAAACTAAATAACTTATTAAAATGAGAATGGGATTAATAATTATGACAAACACTTTAACTCTTCACTCTGTTGGAAAACTGAAAGGGACACTACCAGATTCTTGGTCCTTGTGCAAGAAATTTTTTTTTACAAAAAGAGATAACAGAAAGTGATATAACAAATTCTAAATTGCCTGAGACAATTCTGTGCATAAGCATCATAAATATCCTGAAATTCTAATTCCTCTTGCCAGTCATGTTTTCCTTAGTGGTGAATGTGGTGGTTTCCTTTTTATTAATTATTTATAAAACAACGTTCTTTTTTCTTTCAGAAATCTACACCACCAAATTTCACCCCAAAACAGTATTTTACTCCACTCCACTGTTTTTAAAATTAATTATTCATTGGTAACAAGCTTACATACTACCTAAAAAGCATGCAACTCCTTGGTAATGCTTATTCCTAGTATAGCTGTAGTATAGCTGGATGCTGAAGCTTTATTTTATCAGGTTTCATTAGGATGATCATAAACGTTGGTAGTGGTTAGTATGTTTTTTGACTTCACATGTTTTATTCTAAAGTTTCCATGTGCTGACTCTTTAAAACACACCAAGCGGTGTTAGGGGCTGGTGTAATGTCTGTAGTACAGGCCTTCAATACACACCAAGCAGTGTTAAGGGCTGATGTAATGTCTGTAGCACAGGCCTTCTATACACACCACATGGTGTGGTGTAAAAGACTGATGTAACGTCTGTAGTACAGAATCAATACACACTAAGTGGTGTTAGGGGCTGATGTAATGTCTGAAGTAAGGTGACCCAACAAAAGCGCGCCCACAAAAGCGCGCAGTGACAAATGTGTACAGGACATAAGTGCACCTAAGAATGTGTGAACAAATGTTCTTACAATATAATGCATTAAATAAATAAAACATATAAATTTGCTTTTAAAAAAATGTTGGTTTATTTACTTAGAACTCTGTCTTTACAAAGTCTGTATCCATCATACAAAAGATGATCCTTTTGCTTCTGCGATAGCATTTTCTTCACGACTGTAAATTTGTTTTAGATATAAAAAAATTAGTCATACATACTTATAACATTTTTGAACAGACCACATCCATTGCCAATTAACATGCTTCACTGGTCAATTATTGCCAATCGAAGGAGGGTTAAATTTATTTATAATTGACCTAAACAAGAATGAGTGGAAAAGGTTGAGCAGACACCTTAAAGCTCAATCTTATGGTCTTCTTTACAATTTAACTGTGTGGATCAATTAACTTAAATGGTTAAGACCTGAGAAGTTGGCATTGCTTAGAATTAATGTACTAAGAGAAAAAGTTAGTTGATCCACACAGTTAAATTGTAAAGAAGATCGTACAATTTATTTGTGTGTATTGTCTTCTCAGTTAACATTTTTGTATTATCTTCTCCGTTAACCTTTTTCAGTCTTCTCAACCTTATCTTTGTATACATGCGCGCTTTTGTCTTGCGTGTATTTGTTGGGTTGTTTATCATTGCATGCAGTTGTTGGTGCACTTTTGTCAGCGCGCTTTTGTTTTGCATGCTTTTGTTATGGTACCCTGTAGTACAGGCCTTCAAAGACAAGTTGATATGATGATACCTGATAACTCCTATAACCATGTCCAGTTGTTCAGAGTATGTACTGATCAAGGCCTTTGACATACCCACGTCATAAAAAAAAAAAAAAACAACAGGCATTTAAGACTCTCTGATTTCACATTAAAACCATTTTCAATACGGTATTATACTGTGGCATTTCAGTGTGATACAAAATGTTCAAGAGTTTTATGTGGGGAATACAATCTTACACTACACACCCACAGCATAAATCAAAGCAAAGCTAAAACAAACAACAAAATGAACAAAGCTGGCCTTTTTATTTAACAAATTGAAAATGTCATGGTGTCCTTGGGCAGTAACAGTCCCTGTAATATATTACTCATTCATGAAGTGATTTATTCTTGTAATGTAATAGTGCTATATAATTAGAAAGATACACTCAACCATTGTATAATTTTCTTTCCAGCAATGGGTATTGTGAGACAGACTTAATATATCTGAATAATTGGAAAATAAAACTACTGTAACCCTGAAATAAAGATTTTCATGTTGTGGACTGTAATTGACTACATTTAATGTCCAGATATAAAAAAAAGTCTTTTTAAAATCATGTATGTTAAAGATTTGAACCATGCAAAACAATGACCATAGTAAGTAATCTCTCTCTGTCTCTGTCTCTCTCTCTCTCTCTTAAAACTTTAATTACAATTTGGAATTTAGAACAGTGTCTGGCAAAGCTTAGATACAACTAAGTACAAAGTACTATTTAAACTGTTGAAGTTATTTCATTTACTTTTACAAAACATCTTTTCAGCATAAAATTTTCACAAATTATGGAAGAAAACCAAATTTCTGACTACTCCATTCACATGAATGGCAAAATAATGACAGCACTCACAATATTTTTTAACTTTTAAAAACTAAACCCTGTACTGGGGGGTGCTCTACGGATATTATTAACTTCTGAGAGAGTGACAAGTGTAAGGTGAAGTGGTTTGCATTTTCAACATGCACAATGAGATATGTTGGCATACATCTGCCTTAGTTCCATGTACTGTGGATTAAATTTCTTTGGATACTGTACTAATGGAAACTGTACATGATCTAAGCACACAGTTAACCAAAATGACTGCTCCATGTGCTCAAACAACTCAACCTGAATTAATATAAAGTACACCATCTTTAGCAGTTATCAGAATAGGGAAAATAAATTTTGCCATATTAAACAATACCAGCTTCTGAAAGAGCAATGAATGAATTACCAAATATATAGAATGTAAAAAATGTTATCACATCTTTTTTTTACAATTTACCTCTGAAGTCTGGGAAGTGAAAATGATCAAGTGGAGTTTGAGGTTCTTTGATAGGTGAACATCTGAAGGCCAAGCTGTATAATCTATAAACAAAATTACACCCATCACATATACACCAAAATAAATGGAATTAAAAGTTTGTTAACAATACCTAAGATATACAAGGTCTTTTTTAAACAGCCAGTATAAACCGGCAAAAATCTAACCTTATGCAAAATATGAAACTGTAGAGCGCCACCATTTACAACAGTTTGTTAATCCTGAGGGCCTCAGGTAAGAAGAGTATATTATACTCAGTTACATTCATCAAATAAAGTATTTATTATCATGATATTCAGTTCCTGTTGTAAGGTGGTGATGATGGTGATACCTGGTGATCTCACTCCAAAGCTGTATTATGCTACACAGCATTATATTAGATACCATCTGTACTTACAAGTCTGGCCCAACTGCAAACTGCACAAACCTAGATCTACCATCACATAATGTGACAGCTGATCTGTGTCTGTGTAGTTTCTTATGAGTAATCAGTAGAAGAAAAAAAACACGGACCCTTCTAGACCCTGATCTAACAGCATATTATGTTATGGCAGATCAGAATCTTTGTTGTTTGCAGTTTGAATCATCTTGTAAGTGAGTATATATGACATTCATGTATTAATATGGTATATCAATATTTCAGGACTGTTATATGGGTAATACTGTATTGAAATAATATTTTAAACAGCTTTTATGACTCCTTTTATTAGGTGTATATAAAGATTTACATGCAAAAAGGTTAATTATCATTTTCTTTGGAACAAAATGCAAATTTTAACAATATAATAGTTCTCTGAACAATAGATGAGAAAAAAATAATAATTTTCATGGACTGATGTTTAGGAAAAATTAGATGTTAAGAAAAAAAACTGACAATACATGCAGGCTTTTGTGGAATTATTTGGTACTACCATTCTTAGTCATGCTACCAATTAGCAGATAGATAACTAGCATTCATACTTTAAGCCAAGGTTTGACTTGTACAAAATATATTGAATGGCATACAGTCTTGAACCCCTACTCACCTATAGACCATCCTGCCAACCTTCCCTAACAGGATTTATGCCCTGTCTGATAGTCTTCCAATTTCAAAGGCATGTGAGGGAGAAAGAACCCTTTATTATAAAAATTGCTTCTCAAGAGCCACTTAAAATGGCAATCATGTGAGATAAATGAAGAAGCAAGACAATTTTACCAATATAATGGGATTCATAATCTAACCTGTATAATAAGAATGGGATTCATGATCTAACCTGTATAATAAGAATGGGATTCATGATCAAACCTGCATAATAAGAATGGGATTCATGATCTAACCTGTATAATAAGAATGGGATTCATGATCTAACCTGCATAATAAGAATGGGATTCATAATCTAACCTGTATAATAAGAATGGGATTCATGATCTAACCTGCATAATAAGAATGAGATTCATGATCTAACCTGTATAATAAGAATGGGATTCATGACCGAACCTGTATAATAAGAATGGGATTCATGACCGAACCTGTATAATAAGAATGGGATTCATGATCTAACCTGTATAATAAGAATGGGATTCATGACCTAACCTGTATACTAAGGTGATATGGTATACTGAGGGGCTTTATAGTGAGGGGTCATTGTTTTATACGCAGTACAATTTCACCGATTCATACATGTATAGGATCAAACTGATTTTTTTTTAAGTCCCTTCGGTACTTGAGCTATTGAAGATCTACCGTGTTTTAATTGAATTTTTAAACATGTTTCCTACAATTAGTGATTTTAACATGCTTATTTTGTACCAACCAACAAAGTTAGACTAAAAAAATTTTATGTAAAAATTGTCCCAACTTTTTCACACGCACTGCACAATTGATAATAAATCAATGATAAAACTCCTTTTTGTGCATAAAGATAAAATGACCTTGAAAACACAGTGGTAACTTCCCTATTCCTAGTCTATTGCAAGTAACAATGAAAACTATATTGACTGGACATTTTCAAGAAAGAACACAGCCAGGAAAGAGCTATTGTGTTACTATTATTATTTCAAAATAGATGGTATCTATTGAAAAGAAAAGATCTGCAATTAGAAGCTTGATGCAAATGAGAAACACAATTAAGCAATTATTTAATAAAAGAATCGCAGTCCGATTGTCAAGTCCGTTTAATAGTCACAGCTGTCTTCCATATATAGCACACTGAATAATGAGACCATTCAATGGTTTATGAGTAACATCCCACACCTCAGCTTGCCATATGAATAGTTCCAAAACTAATGAACACACATATTACTATTCAATAGAGAATGGTTCCTAAAATATGAACAGGTGGCAACCCTACACACACCATGCATACCCACACATCATGTTTCAAAAACAATATGTTGTGATAATTCAATGAAAAACATATTAAACATTGAATCCCTTATACAATGGACAAAGAATGCGAAAGACTGGTCACAGACCTATTTTTGTAACAATGTTACAAAATCTCAAGATGCAGAACCATCAGAATTGTTTCTCAAGTGGAGCAAATCTTTGAGGCACACCTATTTAAATATTATACAAGTGCACATAATGACAATCAACACATAAAGTTTTGTTTCCTAAAAAAAATAACTGGGGGTGCCTTAAGACTCCATCTCTGTTGGAGGGGGAGGTAAAATTATGTAATACTTGCCTGTTGCTATGGCATAGCATACTCTTGTCTGGACAGAGGGGGAAAAATACACTTGACTGTATGATAAGAATTTATCCCCCTCACTGGGTAACTTTGTGTAAAGTTCCAAAATCAACTCCTTGACCCTGGTTGATGCACATTAGTCCTCATTCTTTTTAAAGACAGTCTTAAAAGCCAGTAGAACATCAAGTGTAAAGAGGGAGGAGGATATCTGACAATAACAACACTTAAGTTTCACAGCATTAGTTTGACATCCACCACACACAATAAAACTACATTTTAATATCAGTAATACATAATCTGTTGCTACTGCATAGCTGAAGATGATACCATAAAGTGGGGAAGGAAAAATGAAGGAATAATCATTTCTTATTGCAGAAGTGCAGACTACTGCCAGATGGTATCCACATAGAACCTGCTCTAAATACAAATATGCCTCACTATGGTGAGCCAATGAGCAAAGACAGAAGGAGAATAAAGGCATGTGAGATCACAAAATGTGGTTTCATCAAATCCTCCAACCCACAGCCCAGGTGGCCACATGCAGCTCGCAAGCTGATTTTAAATGACCCGCAATAGCTTGAGCAGCTATATAGTCGTTGCTTTTCAGTTTTCTGCTGTTGCCCTCGGCTTCAAGAAAAACATTTTTCAGTGGCCCATGGTGTCAAAAAGGTTGGACAGCACTGAGTTACACAGTATCATTTAGCACGTCAACCCCTTGCGACGACTTAACGGGACAGGAGGTAGTAGCCTACTGCCGAGCTCTGTAGCATCATGGTCATGCATGATACAACAAAGTGGGTGGTATTAAAGAAAGGTAGACAGATGTAGCTCTACAATGATACCAAATAATCTGGAATATCTAGTTGCACTACAAAATACAGATTTTAAAAAACTCTTTTTTTTAACCCGACTTTTTTTTACCCAAATTTCGCCTGTGGTCAGAATCCAATTTTGTGACCAGATTTTAGACTTTTTGGTCTCAGATCTAAGGCAAACCGGTATGAACTGCAACCAGACAGATGAGCCTTTGCAAAAAGTAGGATAAGATGGGCAATTGGAATAAAGAGTGGTCTGCATACAAAAATAATGGCTCTGTTTAGCAACAAAAAAAAAAAAAAAAACTCTAACCTTCACCCTTCTGCTCATGCGCGAGTCAAACAGCCAATGAAAAATGGTGTTTCTAACACAACTAGGCAGTATGTTATTGAAA
This sequence comes from Sinohyriopsis cumingii, assembly GCA_028554795.2. NCBI lineage: Eukaryota > Metazoa > Mollusca > Bivalvia > Unionida > Unionidae > Sinohyriopsis > Sinohyriopsis cumingii. Next base: position 138,406,366 of record CM068827.1, on the reverse strand, counting down.
GATGACCAGGGATTTGGTGTTTTCGAGTCTATTCAGAAATAGCTTTCAAAATGTGTTTCCTACTAGATTTTCAGGCGAAAATGACAAAAAGCTCCAGGGGTTAATGTGTTATGGAGCAATGGCTCATGGGCTTTAACCTTCCTCAATGAAAGGTCCCACTTAATAAGCTTTCTTCATAGCTATGGTAACCTAACTTGAAATGATAACAGTTGAAATATTGCCAAGCCCAAATAAGTCTGTTTAATAGATGACTTCAATTACAATTTGCTTTATGACACCAATCAAAGCTGGATTAAAACCACAAATTCCCTAAATTGTTACTAGTAACAGCAAGTTCATGTAACCATTGGAGTAACAGAGGTATCTGAAACACTGATTGCTCACATAAATACTAACAATGCTGACAATATTATATAAGTTGCAGTTCCCCAGTATTCCATAAGTGATCATTATATATATTCTGTCCACAAAAATTAAGTCAAAAAAGTAAAAATTATCACAAATATATCAATTATTGAATAATACAAAGATTCAGTTCAAAAATGTTCCTTAAAATACTTAAGACACCACTTGGTACATATATCTACACATATACATACACACTTAATTGTAAAAGGCCTCATGCAAGATTGGTCAATTGAGCTTCCTTAAATATAATCATTATTATTATATTATTATTATGAATTGATTTATAATCAAAACATACAAGTCAAGGCAAACTGCAAAAAACACTGACTCCTATCTGCTATCACATACTGCCAGACCAGGGTCTATGTTGTTTGTTCTACTGATTACCTATAATAAACTGTATACTCAGTTCTGCAGTATGCAATGATCAATCTGGGTCTATGCAATGTGCAGTGTGGAACTGACTTGTATGAAAGTATATATGGTAGTGCATATAGTATCTGGGTCTATGTAATGTGCAGTGTGGAACTGACTTGTATGAAAGTAGATACGGTAGTGCATATAGTAGCTACATGCAATTCCTTGAACAAAAAAATCAGTGATTTGGACACAAAATAACCATGATAAGGACCAACAAAAACTGAATTTCTTTGTGAAATATATCTAGAAGACAAACCCTGGTAATTTGTAACAAGATAGGTGAGGTTAACTGAAGCTGAATGAGCAAAGTTATTACCAATAAACACAATCTGCCAAGTCTCTCCAACCTTGGCCCTAGCTGAGGGGAAATAACAACTTTATACCACAACAAATAAATACAAGAAACCTGGAATGCATTTCTTTCAGATGTTACAATATTAATGACTGAAAAAATCTGGTGATTCAAGCACTCATTGCATGACATCATTGCCAGGGAGAAAATCTGACCCATTAGGTCTTGTTGTCTGTCCTGCTGGGTTCTCTATAACTTGGGTCTTCTTTGTTGACTTCAGGGTAAAGGGAAAAAGAGGGGTAGTTTATTAAAAATACTAAGTCATTTTGTAAACTAATGTTTACATCTAATATAGCAGCAGAGAGTGTGAATCATACAAAGTTGTTTTAGTTAAAAACCCTTCTATCAAGAATGTTTTCGACAGAAGAGTTATTTTATAAAAATAACCCTTATTTTCAGAAAATATGACAAAAAAGATATCATGTCACTGAAATAAAGGTTAATCTTATAAAACTCATTTAATAAATTATTTTCTTACCTGCGATGGTCTATTTAGAAAAATATCAGGTATATATTCACACTCTCTGCTGCTCTCGTGAAAAATTTTTTTAACATTAACTTTATCAGTGGAATTAAATAATCGGTTATCAAATAATGGCAAATATCGGAGAAGCTCGTACAACTAGACTAGCTCAAGAACGACTCGAAGCAATCAAAAAGTTTCTTCCTGTCCGTGATAGTGTCAGAGAAAAATTGCAAGCGAGACAGCAAGCAAAAGTTGAATTCGCAATGGGTGCAGAAGAATTATTTAAACAAATTACTGAGCCAACCAAAAGATCGCTGAAGCCACAACAGCAACACAGCAAGTTATCGCGGAATTACCAAAACAGATCAGCGAAGCAATGGAGTCTGCTAACAAAACACGTGCTGAAATCGAAGACGTTAAAAATATTGTCGAGGATCTATCTAAACCAGAATTAAAAACTAAATATTTTACTCAGCAGGGTTACATGCAAGTTATGGGCGATCCTGTTGCAGTCGCTGTGATGGGGTATCAATTACGTAAACAGCTTCTAAAGCCAGAATTTCATAACACTCCAGAACATGAGTGGAACGCTAAAGTATTTCGTGAGTTTAAAGGTATTTCACAGATCAGTAAAAAATATAAGCGCGAATATGATGAGTTTGTTGAGAAAGTTAATGAAATGAAAAAGGGTATTCCAACACCAACGAAGCAGCAATCTCGACCACGAAGACAACCATCACCTGACCCGGGTGTAACCGGTAGTGGTTTAGGGTCTGGTTTTATTGCCTGTCCTGATAATATCATCAATGATGTATCACGGCTAATAGTTCTCATCGAAGGAGCGTGTGCTGGAAATAACTCTCCGGAAATTATAAATGAAGCCGCAGATATCTGTCAGCGACTATTTCAACATGGTATCATGGATATCAGCATCTACCGGGAACTTATTAATGAACTCGCAGACGGTTACTACAGCGACTGAAGGTCACAGTAATTTTAGTTAGAGAAAACAACAATTAAATAAAATGATCATACACAATGCTCAACCCATTCCAGTCAGAGTAGTGAATTCACGATTACCGGTCTATCGAGTAACCTACGGAGATGGTCTTGGTGATATTGCTACGGGTTTGTTTAGAAGAATAGCCCCTAAGGCGTTACCGATTGCAAAACAATTGTCGATGAAAGCTATTGATGTTGTTAAGGATAAAGCCCTTGAAGCTGTTGATGATCTTGCCGGGAAAGCATTTATGGCAGTCAAGGATAGACTGGCACGGTTAATACGCAGACCGAAAGCGGTTAAACCACCACCAGTAAAATTGCCAAGCACAGAAATTATGCCCGCGAATGTCAGTAAAGTAATAAATCAGGCCACAAATCAAAAACTCGCAGCGCTGGTAAACCAACAACCCGAACAAATAAATACAAGTCTGATATCAGGAAGTGGTCTTCGTTTTAGACGACGATAATTTATATAAAATGTTCAAACGTATATCTGATCCATCGTTCGACATGGATGCACCAATACTCAAAGATGAGTCCGTGCATGATTATCAGTATTATTCTTATGAAGCAACAACACACAATCAACGCGGACAAATTGAATTACGAGTTCAGGATACAAGTAGGTATTTCTTGCCCGCTGAAGCATTCCTTGAAGTTGTGGGCAAAATTGTAACAGATGTTGTCGCTAATACAGCATATGGCGCTAATGTCCAAGTTGGTTTTGTTAATAATGGCATCGTGGCGTTGTTCAAAAGTACTTCATATAGCATTGACGGGAGAGAAATTGAAATAATTCAGGATAATGTTGACATTGCTACAACAATTGTGGGATTAGCACGATACTCAGATGATTACACTAGATCGGCTGGTCCGACTATGATGTTCGCTAAGGATAATTCTGATCATCCGAATGGGAGACCTGTTATTAGATATTCAATGTTAGCTGACTCTTTTGCAGCAACTAACAATAAATTACCAGATACTCCAGACAAACCAGCAGCTGTCACAGCTGTCTCAGCGCCAAATCCCAATTACAATCTCAGTTTTGCTACGCGCAAAGCAATGTTGTTAGGTGATCACAGAAGATTCTCATGTGCAATTCCGCTGTCTCACATCTTCGGATTCTGCAGGGGTGTCCGAAAGGTTATTTTTGGATCCAATCATACAGTTGTGCTTCACCGAAAGGGTGATGACAATGATGCTATCTGGCGAGAAGACGTTGGTGTTGCTGCCGGTAAAGTAATATTATTCAAGCTTGCGTTGTGGATGCCAGTGATGTCCCCATCATTAGCTGAAGAGCAACGGTTACTCTCTTTCATGGACACAGGTGGTAAATCATTGATATCGTGGTTAACAACATCAACAGATTCCATTCAGGGTGCCGGTGACGGGCAATTTACGTGGCATATAGCATCACAACAAGGAGTGTCAGCACCATGACATATTTTCGTTGCACTCCAGGCTAATGCGAGAACAAATTCACAATTGCGGAGCCATATGATATTTGACAAACTTAATGTCTCCGAGGTTTCGCTGCGAATAAACGGACATCAAGAACCATCCGAAGACATATTGATAAATTTTGAAAACAATCAAGTCGCACGTGCGTATCATCGTCTGATGACATTTATGGGACGTGATCAAAATATCAATACTGGATTACAGATATCACAGCTGGATTTCACAACGCTGTATCCGATTTATTACTTTTCTCTGGAACATCTTGATCTAACCAAACAATCTGTTGTTGATATACACTTCAGAGCTAACGTGGGTGTGTTTCCCCCTGGTGATCCACCTAATGGGATTCCTGCTGGTTTTAGAGCAATTGCTATCAAACTCTCCGATAAAGCAATGCTACTTGAAGGTGTTGGTGGACGAATGAGAGTCATTGATGCTCCGGTGGAAAATATGTAACATTGCTGAAAGTAACACAATTAGATCAATCTCTGATAAATAAAATGTCATATCATCACGCTAACGTCGCTCTGACCCTGGTCAGATCAACAAACTAAAATCAAAGCAAGCATCAGCGACAGGAACGTCAATAACACTTAAACACGGACAACTTAGTGGTGGTCAAAATAAATTATCGGTTACTCAAACACAACTTAATCAAATCAACAAAGCCAGAACAGCAGGAAAAGGAATCAAACTTGATTTTACTGCCACAGCTGTCCGTGATATGGTTAAGTCTGGTGGAATATTTCCACTCATTCCAATATTAGCTGCTTCAATACCAGCAGCACTTGGAGCAGCAGCAAAAGCCGCAGCACTTGGAGCAGTTGGAACCGCAGCTGGAATGGCACTTAAGAAAGCAGTCGGAAAAGGGTATAACAAACGAGGAGGAATGATTCTGCCTGCGGCAATGGCAGCAATTGGTGGAAAACCTCTATCACAGCCAAGTGAACAAATGAAAGTTATCACGGCATTGGCGCCAGCGCTTGTAAAATCTGTTCTTAGTAGAAAAGATATTTTGAGACCACTTATGGCTGCTGCAATTAGACTGTTTAAAGGACAAGGATATAGAATAAAAACAGGCAACGGTCTCAGACTTCCAGGAACCCCAGCCTCATGGTATCCAAAACGGTTTTAAAAACGCTTCCAGCGAGCAATTTTGATTTACTCGATGCTGTTAAAAAATTGCGCACAAAGAATTTCAGAGGTGTCTTTATGCGGGATCAATTACCGCAACAACCAAATAATCAAGAAACCGATATTATTAATCTCGACAACAAAAACGGTCCTGGAACTCACTGGGTTGCTTACACGATCGATCCACGTGGAATTGTCTATTTTGATTTGTACGGGCTAGCTCCGCCAGTTGAGTTTCTCAGGTATGCAAATAAAATACAAAATACTCCTGGGAGACGAAGTCTCCTGTGGCAGTCAACGATACCAACACAAACACTAACTGATCCGCCCATTTGTGGTCAAGAGGTTTTAAACGTTCTTGATGCGATAACAAAGCACCCAAAAATTCCTCCGCACAAAGTTGTGCATGAATATACCGCAAATCAATTTGAAAAATACCTATAACATAACATGGTAGATATTTACGGAAGACCTTTTATCAGAATTTCGAGTAAAACAAGCGCAGACATTGATCTCTCAACGGAGTTGAAAAAATATGCAACCAAAGACGAAGTCAACGATCTTTTGAATTTAGCTGGAGTAGACCCAGATGAGGTTGTTATTTTTCAAGACAAGCAAGGAAAACTAAAAACGAGCAACATTAAGTGGAATGATATAATTTTCAGGGTTCTTGGAGCCACCACGGGTAACTTTCCCGAATTTACTGACGGTGGTAAAATCAAGGACTCAAATATATCAATCAAAGACATCAACGACAAAATCGAAAAAAGTGTTGCTGGTCATGCGAAAACCACGGGGGATACAATGACAGGAGAACTCAGCATGAACGGAAACAAAATAACCGTGTTGAGAGATCCAACCTCGAACGAAGACGCAGCAAACAAACAGTATGTAGACGCCGGTGATAACACCGTAGATACTAAATTATCCACGCTGTGGGCAGAGTATGATGTTCACGTGAGCGCGTTTACAAGACTTCGAAGAAACTTTGCAAAAGCTGATGAGTCCATTGATAAGTTCTTTGGGGTTCCTCCAGTCATCGACATGTAACTTTCTGATATCAAGAAAAACTTAGGGGTAACGCCAGCGAAGTCAACAAGATTAATACCCGGTTAGGTGTAGTCAGAACAGATAAAAGTTTTTCGGATCAAATCCAGATAATAGAAAATAACATTAACACGATCAAACCAACACAGCAGGATATCGTATCGGGAATTCCTGAGATCATTAGCAAAACCAGTTTGATTAAAGTCCCCACTGGAGTTACCCCCGGGCATATCACCAACATCGTATACACAGTATCATCAGGATCCGCAACATGGTCGCAGCAAAACAACACTATCAAACATACTGCATCGGTCACTGGCATATACAGACTATCAGTGTTTTCCGCTGCAAAATTTAGTATATTTAGCACATATCCGTGGCGGCATTCCACTGATAAGTTTTCCGGAGTTGTGTTTGTGGTGTTAAATAGCGGAACAGAAGAAATATTCATACTGGATCCCGCAGACAAGAAATTAACCACAGCGACTTACTGGTGGTGTCTGGAATTCATCGCAGAAACACCTCAATTGGTTACCGTGTGATTAAATAATGGACGCAAACGAGTATAGATGCAATCAAGTCCGTGAATGGCAATCCGAGTTGAAAACCATCATCGACGAGTATATGTCGAAGGTAAAAAAATACCGCAGACGTGTTGTTGTGTTAGATGTGTTAGTTTATTCGGTATATGCGGTAGTTGCATCTACCAGAGTAGTATTATCAGCGATAACCCCAGTGACTGCAGTAATCACTGCCACGATCTGTGTTTCATCATCAGCTATAATTGCTGTGTTTTCGGTATCATCGCAAAGAAGATATCCTCATGCGCGAACATAACATTACACGATTACACGGTAAAATTAAATACAGCCACGGCCGCATATCAGAAATTGTCATCGCTGATATCATCAAGTCTTGACGTGCGAAGTAGCTCCGGTGGGTCAATATCAGATTCTGAGTTTAAACTAATGTCAGATGTATACAATGACTTTTTGAATTCGAATTTGAAAACTAAACAAATAAATAATCATGTCAACACCGAACAAATTACTTCAACAAATAGTTGCGAATACAAACCCGGTGAAAACCACGATGATATCAGTGTCCTCGACGAAACCCGAATTCGATATTAATTTTCCAACTCTGATTCCAGTTACCGAGATCGCGTTGGCACAACTGCGAGTATACCATAGCTGGCCCAGTATCAGATCGGCATCATTTGGTGGTCTGCAGCCAAATAATTCGTTTGTGTTTTCGTATCGGGATATCCCCGATGGCATTCCCGACTGGAATGTTATTGTGTTACCCACTGGGAGTTATCAGATCGAAGAAATCAACGAGGAAATACAACGCCAGATAAAACGAATCACCACTAAGGAATCAAAGACATCAATAAAAGCTCATGAACCAACGCTGTCCATGGTCATCGAAATCTCAACACCGGGTTACGCCATAGATATCTATAACAGTTCAATCCGAACAGTGTTAGGATGGCCAGAAAAAAAAACAACAACGATACCACGAACACCAGAACCTAAAAAATCCGACTACGTAACAGAAGATCTTTCTGATGATTGGAAAACTAAATTCCTAAACGAAAACAGCACTAATCCAAAATTTAAAATCCCCTTTATTTGGGAATTAGGATTCTTGAAGATATATCCCTATTTTGCAAAGACTTCATGGAGTTATCCTGTCAAAGATTATGATGATATATTTTTCACGATAGAAGATCTCATCGATGTATTTAATTATTATAACGAGCTTTATTGACGACAATTATCTAGTCTACGTGGGGTTTTTCAATCACATATCGGAAATTTTGAACACCGTGATGAAATCATCAAGAAAATTAAAGAACTAAATCATCTTTCGGTTACCATTGAAAATGTACACAATCATTTTGTTCAATCATTTACTGAGTATTCATATGGCGTAGAAAAAAAATTTAAAGAAGCTAAAGAGGATTTAGATAGATACCTTAGTTTTTATGTTGATGCACCCGCACACGGAGTACCCCGCCATGAAGACCCGGTACTATTAGATCGTCAAATGAGATTAAAAAACGCTGAAGACGACTAAAAAGCATTTCAAAAGTTTTTAACCGATAAGAAAATCATAGAGGCTGAATTACCAAATTGGAAAATCCCCAGATACGTCTCACCGAAAGAACGTAAAAAACTATGCGATGACCTCATCGCGGAATCCTTCGAGGATATCCTTGTCGCGTACAAGCAAACACTACCAGAACCCATTATCCTCAGACATAACAACAGCACAGAATCAACTGGTAGGCATATCTCTCCGGGGATCGTAAATATCACAGATGTGGTTGCGGTCAATCTTGTATGTGATGCCATCGACGGTAGCTACAGCGCATCAGATACAACCACAACTGCACAGCAGGGGTTCATCCTGTATTCATTTACACCTAAAGACTCTCCTGATTTTTGATTGTACAAGAGCCAATCAATCCGGTCTATCTGCGGTGTCATAACCCGTGGCTGTCAAGAATAAATTTTAAACTCACTGACCAGTCAGGAAATTTGTTGGACATACGTGGTGAGACGGTTAGTATAAACTTGTTGGTAAAGTCCTAAGGACTTTCATCTTAAAAATCTTTGATTTTTGAGGATTTCCTCCCGCAGAAAAAATAATTATTATGTGAAATTTATACAAACTGCACGATTTCTATCATTTTTACTACCTGATACCCTATCAAATCTGCGACTTTGGACTGTTTCTATCATTTTTACTACCTGATACCCTATCAAATCTGCGACTTTGGACTGTTTCAGAAAAATACTATAAGAAAACTAATTATTTTTTCCAAATTAATAACACGATAACGAATCCAGTGGAATAATTCAAAAAAAATAATTAGAAAAGAACCATTTATATATATGGACGATTGCTACTATCACACGCTGGTGCATATTTATGACCGGCAAAAACTCGCCAATGCAATCAGAGACGCATTTAAGTGGCCGGAACATCATCACCAGTTAGGATTTGTCATTGTAAGATGTTTCCATGACGGCAATGGTAAAATGTTGCTGCGAGATGAAGATCGTCAGCGACTACGCGATCACGAATTGATATACGTGTATATGAACCAAGATGAAATTCTCAATTATGCACACTCATGCTTGACCGGTGAGCAGTTAAATGACATTCTCGCAGGTAAAGAATTTCCTGAATAATCCAATTAGAGTTAAGATTTGCCTAAAGTATATATCATGAAATTTTCATACATCGAAGATTTTACATGTGGCAAATGCCAAGATGGAATAATATCCGTGTACGACGTCGAATACAAGTCAGTGTTCGACGACATCATAGAAAACCATCGTGGTTGTTGGTGCGATTATTCAGATGACGAAAATCCGTATTTTAACCGAATCATGTATTACCGTGTATTACATCTCGATGACGGAGAGGAACAAGATGAACCGGAATGGTTTGATTATTACGGGTATGATATTAGTCGTTACTGCGTAAAACACTTGTATTCCATTGATGTATTTAAATACATCGACGGAATCATGCATAACCTGGTGAGATGTTTATGATTTTTTATTTTTTTTAGATTTACCTGCGGCGGTCATCGATGTTAACCTCGATGTAACCTCTTCTTCGAACGCTTTTGTCTCCGTGTCAAGGATAGCATCGAAATCGACATCAGGTTTCTTAAAAATATCAGCTTGTTCAGTTTTAGCTGCTTCGATGATGGTTTTGATAAGTTTATTTTTTGATCGCAAGTCTTCTAACCGCCGAATAAGACTGTTGTTAGCTTGTTGTTCAGAATCAAACTGTCGCTGAATTGTAGCCCTGGCTCGCTGTAACTCCGGTAACGTTTTTTCAAGTTGCATAGTTATTCCTATTTCAGCACATTTTGCTTGCACTAGATTTTTTAATCATGTTATCTCTTGTTGTGCCTGCATGTTGGCGGCGACAAGTGTATCATTGACAGTCATTAGTTCACTGATTTTTTCTTTTCCGAGAATGTATTTTTTTTCGAATGAATCCCGTTGACGTGTTAGTTTATTTATCTGTGTTTGATTAGGTTTCGTAACCACCTTTGGTCTTATCGAGTCAGGATCAGCTTGTCTCCAGATTTCATAAATTCTATTGTATCCAATGTGAAATTCTTTAGCAATTTGATCTATCGGGGTAACATTTTTTCGAAGTTGAATCTGTGAAATCTGCTCCGGGGTAAGTGTGATTCTCATATGTTATCGCGATATTTTTTACAAAAAAAAAATTACTGGTAATAATTACCAGCGGTGTTTTCCCGGCAATGATTACCTGGCCGGGTATGAAAAATTAATTTTTCAAAAATACAGTGGTTTTGCAAAAATAATTATTTTTGATAATTATTATCTGGTAATTATCATCGAGAAATAATTATCGGTAAATATTTTCCAGTAATTATTTTTTTTAGTCTTTGAGGATCAGTTTATCAAGCTGATCAGAAAGAGTTTTACCTAGTTTTTCTTGTTCAAATATTTTACCGATTTCATCAAGAATTTTTTTTATTGTTTTAACTACCGGAGCTAGTATTGCTATGTTATCTCGGTTCTGATGGATAACTTTAGTTCGAAGTTCTTCATTGAGAAGTTTCATGATCCGGTACTCATTTTTATGTGTTCGATAACCTTGTACACGGACATCACTAACTTTACCGTATTCGTGCATCAACCATGCTGAATTAAAAATTTCATTCGACGTAGTAAATTTCTTAAGTGAATCAAGCTCGGTACTCAACACGGTAATGTTTTCGTCGTTCATTATATATGTTTGCTGTTTCTAATTGATTGTCAAATTTAAACAAATTAGTAAAAACTTATCCAGGCATTGAATCTAGGAGACCACGTAGATAAAATTATTCCCTTGAGAACCCGAGATATTGATCCTGGATTTACGTTGAAATATTTAGCAGCGGAATACGCTGATGGAAAATCTATCTCAGTAACGTCAATAACTGCAGTAACTGGTATTGGTGTAAGTTTTTGATGAATTCTTGCTCTGTTATGACTATTTTCGCTAGCGGTAACAGCTCTTAGATTATCTATGCGGTTGTCCAGCGGATTTCTATTGATATGATCAACAACAAGAAAAACAGGAATCACATCATGGAAACATTCGAAAATAAATCTGTGAGCGTTATATTTTTTTCCACAGACACCAATCCTTATATAACCAGTGTTACTAATAAATCCAATTGGTTTTTTTTGGTTACAATTTCTGATGGTTCCATCAGATGATGCTTCGTAATCGCCATAGATAGGATGTTTGCGGTATTCCATGTATATACTTTAGGCAAATCTTAATTTTAATTGTTTTTTCGATTAATATAATCTTGTTCGGTTAATGTAATGTTATGCTTGCATCGATAATACCTGGCAAGCTCACGAAATCTTTTACCACCACAACTTAAACACAGTTTTGTTTTTCCTCGTATTGTAATACCGCATCCGATACAAATAACTCCACCGTTGGATCCTCGTGTAATATTTTGATTATGTGATGCACAGTACTCACCGATACATTTTCGCTGACAACATTGAGTTGTCCCAATAAGTTTCCACTTGCAATAGTTTTCAGACATATATTTTATGTACTTTTTCAATTAAAAATATATTTGCCTAAATCTTATATGGAGGAGTTTGAAAGATTATCAAGAATAAAACCCACCAGGGATAGATTTGATCTTGATAGATTAACTGTTGATCCACGGCGAAAAAATTTAGAGGACTTGAATAATGTTATCAGACGTGCAAAACAAGAATTTCATGATGATGGTGCAAGTCACGTGTTATCGACGTATAAAATTATCCGTGACGGCACCGGAGATATCATTGAAGATCTTTTCGGGGAAAATATCATCATTGCTACTATGAACGATACATGAGCAAACGTGATAATCAGATATCTCGATGATAAAAAATATTTTATTTTAATAAAATTTATTATCAGGGTCGTCGACGACACCGGTGAAGATACATGGATTATCCGTAACAAACTCGACCCTGTCCTTGCCAACGGGAAAACCGTTTTGTTAAGTAGTGATTCCAGACCAGGAATGCTCACTGGGATTGATATTCCGTATTACGCTCGAGTGTATCCTGTGACCGCGGTCGTTTACGGAATTTATCCGATAAAGAAACCAAAACTCGATAAACTCAACCCGATGAGAATGTCGTCGACAACAACATTGAATTGTGTAGCCGAGCGAGTAATGGAACATTTTAAAAATGCAATGCGGGGGAACGGTCTAACTGCGATAAGACAATCTAACATAACAACGTGGGCTAATCGAGTCAAAGATACAGGGGCATCAATAAACGATGTTGCTGAGCTAGAGCGCGCGCTAAGATTTCCTATAACGGTAAAATCGTTAGCCGGAGAAGAATTATACAAATCAAAATACAACTGCTACGGAGCACCAATAGCAATTATTGATCATAACAGTCACGCTTGGACTGACTCGGTAAGGATATTTCCGCGAGACCGTGTTGTGAAATATTATCACGGAAATATATTTGATTGTATTTATCAAATGAATAAAACCGACCCTGTGTCGATATGGTTGTTTAAAAGTAACAAAGACGGCGAATATGATCAATTTGTAAAACCCAATGGGGAAATATACCGGACGGAGTCGCTACACTTAGAAATGAAAAAACTCACAGAAAAATATTCAGTGAAAAAACTCGACATTGATCAGTTGTTGACTAATTGTTTTACTGTTCCAAGTGTTGCCGCTCACATAGCCAGGGAACGAAATTCATGGAGACCAACTCGAAGTAATTTTCTCAAGGATATCCAATTGAGCTGTGTAGAATACGGACATGGTGGGCTATGGAATACCCGATATGACCACAACGAGATGATATCCGTGGATATGATTGCGTGTTACCCCGAAAGTTTTCTCGGGTATGGCGAATCTAACGAATATTTTAAAATATTTGGACATCCCACAGACTCAATGACAAGAGTTGCCGTAAACGGCGTTTTACCCGATTTTCCGTTGACAGGATTTGCTTGTATAACATCATTCGAATTTGCTAGTGGACTTCATCCGGTGTGTTATTGCTGGTTTGGTAAACATTTTAGTAAAAAACGGTGGGCACCAATAGTGTTATTACGGTACATGATTGACAAACAAATATTGATATTGTTAACGGTCAGCGAAGCAATTATATGTTACAGTTCACAAACTGAAGTTTGGTTACCAACACCAGAGCGGATCAGTCTCGAAGAAGTCATCGAAGATTGGACACGAGAACGTCCGGAAACTTCCATGGATGATATTATCAGTGGAGCTCCTGAAATGCTTAAGATTAGACTTAACAACAGCGAAAAATCAGCTAAGGATCTCGGAAGAAGATTAATAGGTAAATTCACTCAAGGTGGAGCGTATGATCACAAACTACATCACAGTAGATTAATTATCGATGATGCTGAATTGAATTTTATAGTAGCTGATGCTGCTGCGAGAAATATATTCGGTAACCGCGAGGATGTGTTGCTGTCAGACGGGAAAAAGTTAGGAATGGTTGTTAGTTATATCGATGGAGAATCATCTCAATACACACATTTGAGATCCTCAATGCTGGCTTATGTTTCTATAAATTTGTTGTCGATGATAAATAGATTTCCTGATACCACAGTGAGAGTTGCAACAGACTCATTTTATATCAATAAAAAATATTTAGAATCACTAAATAACGTTATAACGAACTCCGAATCATGGAGTTCCTGGAGGATAAAAAATGAAATGTTACACGGATATTGTGAATCAGCTGATGTTGAGATTAAAGGCAGTTATCGTAGCGCAGAAATGTCAGAAATGTCTTCTGCGCCATCTGTGTACGACCCTGTTACCAGACACAAAACCGTTTATTTAAAAGGACCAGGTGGTTCTGGTAAGACAACTTGAGCGATTGAATTATTTCGAAATTCAGATATGATTGTGTTAACACCCACACACAGACTTGCCAGGGAGATGAAACAACGTGGAGTTAATTCTTGCACATATCACAGTTTTTTCAAATACACTGGCGGTACGTGGACTCCTGAACGAATGGGAACAAAATATATCCCCGCAATAACAATTTGGGACGAAATAGACACTGTGCCGTTGGATACATTAAAACGATTTCTTGAATGGTTGTCGACGAAAAATACTGCTGTGATAGCGTGTGGTGATCATGGCCAACCACCACCATTTGTTGGTTTATCTCCACACATGTGGTTGAAAGAATTTGTTGATTATTACGAAGAACTATATGACGATCATAGAGCACTTGATGCAAAGTTGAAGGAATTTAAAAAACTGATCAGGCTACAGTGAAATAAAGTTCAGTGTGAAATTATGCGTAAGATAATTTCAGAGACTTTCACGAACGACTTCTGGGAAACGTGGAGACCTTCCAACTTGATTGTGGCAAGTAGAAAGATAGTTAGAGATACGCTTCAGCAGCGGTTATTTCAACTACAGCGGAAAAAATTTCCAATGCTGCCGGTGCCGTTATGTTATAGACCAGCTGAAACACGGTTACAGAATACTGATGTTGATATACAGGAAAGTCAGAGAAACAAAATTTAGTATTGAATTATGTTGTCACAGTTGATGTTGATGCTGTTGAACAGGCACTAAAAAATGAAAAAATCCCCGTGGACACTTGGATACGCTATGACAATTCACTCATCGCAGGGATTAACTATCAGTGATACAACCGTTTGGATTGTTGATGATCGCATCAAGTGGTCAAATTTAGTTTATTTAGCCGTTTCTAGAGTAAAAAATGTCTCAACTGCGAAGAATTGTATTAGATGATTCTGTCAACGACATTGTCAATGAGTCAGTGACTGATGATATAATAAGAAAAAAATAAGCCAATTACAAACAGAACGACAAAAAAAATAATCGTGTTTTCGACCTCGATGTTGAATTTATCATTAAGTTACGACAACAACAAAATAATCACTGCGCGAGTTGTAATTGTATAATGTTGTGGCAGTATTCGAAAAACAACTCAAGACAATTCACCGTAGACAGAAAAGATAGCAGTCTCGGTCACACACGTGAAAATGTGATGCTGACCTGTCTTGAGTGTAATAAACGTAGAGGTGCTGCTGCAGCTATTTAAGCGATCGTGGTGGTAATTGTGTATCCTCGGGAATCACCTGAAGTTGCTCGCATGTAAATCCACGTTGAGGAGCAGTCGAATCCAATCTGTAGATTGCTGGTCTATCAGTAGATCTGGTTATGCTAGATATCCTATGTGTTGTAACACTCCAGACAGGGTCGGTAGCTCTTTTTTTTTCCTCCTTCTAGCTCAGCGGATTCATATAAATACCTCACAGTAACATTACCCAGCACTGGCTGCGTTGAAACATTAGTTCGTTGCCTGGGTATATACTTCTTTGTGATTGCGTTAACAGGTTTCATGTTGGTTGTTCTGGTAATTTCATTATTTAACACGGCTATCACGCTTGGCAATCTTGCAACCCATTCACGAGATCTGCCGTCTTGAATAAATTCTTTCGCGTACTGATATCCAAATAATCTT